>JAPPVO010000032.1:99254273-99613107 GCA_030407325.1 Camellia japonica
TGGCCTGCCGTCGAGATGGCGGTCGTGGCAAATGTCAATCGACGCTTGTTTTATTCAACTAATGTTTTTGGGAGTTAATAAAATTCTCTCGGGATTGGGACCTCGAGATCGCGGTCGTTGCTGAGAATAAAAAGGAGTGGGCGCTTCGCACCAATAATCCCATTTGACTCATCATTCTTTGTCTGGGATGGTGATTTTGGTTACAGAGGCTCAACTTTCGGTCAAGTTTGGTGTTGAGATGGTTTGCGGCAGAAAACCTATCCGTGAGGGAGTTAGGTCATCCGAAGGGCTTGAGTTCTGTGAGTCTCCAAGCGAAGGGCTTGAGATTTGTGAGTCTCCAAGCGAAGGGCTTGAGATCTGTGAGTCTCCAAGTCGTCAAAGCAGATCACCCCGAAAGGAGAGTCAACAACTGTCAAGTTCATTCTTCCTTGTCCTGGATCTTTGCCTTGACATTGTCAATGGTGTCAGAGGCAGTTTGGCGTTATGCAAGTCGTGGGCTTAAGCAAAACTGGTTCAAGGTAGTGCACGCCGTGGAGGGGTTTAGGGCGACGGTCGTCGATCTGGCGATACTGCTTTACCGGCGCGTTTTGTCCCCTTTTTTGCTTTCGATATTGTAATGTTCGAATGCGCGTTGTATTTATGTAACAACTGTTTAATCAAATAAATGGTTTTATTTTAAATCTATTTGCGTGTTATTCTGAATTTTGCTTGTGTACTAAAGCTCATTGCTTCGAATGCATGATCTGTTCTAGTATGTTACATAGGATCAATTGTCAATATCTTTTGTTCGTGCCAACGTTTGCTCCGGATTCGGAGACGCGATTAGCACTTAGCATTGTATGATCCGTTCTGAACCCAGGGCCCATTTGGCCTTAAGGAGATTAATCGGCTCCAAACCCGGGGACTTAATCGGCCCTAAGGTGTCATGCGCCAAAGGGGGGCTCCGAATCCGGAGACTTAATCGGCCCTAAGGCGTCATGCGCCAAAGGGGGCTCCGAATCCGGAGACTTAATCGGCCCTAAGGCTTCATGTGCCAAAGGGGGCTCCGAATCCGGAGACTTGATTTGGCCAATCGTGATATCCACGAAGGGCGCTCCGAATCCGGAGACTTAATCGGCCCTAAGGCGTCATGCGCCAAAGGGGGGCTCCGAATCCGGAGACTTAATCGGCCCTAAGGCGTCATGCGCCAAAGGGGGGCTCTGAATCCGGAGACTTAATTTGGCCAATCGTGATATCCACGAAGGGCGCTCCGAATCCGGAGACTTAATCGGCCCTAAGGCGGCATGCGCCAAAGGGGGCTCCGAATCCGGAGACTTAATTTGGCCAATCGTGATATCCACGAAGGGCGCTCCGAATCCGGAGACTTAATCGGCCCTAAGGCGTCATGCACCAAAGGGGGGCTCCGAATCCGGAGACTTAATTTGGCCAATCGTGATATCCACGAAGGGTGCTCCGAATCCGGAGACTTAATCAGCCCTAAGGCTTCATGCGCCAAAGGGCGGCTCCGAATCCGGAGACTTAATCGGCCCTAAGGCTTCATGCGCCAAAGGAGGGCTCCAAATCCGGAGACTTAATTTGGCCAATCGTGATATCCACGAAGGGCGCTCCGAATCCGGAGACTTAATCGGCCCTAAGGCTTCATGCGCAAAAGGGGGGCTCCGAATCCGGAGACTTAATTTGGCCAATCGTGATATCCACGAAGGGCGCTCCGAATCCGGAGACTTAATCGGCCCTAAGGCGACATGCGCCAAAGGGGGCTCCGAATCCGGAGACTTAATTTGGCCAATCGTGATATCCACGAAGGGCGCTCCGAATCCGGAGACTTAATCGGCCCTAAGGCGGCATGCGCCAAAGGGGGCTCCGAATCCGGAGACTTAATTTGGCCAATCGTGATATCCGCGAAGGGCGCTCCGAATCCGGAGACTTAATTTGGCCAATCGTGGCAAGTGCCCCACTGGGAATCGACATATGATTTTCAGCGTCGAGGAAAAATAGTTCATATTGCAGAGGCGAAATATATTTACAGGTATCAGAGCCCACAGATCGGGTCAGTGATAGGGTTTTCGTCAGAACTCTGCTTGTGCCGATTGGGGGGAACCACATATTTCTTCAATGCCGTGGGTTGTTGGGAAACGCAGGATCTGATGGTAGGTGCTTGGGACGGCCTTCATGATATGTAGCCAGGTTCTTCCCATTATGGCATTATACGGCGAGGGGAGCTTCACGACCAGGAATTCCACTTCGACCGTTCTAGACCCCGCTCGAACAGGTAATGTGACCTTGCCCAATGGGTATTCGGGGTTCATATTAAAGCCGAACAGTGGGTGAGGCGCCGGAGATAGATCCGCCTCGTTGAGGCCGAGCTTGATGAAAGTTTGATAGTACATTACCTCTGAACTACTCCCTGGATCTATGAGGATTCGTTCAATGATGAACCGGTTTTTATGCGTAATCCAATGACCAACGGATCAATGTGGGAAGTCGTTGCGTCATTGAGGTCGGAGTCGTTGAAGGCAATTGTCGGAGCTTTTGTTCGACCGGTCAGTCGAAATACGGGCCCCTGTAAAGTTGGGTACTATCGAATTGTGTGCATGGCCGGGAGTGTAGGCAGGCTGTAAATTACGTGATCACGCCAAGTGGGGAGAGTCCTCCTTAATGCTAATGCCTTGGTTGGCTTTCCTGTTTCACATACTGCTGCAGTCGGCCGCTTGCACCAGTTCTTCCAGGTGATCTTTAATGCGTAGCAACTCTTTGTTTCGTGGCCGTGAATCTTTATGATATCGCACCGCCGGTCCATTCGTCGTGTATGCGGGTGGCCCCACCATCTTTGACGGCCATTTGAAGAATGGAAGGTGTTGGATTTTGGTCATTAACAGCGGTGATTGGCTCTGACAGTTCGTGTACTTTTTGTCGGCGTGCCTCGAGCGCCTACTGTCGACTTGCAATTGCTCATTCGTCGGGTGGGAGCATTGATACTCGATCGGCGAGAGTTCCGCCTTTTGTCCCGTTTAGCACTTGTCGTGGCTCGGGGCTCAGAGGTGGCACGGAAACTTATTGGCTGAGCAATATCAGGAGGTCCCGATTTGGTGGACGCTTGTCTAGCTTTGATCCTCAGGGCATCGTCTTCCACTTTGCAATACTCTTCGACTTTCTTCATCAACGCCCAGACTGTTTTGGGGGGTCTTCTGGTTAGGGAGTTGCGAAGAGCACTGTCAGGATGTAGTCCCATTTTGAAGGCGATGACGGCCATGGAGTCGTTGCAAGCGTCGTCAACGAGATTGAAGCACTCCCAATATCGCGCCGAATATGCTCTCAGCGTTTCTCCCGGTTAAATTTGCATAGCCCAGAGAGAGTCGGCCTGTTTTCGGATGTAACCTCGTTGGTGATGAACCTGGCCCTGAAGGATTTTTTGCAATTGATGGAAACTTCTGATCGAAGCCGGCTCCGCTTGTAATACCATCTGAACAGCTAGTGGCCCCAAACTGCTTGGGAATATTCGGCACAATGAGGGCTTCATTGTCTGCATGCAACATCATGGCCTGCTTGTAGTGACGTATATGATCAGTGGGGTCTGATTTTCCGTCGTAGAGGGTAAATGATGGAGCTTTGAACTTCTTGGGCAGGGCCGCCCTCGCAATTCGTCGGATAAAAGGATCGTGCCGGTCCTCTTCGTCAGAATTGCTTCTTCTGCGCTTGTTCCTTATGTGTGGGCTTTTTTCAGAGGAGCTGGAAGTGTCTGAGCGTCCCTTGTTATGCTCCGTGGATAATGAATTGGAGTCGCTATCAGTTTCCCTTGGTCAGGCTCGAGGTCGTTGTTTACCTACCCTCAGGGGTCGTTTGGGGTCTTGGCGCGCGGCTTCTTTGGATTTTGCTACTTCCAAGGCCAAATCTTGTCGGAGGCGTTCATTTTCTGCGAGCATATTTTCCAGCCTTTGCTCATTCTGTTTAGCTTGTTCTATGATGGCTTGCATCGTCTCCTGCGCTGAAGTCGTTGGTGAGTCAAAATTTAAGGAGCGTCTCGCAGCGATGGTTTCCCTCTCAGTGGCCGTAGGCTACTTTTCGTGGTCGTAGACCACTGTTCCCGTTTGGAGACCATTTTCGATTTTCGGAGCCGTCGGTCGTGCGCCTCGGTTTGGGACCGCTTAACTTTCTTCGTTTGGCACGGTTTTTGGACAGCTTGAACCTTTTGAACCTTCGTTTTAGCTTCTTGAGGAAGCTTGAACCTTTTGAACCCTTATTTTAGCTTCTTGAGGAAGTTAAACCTTCTGAACCTTCGTTTTAGCTTCTTGAGGGAGCTTGAACCTTTTGAACCTTGGTTTTAGCTTCTTGAGGGCGCTTGGACCTTTTGAACCTTCGTTTTAGCTTCTTGAGGGAGCTTGAACCTTTTGAACCCTGGTTTTAGCTTCTTGACGAAGTTGAACCTTCTGAACCTTCGTTTTAGCTTCCTGAGGGAGCCTGAACCTTTTGAACCTTCGTTTTAGCTTCTTGAGGGAGCTTGAACCTTTTGAACCTTCGTTTTAGCCTCTTGAGGGAGCTTGAACCTTTTGAACCCCTGTTTTGGCTTCTTGAGGAAGCTTGAAATTTTGAACTTTTCAACCTTCGTTTTAGCTTCTTGAGGAAGCTTGAACCTTTTGAACCTTCGTTTTAGCTTCTTGAGGAAGCTTGAACCTTTTGAACCTTTGCTCTAGCTTCTCCGAGGAAGCTTGAACCTTTTGAACCCTGGTTTTAGCTTCTTGAGGAAGTTGAACCTTCTGAACCTTCGTTTTAGTTTCCTGAGGGAGCTTGAACCTTTTGAACCTTCGTTTTAGCTTCTTGAGGGAGCTTGAACCTTTTGAACCTTCGTTTTAGCTTCTTGAGGAGCTTGAACCTTTTGAACCTTCGTTTTAGCTTCTTGAGGAAGCTTGAACCTTTTGAACCTTCGTTTTAGCTTCTTGAGGAAGCTTGAACCTTTTGAACCTTTGCTCTAGCTTCTCCAAGAAGCTTGAACCCTTTGCTCTAGCTTCTCCAAGAAGCTTGAAACTTTTGAACCTTTGCTCTAGCTTCTCTAAGAAGCTTGAACCTTTTGCTCTAGCTTCTCCAAGAAGCTTGAACCCTCTTGTTTCTCTATAAGAGAGGGCCTCCCTCTCCTTTAGAGAGGTTGAAAAAAATTTGTCTAAGGAAAAGCACATATATCTCTCTATATCTCTACATTCTAGGCTTAGAGAGGGTGTTTGTTCTTGGCCTTTAACACCACCGGTGATTGCGCATGTTGTGCTCGTTCTGAGGTTACGGAGTTTCGGCTGAGAGCCTTACCTCCGGACCTCGGGACTCTTTTGTGCTTTGCCTCGATTTGCGAACCAGGTTCTGTTTTCTCCCCGAAGGAGGGAGAGGTTTCGTAGACCATCTCTCAGTGGCCGTAGGCTACTTTTCGTGGTCGTAGACCACTGTTCCCGTTTGGAGACCATTTTCCGATTTTCGGAGCCGTCGGTCGTGCGCCTCGGTTCGGGACCGCTTAACTTTCTCCGTTTGGCACGGTTTTTGGACAGCTTGAACCTTTTGAACCTTCGTTTTAGCTTCTTGAGGAAGCTTGAACCTTTTGAACCCTTATTTTAGCTTCTTGAGGAAGTTAAACCTTCTGAACCTTCGTTTTAGCTTCTTGAGGGAGCTTGAACCTTTTGAACCTTGGTTTTAGCTTCTTGAGGGCGCTTGGACCTTTTGAACCTTCGTTTTAGCTTCTTGAGGGAGCTTGAACCTTTTGAACCCTGGTTTTAGCTTCTTGACGAAGTTGAACCTTCTGAACCTTCGTTTTAGCTTCCTGAGGGAGCCTGAACCTTTTGAACCTTCGTTTTAGCTTCTTGAGGGAGCTTGAACCTTTTGAACCTTCGTTTTAGCTCTTGAGGAGCTTGAACCTTTTGAACCCTGTTTTAGCTTCTTGAGGAAGTTGAACTTTGAACCTTCGTTTTATTCGAGGAAGCTTGAACCTTTTGAACCTTCGTTTTAGCTTCTTGAGGAAGCTTGAACCTTTTGAACCTTCGTTTTAGCTTCTGAGGAGCTTGAACCTTTTGAACCTTCGTTTTAGCTTCTTGAGGAGCTTGAACCTTTTGAACCTTCGTTTTAGCTTCTGAGGGAGCTTGAACCTTTTGAACCTTTTTAGCTTCTTGAGGAGCTTGAATTTTGAACTTTAACCTTCGTTTTAGCTTCTTGAAGCTTGAACCTTTTGAACCTTCGTTTTAGCTTCTTGAGGAAGCTTGAACCTTTTGAACCTTCTTAGCTTCTGAGGAAGCTTGAACCTTTTGAACCTTGGTTTTAGCTTCTTGAGGAAGTTGAACCTTTGAACCTTCTTAGCTTCTGAGGAGCTTGAACCTTTTGAACCTTCGTTTTAGCTTCTTGAGGGAGCTTGAACCTTTGAACCTTCGTTTTAGCTTCCTGAGGGAGCTTGAACCTTTTGAACCTTCGTTTTAGCTTCTTGAGGGAGCTTGAACCTTTTGAACCTTCGTTTTAGCTCTTGAGGGAGCTTGAACCTTTTGAACCCCTTTTTGGCTTCTTGAGGAAGCTTGAAATTTTGAACTTTTCAACCTTCGTTTTAGCTTCTTGAGGAAGCTTGAACCTTTTGAACCTTCGTTTTAGCTTCTTGAGGAAGCTTGAACCTTTTGAACCTTTGCTCTAGCTTCTCCGAGGAAGCTTGAACCTTTTGAACCCTGGTTTTAGCTTCTTGATGAAGTTGAACCTTCTGAACCTTCGTTTTAGTTTCCTGAGGGAGCTTGAACCTTTTGAACCTTCGTTTTAGCTTCTTGAGGGAGCTTGAACCTTTTGAACCCTTGTTTTGGCTTCTTGAGGAAGCTTGAACCTTTTGAACCTTCGTTTTAGCTTCTTGAGAAGCTTGAACCTTTTGAACCTTCGTTTTAGCTTCTTGAGGAAGCTTGAACCTTTTGAACCTTTGCTCTAGCTTCTCCAAGAAGCTTGAACCCTTTGCTCTAGCTTCTCCAAGAAGCTTGAAACTTTTGAACCTTTGCTCTAGCTTCTCTAAGAAGCTTGAACCTTTTGCTCTAGCTTCTCCAAGAAGCTTGAACCCTCTTGTTTCTCTATAAGAGAGGGCCTCCCTCTCCTTTAGAGAGGTTGAAAAAAATTTGTCTAAGGAAAAGCACATATATCTCTCTATATCTCTACATTCTAGGCTTAGAGAGGGTGTTTGTTCTTGGCCTTTAACACCACCGGTGATTGCGCATGTTGTGCTCGTTCTGAGGTTACGGAGTTTCGGCTGAGAGCCTTACCTCCGGACCTCGGGACTCTTTTGTGCTTTGCCTCGATTTGCGAACCAGGTTCTGTTTTCTCTCCCCGAAGGGAGGGAGAGGTTTCGTAGACCATCTCTCAGTGGCCGTAGGCTACTTTTCGTGGTCGTAGACCACTGTTCCCGTTTGGAGACCACGGAGCCGTCGGTCGTGCGCCTCGGTTCGAGACCGCTTAACTTTCTCCGTTTGGCACGGTTTTTGGACAGCTTGAACCTTTTGAACCTTCGTTTTAGCTTCTTGAGGAAGCTTGAACCTTTTGAACCCTTATTTTAGCTTCTTGAGGAAGTTAAACCTTCTGAACCTTCGTTTTAGCTTCTTGAGGGAGCTTGAACCTTTTGAACCTTGGTTTTAGCTTCTTGAGGGCGCTTGGACCTTTTGAACCTTCGTTTTAGCTTCTTGAGGGAGCTTGAACCTTTTGAACCCTGGTTTTAGCTTCTTGACGAAGTTGAACCTTCTGAACCTTCGTTTTAGCTTCCTGAGGGAGCCTGAACCTTTTGAACCTTCGTTTTAGCTTCTTGAGGGAGCTTGAACCTTTTGAACCTTCGTTTTAGCCTCTTGAGGGAGCTTGAACCTTTTGAACCCTGGTTTTAGCTTCTTGAGGAAGTTGAACCTTCTGAACCTTCGTTTTAGCTTCTTGAGGGAGCTTGAACCTTTTGAACCTTCGTTTTAGCTTCTTGAGGAAGCTTGAACCTTTTGAACCGTTTTAGTTTCCTGGAGCTTGAACCTTTTGAACCTTCGTTTTAGCTTCTTGAGGAGCTTGAACCTTTTGAACCTTCGTTTTAGCTTCTTGAGGGAGCTTGAACCTTTTGAACCTTCGTTTTATTGAGGAGCTTGAACCTTTTGAACCTTCGTTTTAGCTTCTTGGGAGCTTGAACCTTTTGAACCTTCGTTTTAGCTTCTTGAGGAAGCTTGAACCTTTTGAACCTTCTTAGCTTCTTGAGGAAGCTTGAACCTTTTGAACCTTGGTTTTAGCTTCTTGAGGAAGTTGAACCTTTGAACCTTCGTTTTAGTTTCTGAGGAGCTTGAACCTTTTGAACCTTCGTTTTAGCTTCTTGAGGAGCTTGAACCTTTTGAACCTTCGTTTTAGTTTCCTGAGGGAGCTTGAACCTTTTGAACCTTCTTTAGCTTCTTGAGGGAGCTTGAACCTTTTGAACCTTCGTTTTAGCTTCTTGAGGGAGCTTGAACCTTTTGAACCCTTTTTGGCTTCTTGAGGAAGCTTGAAATTTTGAACTTTTCAACCTTCGTTTTAGCTTCTTGGAAGCTTGAACCTTTTGAACCTTCGTTTTAGCTTCTTGAGGAAGCTTGAACCTTTTGAACCTTGCTCTAGCTTCTCCGAGGAAGCTTGAACCTTTTGAACCCTGGTTTTAGCTTCTTGAGGAAGTTGAACCTTCTGAACCTTCGTTTTAGTTCCTGAGGGAGCTTGAACCTTTTGAACCTTCGTTTTAGCTTCTTGAGGGAGCTTGAACCTTTTGAACCTCTGTTTTGGCTTCTTGAGGAAGCTTGAACCTTTTGAACCTTCGTTTTAGCTTCTTGAGGAAGCTTGAACCTTTTGAACCTTCGTTTTAGCTTCTTGAGGAAGCTTGAACCTTTTGAACCTTTGCTCTAGCTTCTC
Source organism: Camellia japonica (assembly GCA_030407325.1). Taxonomy (NCBI): domain Eukaryota; kingdom Viridiplantae; phylum Streptophyta; class Magnoliopsida; order Ericales; family Theaceae; genus Camellia; species Camellia japonica. The sequence goes on from JAPPVO010000032.1 coordinate 99,263,154, forward strand.
CAGAAGCTTGAACCTTTGCTCTAGCTTCTCCAAGAAGCTTGAAACTTTTGAACCTTTGCTCTAGCTTCTCTAAGAAGCTTGAACCTTTTGCTCTAGCTTCACCAAGAAGCTTGAACCCTCTTGTTTCTCTATAAGCGAGGACCTCCCTCTCCTTTAGAGAGGTTGAAAAAAATTTGTCAAAAAAAAAGCACATATATCTCTCTATATCTCTACATTCTAGGCTTAGAGAGGGTGTTTGTTCTTGGCCTTTAACACCACCGGTGATTGCGCATGTTGTGCTCGTTCTGAGGTTACGGAGTTTCGGCTGAGAGCCTTACCTCCGGACCTCGGGACTCTTTGTGCTTTGCCTCGATTTGCGAACCAGGTTCTGTTTTCTCTCCCCGAAGGGAGGGAGAGGTTTCGTAGACCATCTCTCAGTGGCCGTAGGCTACTTTTCGTGGTCGTACCACTGTTCCCGTTTGGAGACCATTTTCCGGTTTTCGGAGCCGTCGGTCGTGCGCCTCGGTTAGGGACCGCTTAACTTTCTCCGTTTGGCACGGTTTTTGGACAGCTTGAACCTTGTGAACCTTCGTTTTAGCTTCTTGAGGAATTGAACCTTTTGAACCCTTATTTTCAGCTTCTTGAGGAAGTTAAACCTTCTGAACCTTCGTTTTAGCTTTTGAGGAGCTTGAACCTTTGAACCTTGGTTTTAGCTTCTTGAGGGCGCTTGAACCTTTTGAACCTTCGTTTTAGCTTCTTGAGGAGCTTGAACCTTTTGAACCCTGTTTTAGCTTCTTGATGAAGTTGAACCTTCTAAACCTTCGTTTTAGCTTCCTGAGGGAGCCTGAACCTTTTGAACCTTTGCCTCCAAGAAGCTTGAACCCTTTGCTCTAGCTTCCAAGAAGCTTGAAACTTCTGAACCTTTGCTTAGCTTCTCTAAGAAGCTTGAACCTTTTGCTCTAGCTTCTCCAAGAATTTTGAAACCCTCTTGTTTCTCTATAAGAGAGGGCCTCCCTCTCCTTTAGAGAGGTTGAAAAAAATTTGTCTAAGGAAAAGCACATATATCTCTCTATATCTCTACATTCTAGGCTTAGAGAGGTGTTTGTTCTTGGTCTTTAACACCACCGGTGATTGCGCATGTTGTGCTCGTTCTAGGTTACAGAGTTTCGGCTGAGAGCCTTACCTCCGGACCTCGGGACTCTTTGTGCTTTCCTCGAGTTGCGAACCAGGTTCTGTTTTCTCTCCCCGAAGGAGGGAGAGGTTTCGTAGACCATCTCTCAGTGACCGTAGGCTACTTTTCGTGGTCGTAGACCACTGTTCCCGTTTGGAGACCATTTTAATTTTCGGAGCCGTCGGTCGTGCGCCTCGGTTCGGGACCGCTTAACTTTCTCCGTTTGGCACGGTTTTTGGACAGCATGAACCTTTTGAACCTTCGTTTTAGCTTCTTGAGAAAGCTTGAACCTTTTGAACCCTTATTTTGCTTCTTGAGGAAGTTAAACCTTCTGAACCTTCGTTTTAGCTTCTTGAGGGAGCTTAAACCTTTTGTACCTTGGTTTTAGGTTATTGAGGGCGGTTGGACCTTTTGAACCTTCATTTTAGCTTCTTGAGGGAGCTTGAACCTTTTGGACCCTGGTTTTAGCGTCTTGACGAAGTTGAACCTTCTGAACCTTCGTTTTAGCTTCGTGAGGGAGCCTGAACCATTTGAACCTTCGTTTTAGCTTCTTGAGGGAGCTTGAACCTTTTGAACCTTTGTTTTAGCCTCTTGAGGGCGCTTGAACCTTTTGAACCCCTGTTTTGGCTTCTTGAGGAAGCTTGAAACTTTGAACTTTTCAACCTTCGTTATAGCTTCTTGAGGAAGCTTGAACCTTTTGAACCTTCGTTTTAGCTTCTTGAGGAAGCTTGAACCTTTTGAACCTTTTCTCTAGCTTCTCCGAGGAAGCTTGAACCTTTTGGACCCTGGTTTTAGCTTCTTGAGGAAGTTGAACCTTCTGCACCTTCGTTTTAGTTTCCTGAAGGAGCTTGAACCTTTTGAACCTTCATTTTAGCTTCTTGATGGAGCTTGAACCTTTTGAACCTTCGTTTTAGCTTCTTGAGGGAGCTTGAACCTTTTGAACCCTTGTTTTGTCTTCTTGAGGAAGCTTGAACCTTTTGAACCTTCGTTTTAGCTTCTTGAGGAAGCTTGAACCTTTTGAACCTTCGTTTTAGCTTCTTGAGGAAGCTTGAACCTTTTGAACCTTGGCTCTAGCTTCTTCAAGAAGCTTGAACCCTTTGCTCTAGCTTCTCCAAGAAGCTTGAAACTTTTGAACCTTTGCTCTAGCTTCTCTAAGAAGCTTGAACCTTTTGCTCTAGCTTCTCCAAGAAGATTGAACCCTCTTGTTTCTCTATAGGAGAGGGCCTCCCTCTCCTTTAGAGAGGTTGAAAAAAATTTATCCAAGGAAAAACACATATATCTCTCTATATTTCTACATTCTAGGCTTAGTGAGGGTGTTTGTTCTTGGCCTTTAACACCACCGGTGATTGCGCATGTTGTGCTCGTTCTGGGGTTACGGCGTTTCGGCTGAGAGCCTTACCTCCGGACCTCGGGACTCTTTCGTGCTTTGCCTCGATTTGCGAACCAGGTTCTGTTTTCCCTCCCCGAAGGGAGGAAGAGGTTTCGTAGACCATCTCTCAGTGGCCGTAGGCTACTTTTCGTGGTCGTAGACCACTGTTCCCGTTTGGAGACCATTTTCCGATTTTCGGAGCCGTCGGTCGTGCGCCTCGGTTTGGGACCGCTTAACTTTCTCCGTTTGGCACGGTTTTTGGACAACTTGAACCTTTTGAACCTTCGTTTTAGCTTCTTGAGGAAGCTTGAACCTTTTGAACCTTCGTTTTAGCTTCTTGAGGATGCTTGAACCTTTTGAACCTTCGTTTTAGCTTCTTGAGGAAGCTTCAACATTTTGAACCTTTGCTCTAGCTTCTCTTAGGAAGGTTGAACCTTTTGAACCCTGGTTTTAGCTTCTTGAGGAAGTTGAACCTTCTGAACCTTCGTTTTAGTTTCCTGAGGGAGGTTGACCCTTTTGAACCTTCGTTTTAGCTTCTTGAGGGAGCTTGAACCTTTTGAACCTTCGTTTTAGCTTCTTGAGGGAGCTTGAACCTTTTGAACCCTTGTTTTGGCTTCTTGAGGAAGTTGAACCTTTTGAACCTTCGTTTTAGCTTCTTGAGGAAGCTTGAACCTTTTGAACCTTTGCTCTAGCTTCTGCAAGAAGCTCGAACCATTTGCTCTAGCTTCTCCAAGAAGCTTGAAACTTTTGAACCTTTGCTCTAGCTTCTCTAAGAAGCTTGAACCTTTTGCTCTAGCTTCTCCAAGAAGCTTGAACCATCTTGTTTCTCTATAAGAGAGGGCCTCCCTCTCCTTTAGAGAGATTGAAAAAAATTTGTCTAAGGAAAAGCACATATATCTCTCTGTATCTCTGCATTCTAGGCTTAGGGCTGGTTTGTGTCCTAAAAAGTGCACTTTTGTCTTTTTAGACTAAAAAAGACAAAAAAAAAATATGGAGGTTTGGGTTAATTTTTTTGACTTTTTATGAAAATGTGTATTAAAAATTGTATAAAAAAGTGTGTAGAGATGATTAGAGAATGGGCCCCAGCCGTACAACCGGCTTACAACCGGCGGAGTGAATTTGGGTTAGAAATTATTGGCTAATTTTTGTACAAAGCACTGGACGGTTTTGTTTGACCTGTGGGGGTTATCACGAGTCCCATTTTAATAATCTGAACCGTTCAATGTGTGTAACTCGTCTAACACTATATACCTATAAAAAATCACGTTAATCGGATATCGATAGCTATCTGATCAGATTTATTTATTTTTCAATCATTAATTATAACACCATCCATTTGTTGTACATAACTGATTTGATCATATAGTTATCGATATCCGATCAATGTGATTTTTTGCAGACATATAGTACTCGACGATTTCTACACATTGAACGGTTCAAATTATCAAAACGGGACCCGTGATGGCCCCCATGAGACGAACAACGGTGTGTGTAAAAATCACACCCAATCATTTCTTTTGGAGCCACTGCCGCACACAGCAGCATGCAGGAGTCAATTCGGTGTGTACTTTTGTTTGAAAAAAATTGATTTTTTAATTTTTTTTTTTTGGTGAATAGTGATATCTTTTGGATTTTGGAGTAACTTTTTGACTTTTGACTTATATAGGATAAGCCAAACCAGCCCTTAGAAGGGTGTTTGTTCTTTGCCTTTAACACCACCGGTGATTGCGCATTGTTGCTCGTTCTGAGGTTACGGAGTTTCGGCTGAGAGCCTTACCTCCGGACCTCAGGACTTTTTTGCTTGGCCTCGATTAGCGAACCAGGTTCTATTTTCTCTCCCCGAAGGGAGGGAGAGGTTTCGTAGACCATCTCTTAATGGCCGTAGGCTACTTTTCGTGATAGTAGACCACTGTTCCCATTTGGAGACCATTTTCCGGTTTTCGGAGCCGTCGGTCGTGCGCCTCGGTTCGGGACCGCTTAACTTTCTCTGTTTGGCACGGTTTTCGGACAGCTTGAACCTTTTGAACCTTCGTTTTACCTTCTTGAGGGAGGTTGAACCTTTTGAACCCTGGTTTTAGCTTCTTGACGAAGTTGAACCTTCTGAACCTTCGTTTTAGCTTCCTAAGGGAGCCTGAACCTTTTGAACCTTCATTTTAGCTTCATGAGGAGCATGAACCTTTTGAACCTTCGTTTTAGCCTCTTGAGGGAGCTTGAACCTTTTGAACCCCTATTTTGGCTTCTTGAGGAAGCTTGAAATTTTGAACTTTTCAACCTTCGTTCTAGCTTCTTGAGGAAGCTTGAACCTTTTGAAACTTCGTTTTAGCTTCTTGAGGAAGCTTGAACCTTTTGAACCTTTACTTTAGCTTCTCTGAGGAAGTTTGAACCTTTTGAACCCTGGCTTTAGCTTCTTGAGGAAGTTGAACCTTCTGAACCTTCGTTTTAGTTTCCTGAGGGAGCTTGAACCTTTTGAACCTTCGTTTTAGCTTCTTGAGGGAGCTGAACCTTTTGAACCTTCGTTTTAGCTTCTTGAGGGCTTGAACCTTTTGAACCCTTGTTTGCTTCTTGAGGAAGCTTGAACCTTTTGAACCTTCGTTTAGCTTCTTGAGGAAGCTTGAACCTTTTGAACCTTTGCTCTAGCTTCTCCAAGAAGCTTGAACCCTTTGCTCTAGCTTCTCCAAGAAGCTTGAAACTTTTGAACCTTTGCTCTAGCTTCTCTAAGAAGCTTGAACCTTTTGCTCTAGCTTCTCCAAGAAGCTTGAACCCTCTTGTTTCTCTATAAGAGAGGGCCTTCCTCTCCTTTAGAATGGTTGAAAAAAATTTGTCTAAGGAAAAGCACATATATCTCTCTATATCTCTTCATTCTAGGCTTAGAGAGGGTGTTTGTTCTTGGCCTCTAACACCACCGGTGATTGCGCATGTTGTGCTCGTTTGGAGGTTACGGAGTTTCGGCTGAGAGCCTTACCTCCAGTCGGGACTCTTTTGTGCTTTGCCTCGATTTGCGAACCAGGTTCTGTTTTCTCTTCCCGAAGCGAGGGAGTGGTTTCGTAGACCATCTCTCAGTGGCCGTAGGCTACTTTTCGTGGTCGTAGACCACTGTTCCCGTTTGGAGACCATTTTTCGATTTTCAGAGCCGTTGGTCGTGCGCCACGGTTCTGGACCGCTTAACTTTCTCCGTTTCGCACGATTTTTGGACAGCTTGAACCTTTTGAACCTTCGTTTTAGCTTCTTAAGGAAGCTTGAACCTTTTGAACCCTTATTTTAGCTTCTTGAGGAAGTTAAACCTTCTGAACCTTCGTTTTAGCTTCTTGAGGGAGCTGAACCTTTTGAACCTTGGTTTTAGCTTCTTGAGGGCGCTTGGACCTTTTGAACCTTCGTTTTAGCTTCTTGAGGGAGCTTTAACTTTTGAACCCTGATTTTAGCTTCTTGACGAAATTGAACCTTCTGAACCTTCGTTTTAGCTTCCTGAGGGAGCCTGAACCTTTTGAACCTTCGTTTTAGCTTATTGAGGGAGCTTGAACCTTTTGAACCCTCGTTTTACCCTCTTGAGGGAGCTTGAACCTTTTGAACCACTGTTTTGGCTTCTTGAGAAAGCTTGAAATTTTGAACTTTTCAACCTTCGTTTTAGCTTTTGTCGAAGCTTGAACCTTTTGAACCCTGGTTTTAGCTTCTTGAGGAAGTTGAACCTTCCGAACCTTCGTTTTAGTTTCCTGAGGGAGCTTGAACCTTTTGAACCTTCGTTTTAGCTTCTTGAGGGAGCTTGAACCTTTTGAACCTTCGTTTTAGTTTCCTGAGGGAGCTTGAACCTTTTGAACCTTCGTTTTAGCTTCTTGAGTGAGCTTGAACCTTTTGAACCCCTGTTTTGGCTTCTTGAGGAAGCTCGAAATTTTGAACTTTTCGACCTTCGTTTTAGCTTCTTGAGGAAGCTTGAACCTTTTGAACCTTCGTTTTAGCTTCTTGAGGAAGCTTAAACCTTTTGAACCTTTGCTCTAGCTTATCCGAGGAAGCTAGAACCTTTTGAACCCTGGTTTTAGCTTCTTGAGGAAGTTGAACTTCTGAACCTTCGTTTTATTTCCTGAGGAGCTTGAACCTTTTGAACCTTCGTTTTAGCTTCTTGAGGGAGCTTGAAACCTTTTGAACCCTTGTTTGGCTTCTTGAGGAAGCTGGAACTTTTGAACCTTCGTTTTAGCTTCTTGAGGAAGCTTGAACCTTTTGAACCTTCGTTTTAGCTTCTTGAGGAAGCTTGAACCTTTTGAACCTTTGCTCTAGCTTCTCCAAGAAGCTTGAACCCTTTCCTCTACCTTCTCCAAGAAGCTTGAAACTTTTGAACCTTTGCTCTAGCTTCTCTAAAGCTTGAACCTTTTGCTCTAGCTTCTCCAGAAGCTTGAACCCTCTTGTTTCTCCATAAGAGAGTGCCTCCCTCTCCTTTAGAGAGGTTGAAAAAAATTTGTCTAAGAAAAGCACATATATTTCTCTATATCTCCTACATTCTAGGCTTAGAGAGGGTGTTTGTTCTTGGCCTCTAACACCACCGTGATTGCGCATGTGTGCTCGTTCTGAGGTTACGGAGTTTTCAAGCTGAGAGCCTTACCTCGGACCTCGGGACTCTTTTGTGCTTGGCCTCGATTTGCGAACCAGGTTCTGTTTTCCTCTCCCCAAGGAGGGAGAGGTTTCGTAGACCATCTCTCAGTGCCGTAGGCTACTTTTCGTGGTCGTAGACCACTGTTCCCTTTGGAGACCATTTTCGGTTTTCGGAGCCGTCGTCGTGCGCCTCGGTTCGGGACCGCTTAACTTTCCCGTTTGGCACGTTTTTGGACAGCTTGAACCTTTTGAACCTTCGTTTTAGCTTCTTGAGGAAGCTTGAACCTTTTGAACCCTTATTTTAGCTTCTTGAGGAAGTTAAACCTTCTGAACCTTCGTTTTAGCTTCTTGAGGGAGCTTGAACCTTTTGAACCTTGGTTTTAGCTTCTTGAGGGCGCTTGGACCTTTTGAACCTTTGTTTTAGCTTCTTGAGGGAGCTTGAACCTTTTGAACCCTGGTTTTAGCTTCTTGACGAAGTTGAACCTTCTGAACCTTCGTTTTAGCTTCCATAGGGAGCCTGAACCTTTTCAACCTTCGTTTTAGCTTCTTACGGGAGCTTGAACCTTTTGAACCTTCGTTTTAGCCTCTTAAGGGAGCTTGAACCTTTTGAACCCCTGTTTTGGCTTCTTGAGGAAGCTTGAAATTTTGAACTTTTCAACCTTCGTTTTAGCTTCTTGAGGAAGCTTGAACCTTTTGAACCTTCGTTTTAGCTTCTTGAGGAAGTTGAACCTTTTGAACCTTGCTCTAGCTTCTCGAGGAGCTTGAACCTTTTGAACCCTGGTTTTAGCTTCTTGAGAAGTTGAACCTTCTGAACCTTCGTTTTAGTTTCCTGAGGGAGCTGAACCTTTTGAACCTTCGTTTTAGCTTCTTGAGGGAGCTTGAACCTTTTGAACCTTCGTTTTAGCCTCTTGAGGGAGCTTGAACCTTTTGAACCCTGTTTTGGCTTCTTGAGGAAGCTTGAAATTTTGAACTTTCAACTTCGTTTTAGCTTCTTGAGGAAGCTTGAACCTTTTGAACCTTGGTTTTAGCTTCTTGAGGAAGTTGAACCTTTGAACCTTCGTTTTAGCTTCTGAGGAGCTTGAACCTTTTGAACCTTCGTTTTAGCTTCTTGAGGAGCTTGAACCTTTGAACCTTCGTTTTAGTTTCCTAGGGAGCTTGAACCTTTTGAACCTTCGTTTTAGCTTCTTGAGGGAGCTGAACCTTTTGAACCTTCGTTTTAGCTTCTTGAGGGAGCTTGAACCTTTTGAACCTTCGTTTTAGCCTCTTGAGGAGCTTGAACCTTTTGAACCCGTTTTAGCTTCTTGAGGAAGCTTGAAATTTTGAACTTTTCAACCTTCGTTTTAGCTTCTTGAGGAAGCTTGAACCTTTTGAACCTTCGTTTTGCTTCTTGAGGAAGCTTGAACCTTTTGAACCTTTGCTCTAGCTTCTCGAGGAAGCTTGAACCTTTGAACCTGTTTTAGCTTCTGAGGAAGTTGAACCTTCTGAACCTTCGTTTTAGTTTCTGAGGGAGCTTGAACCTTTTGAACCTTCGTTTTAGCTTCTTGAGGGAGCTTGAACCTTTTGAACCTTGTTTTGCTTCTTGAGGAGCTTGAACCTTTTGAACCTTCGTTTTAGCTTCTTGAGGAAGCTTGAACCTTTTGAACCTTCGTTTTAGCTTCTTGAGGAAGCTTGAACCTTTGGAACCTTTGGAACCTTTGCTCTAGCTTCTCCAAGAAACTTGAACCCTTTGCTCTAGCTTCTCCAAGAAGCTTGAAACTTTTGAACCTTTGCTCTCGCTTCTCTAAAAAGCTTGAACCTTTTGCTCTAGCTTCACCAAGAAGCTTGAACCCTCTTGTTTCTCTATAAGAGAGGGCCTCCCTCTCCTTTAGAGAGGTTCAGAAAAATTTGTCTAAGGAAAAGCACATATATCTCTCTATATCTCTACATTCTAGGCTTAGAGAGGGTGTTTGTTCTTGGCCTTTAACACCACCGGTGATTGCGCATGTTTGTCGTTCTGAGGTTACGAGTTTCGGCTAGAGCCTTACCTCCGGACCTCGGGACTCTTTTGTGCTTTGCCTCGATTTGCGAACCAGGTTCTGTTTTCTCTCCCCGAAGGGAGGGAGAGGTTTCGTAGACCATTTCTCAGTGGCCGTAGGCTAGTTTTCGTGGTCGTAGACCACTGTTCCCATTTGGAGACCATTTTTCGATTTTCGGAGCCGTCGGTCGTGCGCCTCGGTTCGGGACCGCTTAACTCTCTCCGTTTGGCACTGTTTTTGGACAGCTTGAACCTTTTGAACCTTCGTTTTAGCTTCTTGAGGAAGCTTGAACCTTTTGAACCCTTATTTTAGCTTCTTGAGGAAGTTAAACCTTCTGAACCTTCATTTTAGCTTCTTGAGGTAGCTTGAACCTTTTGAACCTGGTTTTAGCTTCTTGACGGTTGGACCTTTTGAACGTTCGTTTTAGCTTCTAGGGAGCTTGAACCTTTTGAACCTGTTTTAGCTTCTTGAGGGAGCTTGAACCTTTTGAACCTTCATTTTAGCCTTTTGAGGGAGCTTGAACCTTTGAACCCCTTTTTGCTTCTTGAGGAAGCTTGAACCTTTTGAACCCTGTTTTAGCTTCTTGAGGAAGCTTGAACCTTTGAACCTTTTTTAGTTCTGAGGAGCTTGAACCTTTTGAACCTTCGTGTTAGCTTCTTGAGGAGCTTGAACCTTTTGAACCTTCGTTTTAGCTTCTTGAGGAGCTGAACCTTTTGAACCTTCGTTTTAGCTTCTTGAGGAGCTTGAACCTTTTGAACCCTGTTTTAGCTTCTTGAGGAAGTTTCTTTGAAATTTTGAACCTTCGTTTTAGCTTCTTAGGAGCTTGAACCTTTTGAACCTTTGCTTAGCTTCTTGAGGAAGCTTGAAGCTTTTGAACCCTGGCTTTTAGCTTCTTGAGGAAGTTGAACCTTTGAACCTTCGTTTTAGTTCCTGAGGGAGCTTGAACCTTTTGAACCTTCGTTTCAGCTTCTTGAGGGAGCTTGAACCTTTTGAACCCTTGTTTTGGCTTCTTGAGGAAGCTTGAACCTTTTGAACCTTCGTTTTAGCTTCTTGAGGAAGCTTGAACCTTTTGAACCTTCGTTTTAGCTTCTTGAGGAAGCTTGAACATTTTGAACCTTTACTCTAGCTTCTCCAAGAAGCTTGAACCCTTTGCTCTAGCTTCTCCAATAAGCTTGAAACTTTTGATCCTTTGCTCTAGCTTCTCTAAGAAGTTTGAACCTTTTGCTCTAGCTTCTCGAAAAAGCTTGAACCCTCTCATTTCTCTATAAGAGAGGGCCTCCCTCTCCTTTCGAGAGGTTGAAAAAAATTTGTCTAAGGAAAAGCACATATATCTCTCTATATCTCTACATTCTAGGCTTAGAGAGGGTGTTTGTTCTTGGCCTTTAACACCACTGGTGATTGCGCATGTTGTGCTCGTTCTGAGGTTACGGAGTTTCGGCTGAGAGCCTTACCTCCGGACCTCGGGACTCTTTTGTGCTTTGCCTCAATTGCGAACCAGGTTCTGTTTTCTCTCCCCGAAGGGAGGGAGAGGTTTCGTGGACCATCTCTCAGTGGCCGTAGGCTACTTTTCGTGGTCGTAGACCACTGTTCCCGTTTGCCGACCATTTTTCGGTTTTCAGAGCCGTCGGTCGTGCGCCTCGGTTCGGGACCGCTTAACTTTCTCCGTTTGGCACGGTTTTTGGACAGCTTGAACCTTTTGAACCCTTATTTTAGCTTCTTGAGGAAGTTAAACCTTTGAACCTTCGTTTTAGCTTCTTGAAGGAGTTGAACCTTTTGAACCCTGCTTTTAGCTTCTTGACGAGTTGAACCTTTGAACGTTCGTTTTAGCTTCCTAAGGGAGCCTGACCTTTTGAACCTTTGTTTTAGCTTCTTGAGGGAGTTTGAACCTTTTGAACCTTCGTTTTAGCCTCTTGAGGGAGCTTGAACCTTTTGAACCCCTGTTTTGGCTTCTCGAGGAAGCTTAAACCTTTTGAACCCTGGTTTTAGCTTCTTGAGGAAGTTGAACCTTTTGAACCTTCGTTTTAGTTTCCTGAGGGAGCTTGAACCTTTTGAACCTTCGTTTTAGCTTCTTGAGGGAGCTTGAACCTCTTGAACCTTCGTTTTAGTTTCCTGAGGGAGTTTGAACCTTTTGAACCTTCGTTTTAGCTTCTTGAGGAGCTTGAGCCTTTTGAACCTTCGTTTTAGCTTCTTGAGGAGCTTGAACCTTTTGAACCCCTGTTTTGGCTTCTTGAGGAAGCTTGAAATTTTGAACTTTTCAACCTTCGTTTTAGCTTCTTGAGGAAGCTTGAACCTTTTGATCCTTCATTTTAGCTTCTTAAGGAAGCTTCAACCTTTTGAACCTTTGCTCTAGCTTTTTCGAGGAAGCTTGAACCTTTTGAACCCTGGTTTTAGCTTCTTGAGGAAGTTGAACCTTCTGAACCTTCGTTTTAGTTTCCTGAGGGAGTTTGAACCTTTTGAACCTTCGTTTTAGCTTCTTGAGGGAGCTTGAACCTTTCGAACCCTTGTTTTGGCTTCTTGAGGAAGCTTGAACCTTTTGAACCTTCGTTTTAGCTTCTTGAGCAAGCTTGAACATTTTGAACCTTCGTTTTAGCTTCTTGAGGAAGCTTGAACCTTTTGAACCTTTGCTCTAGCTTCTCGAAGAAGCTTGAACCCTTTGCTCTAGCTTCTCCAAGAAGCTTGAAACTTTTGAACCTTTGCTCTAGCTTCTCTAAGAAGCTTTAACCTTTTGCTCTAGCTTCTCGAAGAAGCTTGAACCCTCTTGTTTCTCTATAAGAGAGGGCCTCCCTCTCCTTTAGGGAGGTCGAAAAAAATTTGTCTGAGGAAAAGCACATATATCTCTCAATATCTCTACATTCTAGGCTTAGAGAGGGTGTTTGTTCTTGGCCTTTAACACCACCGGTGATTGCGCATGTTGTGCTCGTTCTGAGGTTACGGAGTTTCGGCTGAGAGCCTTACCTCCGGACCTCGGACTCTTTTGTGCTTTGCCTCAATTGCAAACCAGCTTCTGTTTTCTCTCCCCGAAGGGAGGGAGAGGTTTCGTAGACCATCTCTCAGTGGCCGTAGACTACTTTTCGTGGTCGTAGACCACTGTTCCCGTTTGGAGACCATTTTTTGGTTTCGGAGCCGTCGGTCGTGCGCCTCGGTTCGGGACCGCTTAACTTTCTCCGTTTGGCACGGTTTTTGGACAGCTTGAACCTTTTCAACCTTCGTTTTAGCATCTTGAGGAAGCTTGAACCTTTTGAACCCTTATTTTAGCTTCTTGAGGAAGTTAAACCTTCTGAACCTTCATTTTAGCTTCTTGAGGCAGCTTGAACCTTTTGAACCTTGGTTTTAGCTTCTTGAGGGCGCTCGGACCTTTTGAACCTTCGTTTTAGCTTCTTGAGGGAGCTTGAACCTTTTGAACCCTGGTTTTAGCCTCTTGACGAAGTTGAACCTTCTGAACCTTCGTTTTAGCTTCCCAAGGGCGCCTTAACCTTTTGAACCTTCGTTTTATCTTCTTGAGGGAGCTTGAACCTTTTGAACCTTCGTTTTAGCCTCTTGAGGAAGCTTGAACCTTTTGAACCCCTGTTTTGGCTTCTCGAGGAAGCTTGAAATTTTAACTTTTCAACCTTCGTTTTAGCTTCTTGAGGGAGCTTGAACCTTTTGAACCCTGGTTTTAGCTTCTTGAGGAAGTTGAACATTCTCAACCTTTGTTTTAGGTTCCTGAAGGAGCTTGAACATTTTGAACCTTCGTTTTAGCTTCTTGAGGGAGCTTTAACCTTTTGAACCTTCGTTTTAGCTTCTTGAGGGAGCTTGAACCTTTTGAACCTTCGTTTTAGCTTCTTGAGGGAGCTTGAACGTTTTGAACCCCTGTTTTGGCTGCTTGAGCTTGAGCCTTTTCGATTTTCGGAGCCGTCGGTCATGCGCCTCGGTTCGGGACCGCTTAACTTTCTCGGTTTGGCACGGTTTTTGGACAGCTTGAACCTTTTGAACCTTCGTTTTAGCTTCTTAAGGAAGCTTCAACCTTTTGAACCCTTATTTTAGCTTCTTGAGGAAGTTAAACCTCCTGAACCTTCGTTTTAGCTTCTTGAGGGAGCTTGAACCTTTTGAACCTTGGTTCTAGCTTCTTGAGGGCGCTTGGACCTTTTGAACCTTCGTTTTCGCTTCTTGAGGGAGCTTGAACCTTTTGAACCCTGGTTTTAGCTTCTTGACGAAGTTGCACCTTCTGAACCTTCGTTTTAGACTCCTGAGGGAGCCTGAACCTTTTGAACCTTCGTTTTAGCTTCTTGAGGGAGCTTGAACCTTTTGAATCTTCGTTTTAGCCTTTTGAGGGAGCTTGAACCTTTTGAACCCCTGTTTTGGCTTCTTGAGGAAGCTTGAAATTTTGAACTTTTCAACCTTCGTTTTAACTTCTTCAGGAAGCTTGAACCTTTTGAACCTTCGTTTTAGCTTTTTGAGGAAGCTTGAACCTTTTGAACCTTTGCTCTAGCTTCTCCGAGGAAGTTTGAACCTTTTGAACCCTGGTTTTAGCTTCTTGAGGAAGTTGAACCTTCTGAACCTTCATTTTAGTTTCTTGAGGGAGCTTGAACCTTTTGAACCTTCGTTTTTGCTTCTGGACGGAGCTCGAACCTTTTGAGCCCTTGTTTTGGCTTCTTGAGGAAGCTTGAACCTTTTGAACCTTCGTTTTAGCTTCTTGAGCAAGCTTGAACCTTTTGAACCTTCGTTTTAGCTTCTTGAGGAAGTGTGAACCTTTTGAACCTTTGCTCTAGCTTCTCCAAGAAGCTTGAAGCCTTTGCTCTAGCTTCTCCAAGAAGCTTGAAACTTTTGAACCTTTGCTCTAGCTTCTCTAAGAAGCTTGAACCTTTTGCTCTAGCTTCTCGAAGAAGCTTGAACCCTCTTGATTCTCTATAAGAGAGGGCCTCCCTCTCCTTTAGGGAGGTTGAAAAAAATTTGTCTAAGGAAAAGCACATATATCTCTCTATATCTCTACATTCTAGGCTTAGAGAGGGTGTTTGTTCTTGGCCTTTAACACCACCGGTGATTGCGCATGTTGTGCTCGTTCTGAGGTTACGGAGTTTCGGCTGAGAGCCTTACCTCCGGACCTCGGGACTCTTTTGGCTTTGCCTCGATTTGCGAACCAGGTTCTGTTTTCTCTCCCGAAGGGAGGGAGAGGTTTCGTAGACCATCTCTCAGTGGCCGTAGGCTACTTTTCGTGGTCGTAGACCACTATTCCCGTTTGGAGACCATTTTTCGATTTTCGGAGCCGTCGGTTGTGCGCCTCGGTTCGGGACCGCTTAACTTTCTCCGTTTGCCACGATTTTTGGACAGCTTGAACCTTTTGAACCTTTATTTTAGCTTCTTGAGGAAGTTAAACCTTCTGAACCTTCGTTTTAGCTTCTTGAGGGAGCTTGAACCTTTTGAACCTTGGTTTTAGCTTCTTGAGGGCGTTTGGACCTTTTGAACCTTCGTTTAAATTCTTGAGGGAGCTTGAACCTTTTGAACCCTGGTTTTAGCTTCTTGACGAAGTTGACCCTTCTGAACCTTCGTTTTAGCTTCTTGAGGGAGCCTGAACCTTTTGAACCTTCGTTTTAGCTTCTTGAGGGAGCTTGAACCTTTTGAACCTTCGTTTTAGCCTCTTGAGGGAGGTTGAACCTTTTGAACCCCTGTTTTGGCTTCTTGAGGAAGCTTGAAATTTTGAACTTTTCAACCCTCGTTTTTGCTTCTTGAGGAAGCTTGAACCTTTTGAACCTTCGTTTTAGCTGCTTGAGGAAGTTTGAACCTTTTAAACCTTTGCTCTAGCTTCTCCGAGGAAGCTTGAAGCTTTTGAACCCTGGTTTTAGCTTCTGGAGGAAGTTGAACCTTCTGAACCATCGTTTTAGTTTCCTGAGGGAGCTTGAACCTTTTGAACCTTCGTTTTAGCTTCTTGAGGGAGCTTGACACTTTTGAACCTCGTTTTAGCTTCTTGGGGAGCTTGAACCTTTTGAACCCTTGTTTGGCTTCTTGAGGAAGATTGAACCTTCGTTTTAGCTTCTTGAGGAAGCTTGAACCTTTTGAACCTTCGTTTTAGCTTCTTGAGGAAGGTTGAACCTTTTTAACCTTCGTTTTAGCTTCTTGAGGAAGTTTGAACCTTTTGAACCTTTGCCCTAGCTTCTCCAAGAAGTTTGAACCCTTTGCTCTAGCTTCTCCAAGAAGCTTGAAACTTTTGAACCTTTGCTCTAGCTTCTCTAAGAAGCTTGAACCTTTTGCTCTAGCTTCTCGAAGAAGCTTGAACCCTCTTGTTTCTCTATAAGAGAGGGCCTCCCTCTCCTTTAGAGAGGTTGAAAAAAATTTGTCTATGGAAAAGCACATATATCTCTCTATATCTCTACATTCTAGGCATAGAGAGGGTGTTTGTTCTTGGCCTTTAACACCACCGGTGATTGCGCATGTTGTGCTCGTTCTGAGGTTACGGAGTTTCGGTTGAGAGCCTTACCTCCGGACCTCCGGACCCTTTTGTGCTTTGCCTCGATTTGCGAACCAGGTTCTGTTTTCTCTCCCCGAAGGGAGGGAGAGGTTTCGTAGACCATCTCTCAGTGGCCGTAGGCTACTTTTCGTGGTCGTAGACCACTGTTCCCGTTTGGAGACCATTTTCCGATTTTCGGAGCCATCGGTCGTGCGCCTTGGTTCGGGAACGCTCAACTTTCTCCGTTTGGCACAGTTTTTGGACAGCTTGAATCTTTTGAACCTTTGTTTCAGCTTCTTGAGGAAGCTTGAACCTTTTGAACCCTTATTTTAGTTTCTTGAGGAAGTTAAACCTTCTGAACCATCGTTTTAGCTTCTTGAGGGAGCCAGAACCTTTTTAACCTTGGTTTTAGCTTCTTGAGGGCGCTTGGACCTTTTGAACCTTCGTTTTACCTTCTTGAGGGAGCTTGAACCTTTTGAACCATGGTGTTAGCTTCTTGACGAAGTTGAAACTTCTGAACCTTCGTTTTATCTTCCTGAGGGAGCTTGAACCTTTTTGAACCTTCGTTTTAGCTTCTTGAGGGAGCTTGAACCTTTTGAACCATCATTTTAGCCTCCTGAGGGGCTTGAACCTTTTGAACCCCTGTTTTGGCTTCTTGGAAGTTTGAAATTTTGAACTTTTCAACCTTCGTTTTAGCTTCTTGAGGAAGCTTGAACCATTTGAACCTTCGTTTTAGCTTCTTGAGGAAGCTTGAACCTTTTGAACCTTCGTTTTAGCTTCTTGAGGAAGCTTGAACCTTTTGAACCTTTGCTCTAGCTTCTCCAAGAAGTTTGAACCCTTTGCGCCTCGGTTCGGGACCGCTTAACTTTCTCCGTTTGGCACGGTTTTTGGACAGCTTGAATCTTTTGAACCTTCGTTTGAGCTTCTTTAGGAAGCTTGAACCTTTTGAACCCTTATTTTAGCTTCTGAGGAAGTTAAACCTTCTGAACCTTCGTTTTAGCTTCTTGAGGAGCTTGAACTTTTGACCCTTGGTTTTAGCTTCTTGAGGGCGCTTGGACCTTTTGAACCTTCGTTTTAGCTTCTTGAGGGAGCTTGAACCTTTGAACCCTGGTGTTAGCTTCTTGACGAAGTTGAAACTTCTGAACCTTCGTTTTATCTTCCTGAGGGAGCCTGAACCTTTTGACCTTCGTTTTAGCTTCTTGAGGGCGCTTGAACCTTTTGAACCTTCGTTAGCCTCTTTAGGGAGCTTGAACCTTTTGAACCCCTGTTTTGGCTTCTTGAGGTAGCTTGAAATTTTGAACATTTCAACCTTCGTTTTAGCTTCTTGAGGAAGCTTGAACCTTTTGAACCCTGGTTTTAGCTTCTTGAGGAAGTTGAACCTTCTGAACCTTCGTTTTAGTTTCCTGAGGGAGCTTGAACCTTTTGAACCTTCGTTTTAGCTTCTTGAGGGAGCTTGAACCTTTTGAACCTTCGTTTTAGTTTCCTGAGGGAGCTTGAACCTTTTGAACCTTCGTTTTAACTTCTTGTGGGAGCTTGAACATTTTGAACCTTCGTTTTAGCCTCTTGAGGGAGCTTGAACCTTTTGAACCCCTGTTTTGGCTTCTTGAGGAAGCTTGAAATTTTGAACTTTTCAACCTTCGTTTTAGCTTCTTGAGGAAGCTTGAACCTTTTGAACTTTCGTTTTAGCTTCTTGAGGAAGCTTGAACCTTTTGAACCTTTGCTCTAGCTTCTCCGAGGAAGCTTGAACCTTTTGAACCCTAGTTTTAGCTTCTTGAGGAAGTTGAACCTTCTGAACCTTCGTTTTAGTTTCCTGAGGGAGGTTGAACCTTTTGAACCTTCGTTTTAGCTTCTTGAGGGAGCTTGAAACTTTTGAACCCTTGTTTTGGTTTCTTGAGGAAGCTTGAACCTTTTGAACCTTCGTTTTAGCTTCTTGAGGAACCTTGAACCTTTTGAACCTTTGCTCTAACTTCTCCAAGAAGCTTGAACCCTTTGCTCTAGCTTCTCTAAGAAGCTTGAACCTTTTGCTCTAGCTTCTCCAAGAAGCTTGAACCCTCTTGTTTCTCTATAAGAGAGGGCCTCCCTCTCCTTAGAGAGGTTGAAAAAAATTTGTCTAAGAAAAAGCACATATATCTCTCTATATGTAATGACCCCAAATGTAATGACCCCAAAAGTCGTCCTTATTTAATTAGGGGTTAATGTGTTTTAATTCAACTATATCCATTGGAATTGAGAATGGTTTTATCTATTTTGGGGTACTGATTGAGGTAGTGGTGTGATGGTAAAGTAAGACTGGACCAAAAACTTTAATTCGAATAATTCGCCTACGATCAGCCGTCACTCTTTTGCCCTTTTCTTTTTCCACACTTTGAATTTGGATGTGAGGTTAGAACCATTGGAAAGATTATTTTCGGGGCTTCAATTTGGACACATGAATGACCTAAAACGGAGTCCGGATGAGAGAGTACGTATGTTTGAAGTTTTCATATCTGTGCTGGAAGCAGGACCGCACGTGCGGGAAATGTGGCGCACGTGCGGCGATGTGCGGGGCAGCAGCTCAAAAACGTGATTTTGAGCTCATTTCTTGCATTTTCTTTTCCTCTCTTCTTCTCCCCTTTCCATGTCCGAAACCTAGCTCCCAAAACCTTTTTCCTTCACTTTTCTCAACAAATCCACCATAGATCTTGCATCAAGGATGGAGAACAAGAAGGGGCAACATTTTCAACCGATTGGAATTCGAATTTGTGGAGGATTCTTCTCAAAGCTTGCTTTTCTTGCTCGAATCTTGAGGTAAGAGACCTTATTCCCTTTCATATTGCATTCATGGATGGATTTATGATATTTTGAGTATGGATTTATGGTATTTTGAGTATATAAATACAAAATCTATAGTTTTGAACATATTATGTCCAACTTGAGATTGGGGGATTTCGGGTTTAATATTGGAGATGTAATTGCTGGGTTAAGGTGATGGATTATGAACTTTAGACTTGTAGTCAATGAGGGAATGGGACAAAAAAATAATGGGTTAAGAAATTTGGATTTTTCTTGAAATTCCTAGGTTTTCTTGAAACCCTAGGTTAATTAATGAAGATAACTAATGAATTGGCCCAAATTGAAAGTAGAGTAATGAAATTGAGGTATTGAATTATATGTGTTCAGGTTTAATTGGAATTTGGAAAGTTTGAAAATGTATGTTTAAATTTGCGAATGAACTATGTATGAACATTGTGATTCATGCTTTAACGTAAAGGAAAATGGGAAATAATTTATTAGGGTCATGGATGACATGAACTCGGGTTGTGGAATGTGGAAATGGGATTTAAGAATTCTCTTGAATTATGTTGAATTATATTAATATGTTGAGTTGAAGCATGTTGTTTATGTTGAATTGTGGCGATTATGTGGAGTTTAATTTTTGTAACCTAAAATGTGGAGTTTTCCGAAGTGGGTTTAACCCAAATTAGCTGAAGATACGTGGGCTTGTGAAGAATAATGAAGGAAAGAAAACAAAAAAAAAAAAAGAACTAATGATCAAGTTATATATGTGAACAGGGCACACTTCAGGAGGGACAAACACTCCGTTG
The DNA here is from genome assembly GCA_030407325.1 of Camellia japonica. Lineage (NCBI taxonomy): Eukaryota > Viridiplantae > Streptophyta > Magnoliopsida > Ericales > Theaceae > Camellia > Camellia japonica. The sequence continues at coordinate 99,282,271 of JAPPVO010000032.1, forward strand.
TAGCACTGTGAGTAGTAGTACAAAAATGTACATTTTATCTATTGTTAATAATATTGTCACTAATGCTCTGTTCTTTGTAAGTGTTATACGAACATTTATGACAATTGGAAATCAATGTGAACTTACATGAACGCTGAAAGATTCGCGTACATCGTATGATTTTGGAATCCTTGTTCCGTTAATGACGAATATTAACCCTTATTATTTATAAGCATACTATGTTATTTCTTAAAGAATAAGTGAAACTTATGCTCATCTTCGAAGAATCAGAATAATTGGAAAGTTATGTGAATCCATATGAATCTGTAGTCATTTTGTTGTGTTACATATAAATTCAACGTTATTCGGAATCTACGACATGAATGCAAAAGTTTAATATCATTATGTGACCCACATAAAAATATGAATTATTCTATTTTGTTAAGCGCACAATAATGACGTAATATAACAAGAAATGCTCTGTTTTCTGATATGTTACGTTATAACTTAATGAATGATTATTCATATATGTAGAAGTATTCACATCATCTTTAGCACAAGCCCTTTACCCGGGGGTAATGATACCGTGATTCAAATGATTAAGTTACAAGTTACGTATGTTCTAAGTTTAAGTCTGTTACAAGTTTACGTATGTTATAAGTCAAGAATGTTACAAGCTCAAGAATGTTACAAGTTCATATATGTGACAAGTTCAAGTATGTACAAGTTTAGGTAAGGTTACAAATACAGTATATACAAGTTTAAGTATGTTACAAGTTTTTCAAGTTTAAGCATGTTATAAGTTCACATATGTTACAAGTCCAAGTATATTATAAGTTCATGTATGTTACGAATCCGAGTATGTTATAAATTCAAGTATGTTACAAGTTTACGCATGTTACAAGTCTATGTATGGTACAAGGTCAAGTATGTTACGAATATGACTTCTAATTACTGTTTATAATTCAAGCATAAAGATTATGTATGATTTGTTTCCGTTTATGATATGACATGATATGTCCGGTTTGGTCTGGAAAACTTATTAATTACTGTATGGAACAAAGTGCTACACGGAACTAAGTGCTACGAAGTGAGACACCTCTAGAGTCCGTGTGAGACACCTCTTGAATTCATACACATGTTTCAAGGGCTTAAATGCCAATATGTTTCAAGGGCTTTAATGCCAATCTTTCAAGGGCTTAATGCCAACTTATGCAAGGGCCTCGTGCCACCATGTTCAAGGGCTTAATGCCACCATGTTTAAGGGCCTTGTGCCACCACGTATAAGGGCTCATAGCCATCATGTTTCAAGAAATCATGTTGCAAACCACTATGTTTCAAAAATGGGCTAAGGTCGTCATGAAATTAATACGGATTCAGACTAACTATATATGCATCTGTTATGCTCATGGTGTTATATTTCAAGTCAAGCACTGTTTTTATTTATGTATTACTATTCATGAGCTAGACTCACTCTGTGTTATGTTTGTTTCTGTAGGTAACCAGCCAAGTGGTCAGTCCTAGCCACGATACTTGATCCCTTTTGTCAACCCTATGGTTCAGGCACTACACGAAGCCATTTATTTTTGTGAAGTTTGCTAAAATGTTGGCTTATTTTGATTTCTTACTTAAGATTGAAAGTGTAGAACTTCAATGATTTTTGTATATGCCCAATGATAGGGCTGGGACTGTACAGGTGTTTGTTTATAGCCGACACTTTGTGGTATAGCTTGGAATTTTTTTTTCTGTCTTCTATGATGCATATGTTATATGACATCTTGGCATGTAGAAGTATCTCAATGGGATTTAGTTGTGTCGTTCTTTTCATATTAAATGCTTCCGATAAGGCCCCGTATGTTATATACAACAGGTTAAAGGTTCGATTTCCGAACGGGTCATGCCCAAACTTTTAGGGGCGAGTTTGAGGACGTGACACCAAAAGTCATCCTTATTTAATTAGGGGTTAATGTGTTTAATTCAACTATATCCATTGAATTGAGAATGTTTTTATCTATTTGGGGTATTGATTGAGGTAGTGGTGTGATGGTAAAGTAAGATTGGACCAAAAACTTTAATTCGAATAATTCGCCTACGATCAGCCGTCACTCTTTTGCCCTTTTGTTTTTCCACACTTTGAATTTGGATGTGAGGTTAGAACCATTGGAAAGATTATTTTAGGGGCTTCAATTTGGACACAAGAATGACCTAAAACGGAGTCCGGATGAGAGAGTTACGCATGTTTGAAGTTTTCATATCTGTGCTGGAAGTAGGACCGCACGTGCGGCAAATGCAGCGTACGTGCGGCGATGTGCGGGGCAGCAGCTCAAAAACGTGATTTTGAGCTCATTTCTTGCATTTTCTTTTCCTCTCTTCTTCCCCTCTTCCATGTCCGAAACCCTAGCTCCCAAAACCTTGATTTCCTTCACTTTTCTCAACAAATCCACCATAGATCTTGCATCAAGGATGGAGAACAAGAAAGGGGGCAACATTTCCAACCGATTGGAATTCGAATTTGTGGAGGATTCTTCTCAAAGCTTGCTTTTCTTGCTCGAATCTTGAGGTAAGAGACCTTATTCCCTTTCAATATTGCATTCATGGATGGATTTATGATATTTTGAGTGTGGATTTATGGGTATTTTGAGTATATAAATACAAAATCTATAGTTTTGAACATATATGTCCAACTTGAGATTGGGGGATTTCGGTTTATAATGTGGAGATGTAATTGCTGGGTTAAGTGATGGATTATGAATTTTAGACTTGTAATCAATGAGGAAATTGGGACAAAAAAAATAATGGGTTAAGAAATTTGGATTTTTCTTGAAATTCCTAAGTTTTTCTTGAAACCCTATGTTGATTAATGAAGATAACTAATGAATTGGCCCAAATTGAAAGTAGAGTAATGAAATTGAGGTATTGAATTATATGTGTTCAAGTAATTGGAATTTGGAAATGTTGAAAATTATGTTTAAATTTGCGAATGAACCATGTTATGAACATTGTGATTATGCTTTAATGTAAAGGAAAATTGGGGAAATAATTTATTAGGGTCATGGATGACATGAACTGGTTGTGGAATGTGGAAATGGGATTTAAGAATTCCTTGTTGATTATGTTGAATTATATTTAATGATGTTGAGTTGAAACATGTTGTTTATGTTGAATTGTGGCGATTATGTGGAGTTTAATTTTTGTAACCTAAAATGTGGAGTTTTCCGAAAGGGGTTTAATCCCAAATTATTTTGAATAAATACTTGTGGGCTTGTGAAGAATAATGAAGGAAGAAAAAAAAAGGAAAAAAAAGAACTAATGATCAAGTTATATGTGTGAACAGGCAACATTCAGGAGGGACAAACACTCCGTGTAGCACTGTGAGTAAGTAGTAGTACAAAAATGAACATTTTATCTATTGTTGATAATTATTGTCACTAATGCTCTGTTCTTTGTAAGTGTTATATGAACATTTATGAACATTGGAAATAAATGTGAACTTACATGAAACGCTGAAAGATTCGCGTACATCAGTATGATTTTCGAATCCTTGTTCGTTAATGACGATATTAACCCTTATTATTTATAAGCATACTATTTTATTCTTAAAGAATAAGTGGAACTTATGTTCATCTTCGAAGAATCAGAATAATTGAAAGTTATGTGAATCCATATGAATCTGTAGTCATTTTGTTGTGTTACATATGAATTCGACGTTACTCGGAATCTACAACATGAATGCAAAGTTTAATATCATTATGGGACCCACATAAGAATATGATATTCGATTTTGTTAAGCGCACAATAATGAGTAATTAACAAGAAATGCTTTGTTTTTCCTGATATGTTACGTTATAACTTTAATGAATGATTATTCATATATGTAGCAAGTATTCACATCATCTTTAGCACAAGCCCTTTACCGGGGGTAATGATACCGTGATTCAAATGATTAAGTACAGTTACGTATGTTCTAAGTTTAAGTCTGTTACAAGTTTACGTATGTTATAAGTCAAGAAGTTACAAGCTCAAGAATGTTACAAGTTCATATATGTGACAGTTCAAGTATGTACAAGTTTAGGTAAGGTTACAAATACAAGTATATACAAGTTTAAGTATGTACAAGACAGTTTCAAGTTTAAAGCATGTTATAAGTTCACGTATGTTACAAGTCCAAGTATATTATAAGTTCATGTATGTTACGAATCCGAGTATGTATAAATTCAGTATGTTACAAGTTACGCATGTACAAGTCCATGTATGGTACAAGGTAGAGTATGTTATGAATATGACTTCTAATTACTGTTTATAATTCAAGCATAAAGATTATGTATGATTTGTTTCCGTTTATGAGATGACATGATATGTCCGGTTTGGTCTGGAAAACTTATTAATTACTGCATGGAACAAAGTGCTACACGGAGCTAAGTGCTACGAAGTGAGACACCTCTAGAGTCCGTGTGAGACACCTCTTGAATTGATACACATGTTTCAAGGGCTTAAATGCCAATATGTTTCAAGGGCTTTAATGCCAATCTTTCAAGGGCTTAAATGCCAATATGTTTCAAGGGCTTTAATGCCAATCTTTCAAGGGCTTTAATGCCAATCTTTCAAGGGCTTAATGCCAACTTATGCAAGGGCCTCGTGCCACCATGTTCAAGGGCTTAATGCCACCATGTTTAAGGGCCTTGTGCCACCACGTATAAGGGCTCATAGCCATCATGTTTCAAGAAATCATGTTGCAAACCACTATGTTTCAAAAATGGGCTAAGGTCGTCATGAAATTAATACGGATTCAGACTAACATATATGCATCTGTTATGCTCTATGGTGTTTATTTCAAGTCAAGCACTATTTTTATTTATGTATTACTATTCACTGAGCTAGACTCACTCTGTGTTATGTCTGTTTCTGTAGGTAACCAGCCAAGTGGTCAGTCCTAGCCACGATACTCGTTCCCTTTGTCAACCCTATGTTCAGGCACTACACGAAGCCATTTATTTTTGTAAAGTTTGCTAAAATGTTGGCTTATTTTGATTTCTTACTTAAGATTGAAAGTGTAGAACTTCAATGATTTTTGTATATGCCCAATGATAGGGCTGGGACTGTACAGGGTTTGTTTATAGCCGACACTTTGTGGTATAGCTTTGGAATTTTTTTTTCTGTTTTCTACGATGCATACATTATATGAGATCCTGGCATGTAGAAGTAGCTCAATGGGATTAGTTGTGTCGTTATTTTCATATTAAATGCTTCCGATAAGGCCCTGTATGTTATATACAAGGTTAAAGGTTCGATTTCCGAACGGGTCATGCCCAAACTTTTAGGGGCGGGTTTTGAGGACGTGACACTATATCTCTACATTCTAGGCTTAGAGAGGGTGTTTTCTTGGCCTTTAACACACCAGTGATTTGCGCATGTTGTGCTCGTTCTGAGGTTACGGAGTTTCGGCTGAGAGCCTTACCTCCGGACCTCGGGACTCTTTGTGCTTTGCCTCGATTTGCGAACCAGGTTCTGTTTTCTCTCCCCGAAAGGGTGGGAGAGGTTCGTAGACCATCTCTCAGTTTCGTAGGCTACTTTTCGTGTCGTACGACCACTGTTCCTCGTTTGAGACCATTTTCCAGTTTTCAGAGCCGTCGGTCGGGCGCCTCGGTTGGGAACCGCTTAACTTTCTCCGTTTGGCACGGTTTTTGGACAGCTTGAACCTTTTGAACCTTCGTTTTAGCTTCTTTGAGGAAGCTTGAACCTTTTGAACCCTTATTTTAGCTCTCTTGAGGAAGTTAAACCTTCTGAACCTTCGTTTAGCTTCTTGAGGGAGCTTGAACCTTTTGAACCTTGGTTTTAGCTTCTTGAGGGCGCTAGGACCTTTTGAACCTTCTTTTTAGCTTCTTGAGGGAGCTTGAACCTTTTGAACCCTGGTTTTAGCTTCTTGACAAAGTTGACCCTTCTGAACCTTCGTTTTAGCTTCCTGAGGGAGCCTGAACCTTTTGAACCTTCGTTTTAGCTTCTTGAGGGAGCTTGAACCTTTTGAACCTTCGTTTTAGCCTCTTAAGGGAGTTTGAACCTTTTGAACCCCTGTTTTGGCTTCTTGAGGAACCTTGAAATTTTGAACTTTTCAACCTTCGTTTTAGCTTCTTGAGGAAGCTTAAACCTTTTGAACCTTCGTTTTAGCTTCTTGAGGAAGCTTGAACCTTTTGAACCGTTGCTCTAGCTTCTCCGAGGAAGCTTGAACCTTTTGAACCCTGGTTTTAGCTTCTCGAGGAAGTTGAACCTTCTGAACCTTCGTTTTGGTTTCCTGAGGGAGCTTGAACCTTTTGAACCTTCGTTTTAGCTTCTTGGGGGAGCTTGAACCTTTTGAACCTTCGTTTTAGCTTCTTGAGGGAGTTTGAACCTTTTGAACCCTTGTTTTGGCTTCTTGAGGAAGCTTGAACCTTTTGAACCTTCGTTTTAGCTTCTTGAGGAAGCTGGAACCTTTTGAACCTTCGTTTTAGCTTCTTGAGGAAGCTTGAACCTTTTGAACCTTTGCTCTAGCTTCTCCAAGAAGCTTGAACCCTTTTCTCTAGCTTCTCCAAGAAGCTTGAAACTTTTGAACCTTTGCTCTAGCTTCTCTAAGAAGCTTGAACCTTTTGCTCTAGCTTCTCCAAGAAGCTTAAACCCTCTTGTTTCTCTATAAGAGAGGGCCTCCCTCTACTTTATAGAGGTTGAAAAAAATTTGTCTGAGGAAAAGAACATATATCTCTCTATATCTCTACATTCTAGGCTTAGAGATGGTGTTTGTTCTTGGCCTTTAACACCACCGGTGATTGTGCATGTTGTGCTCGTTCTGAGGTTACAGAGTTTCGGCTGAGAGCCTTACCTCCGAACCTCGGGACTCTTTTTTGCTTTGCCTCGATTTGGGAACCAGGTTCTGTTTTCTCTCCCCGAAGGGAGGGAGAGGTTTCGTAGACCATCTCTCAGTGGCCGTAGGCTACTTTTCGTGGTCGTAGACCACTGTGGTGGCCGAATAAATGGAAAGGATGGGGGAGCTATATCTTAAAAGCTGTACTCTAGCCGGCGTACATCCCGCATAGACATGGAGGCCGAATAGGGAAGGATCCCTAGGGCCGAATAATGGGAAATAATAATGATTGAAAAAAGTAGGCTCTGGTCCCGAGGATCATAAAAAGAACAAATATAAATATAGAGGCAACGAACTAAGAAAGGTATGTAAAAAAAATCACTTCTAACAACTTAGTAAACAAGCTTTCTTGAGAAAAACTAACTTGTCCGTCGGAGTGCTAATTCCGGCACCCCCGACCGGAGTACTTGTGTCTTTGCAGGTGACTCCCAGAGGATCATCAGCGTCTCCCAGGATCCGAAGAGTATTTCCAACCCATTTCCCCACAATTGGCGCCGTCTGTGGGAATACTCGAATACATCCATGGAAGACGTGACCGAAGATCCTCCGATAGCTACCGACGCGACCACACAGGTAGACGACCTCACCCCAGCTAACATGCTCGGAAAAGAGACCATCGCGGCACGACGCGCCCTGAACTTCGATTCGCCAACGACCTCAGCGCAAGAAACAATGCAGGCTATTATAGAACAAGCAAAGCAGAATGAACAGAGGCTCGAGAACATGATCGCTGAGAACGAACGACTCCGTCAGGATTTGGCCCTGGAGGTAGCAAAATCGAGAGAGGCCATGCGCGAGGAACCAGAGCGACCTCGGAAGGCGGACGGACAAAGACCTCGGGCCCGACCAAAAGATACCAGTAGCGACTCCAACTCATCATCCATGGAGCTCGACGCAAGGAGACGATCCGAAACCTCCAGCTCCTCCGAAAAAGATCTGCGAACAAGGAACAAGCGCAGGAGAATCAGCTCAAACGAGGAAGACCAGCACGATCCTTTCGTTCGACGGATCGCAAGGGCATCCCTGCCAAGAAATTCAAAGCCCCGTCATTCACTCTTTACGACGGAAAGTCAGACCCCACTGATCATATCCGTCATTACAAACAGGCCATGACGCTGCACGCAGACAATGAAGCCCTCATGTGCCGAATATTCCCTAGCAGCCTAGGTCCACTAGCCGTCAGGTGGTATTACAAGTTGGAGCCAGCTTCGGTTAAAAGCTTCCGACAACTGCAGAAATCCTTCAGGGCCCAGGTTTATCACAATGAGGTACAACCGAAACAGGCCGACTCCCTCTGGGCTATGCAGATCCAGTCAGGAGAGACGCTCAGAGCATATTCGGCGCGATATTGGGAGTGCTTCAATCTTGTTGACGACGCTTGCAACAACTCCATGGCCATCACCGCCTTCAAAATGGGTTTACATCCTGACAGTGCTCTGCGCAGTTCCCTGACCAGAAGGCCCCCCAAAACAGTTTGGGCACTGATGAAGAAGTTGAAGAATACTGTAAGTCGAAGATGATGCCATAAGAATAAAAGCCGGACAAACCTCCAGCAAAACGGCCCTCCCCGAAATCGCTCGACCAATAAGCTCCGTACCGCCGCCACCGAGCCCTGAGCCCCGGCAACGAGCCAAGCGGATAAAGGCGGGACTCCCGCCGATCGAGCGATCAGTGCTCCCACCGAATGAACGAACAACTACAAGTCGACAGCAGACGCTCAAGGCGAACCGACAAAAAATATACGGAGTTAACAGAGCCGATCGCAGCAATAATGACCAAAGTCCAGCACCTTCCATTTTTCAAGTGGCCGTCGAAGATGGTGGGGCCTCCCGACACACGGAGGAGGGACAGACGATGCGAATACCACAAAGATCACGGCCACGAAACCGAGAGTTGTTATGCGCTAAAGGATCATCTGGAGGAACTAGTACAAGATGGTCGACTGCAACAATACGTGGGCAAGGGGAAGCCAACCAAAGCATTAGCCCTGAGACAGGATTCACCCCGCTTGGTGTGATCCACATAATCTACAGTTTGCCGGCATCCCCGACCGTGCATACAATCCAATCACACCCGATCCTCCAAAAGAATAACTGTCAACTGGCAGCCCAGAGAAACTCAGACAATTAAGTTCGATGACTCCGACCTCTCGTTGGAACGAAGGCCAGCCACGTCGATCCTTTGGTCGTCAAATTACGCGTACGACAGTTCAGCGTTGAACGCATTCTCGTAGATCCAGGCAGCACTTCGGAAATTTTGTACTACAGAACTTTTGTTGAACTCGGTCTCAACGAGTCGGACCTATCCCGTCCTCTCAACCACTGTTCGGCTTCAACGCGAATCCAGAGTACCCATTGGGGAAGGTCGTGCTCCCTGTTCGAGCGGGCTCAAAAACGGTTGACGTGGAATTCTTGGTTGTTAAGTTCTCCGTCACCATATAACGCCATCATGGGACGTCCCTGGTTGCACCTCATGAAGGCTGTCCCAAGCACCTACCATCAGCTTATGCGCTTCCCAACAGACCGCGGCGTTGAGGAAATCCGTGGCTCACCGCAATTCCTGCCAACATAGATTTAGGAGATCCATTTACGGACCCGACTTGTGGGATCCGATGCTTGTACTGGTGCCACGTTTTAATGAAACATCGACTTTCTTCACTCCAGGCACCTTAGGGCCGAACAAGTCTCCGGATTCGGAGCCCCCTTTGGTGCATGACACCTTAGGGCCGAACAAGTCTCCGGATTCGGAGCGCCCTTCGTGGATATCACGATTGGCCAATAAGTCTCCGGATTCGGAGCCCCCTTTGGTGCATGACACCTTAGGGCCGAATAAGTCTCCGGATTCGGAGCGCCCTTCGTGGATATCACGATTGGCCAAAATCTCTCCGGATTCGGAGCCCCCTTTGGTGCATGACACCTTAGGGCCGAACAAGTCTCCGGATTCGGAGCGCCCTTCGTGGATATCACGATTGGCCAAAATAAGTCTCCGGATTCGGAGCCCCCTTTGGTGCATGACACCTTAGGGCCGAATAAGTCTCCGGATTCGGAGCCCCCTTTGGTGCATGACACCTTAGGGCCGAAAAGTCTCCGGATTCGGAGCGCCCTTCGTGGATATCACGATTGGCCAATAAGTAAGTCTCCGGATTCGGAGCCCCCTTTGGTGCATGACACCTTAGGGCCGAAAGTCTCCGATTCGGAGCGCCCTTCGTGGATATCACGATTGGCCAAAAAAGTCTCCGGATTCGGAGCCCCCTTTGGTGCATGACACCTTAGGGCCGAAAAGTCTCCGGATTCGGAGCGCCCTTCGTGGATATCACGATTGGCCAATAAGTCTCCGGATTCGGAGCCCCCTTTGGTGCATGACACCTTAGGGCCGAATAAGTCTCCGGATTCGGAGCGCCCTTCGTGGATATCACGATTGGCCAAATAAGTCTCCGGATTCGGAGCCCCCTTTGGTGCATGACACCTTAGGGCCGAAAAGTCTCCGGATTCGGAGCCCCCTTTGGTGCATGACACCTTAGGGCCGAATAAGTCTCCGGATTCGGAGCCCCCTTTGGTGCATGACACCTTAGGGCCGAAAAGTCTCCGGATTCGGAGCGCCCTTCGTGGATATCACGATTGGCCAAATAAGTCTCCGGATTCGGAGCCCCCTTTGGTGCATGACACCTTAGGGCCGAAGTCTCCGGATTCGGAGCGCCCTTCGTGGATATCACGATTGGCCAAAAGTCTCCGGATTCGGAGCCCCCTTTGGTGCATGACACCTTAGGGCCGAATAAGTCTCCGGATTCGGAGCGCCCTTCGTGGATATCACGATTGGCCAAAATCTCTCCGGATTCGGAGCCCCCTTTGGTGCATGACACCTTAGGGCCGAAAGTCTCCGGATTCGGAGCGCCCTTCGTGGATGACACGATTGGCCAATAAGTCTCCGGATTCGGAGCCCCTTGGTGCATGACACCTTAGGCCGAAAAGTCTCCGGATTCGGAGCCCCCTTTGGTGCATGACACCTTAGGGCCGAAAAGTCTCCGGATTCGGAGCCCCCTTTGGTGCATGACACCTTAGGGCCGAAAAGTCTCCGGATTCGGAGCGCCCTTCGTGGATATCACGATTGGCCAATAAGTCTCCGGATTCGGAGCCCCCTTTGGTGCATGACACCTTAGGGCCGAAAAGTCTCCGATTCGGAGCGCCCTTCGTGGATCACGATTGGCCAAATAAGTCTCCGGATTCGGAGCCCCCTTTGGTGCATGACACCTTAGGGCCGAAGTCTCCGGATTCGGAGCGCCCTTCGTGGATATCACGATTGGCCAATAAGTCTCCGGATTCGGAGCCCCCTTTGGTGCATGACACCTTAGGGCCGAATAAGTCTCCGGATTCGGAGCGCCCTTCGTGGATATCACGATTGGCCAAATAAGTCTCCGGATTCGGAGCCCCCTTTGGTGCATGACACCTTAGGGCCGAAAGTCTCCGGATTCGGAGCGCCCTTCGTGGATATCACGATTGGCCAAAATAAGTCTCCGGATTCGGAGCCCCCTTTGGTGCATGACACCTTAGGGCCGAAAAGTCTCCGGATTCGGAGCCCCCTTTGGTGCATGACACCTTAGGGCCGAATAAGTCTCCGGATTCGGAGCGCCCTTCGTGGATCACGATTGGCCAAATAAGTCTCCGGATTCGGAGCCCCCTTTGGTGCATGACACCTTAGGGCCGAAAAGTCTCCGGATTCGGAGCGCCCTTCGTGGATATCACGATTGGCCAAATAAGTCTCCGGATTCGGAGCCCCCTTTGGTGCATGACACCTTAGGGCCGAAAAGTCTCCGGATTCGGAGCCCCCTTTGGTGCATGACACCTTAGGGCCGAAAGTCTCCGATTCGGAGCGCCCTTCGTGGATATCACGATTGGCCAATAAGTCTCCGGATTCGGAGCCCCCTTTGGTGCATGACACCTTAGGGCCGAATAAGTCTCCGGATTCGGAGCCCCCGTGGTGCATGACACCTTAGGGCCGAAAAGTCTCCGGATTCGGAGCCCCCTTTGGTGCATGACACCTTAGGCCGAAAAGTCTCCGGATTCGGAGCCCCTTTGGTGCATGACACCTTAGGGCCGAAAAGTCTCCGGATTCGGAGCCCCCTTTGGTGCATGACACCTTAGGGCCGAAAGTCTCCGATTCGGAGCGCCCTTCGTGGATATCACGATTGGCCAATAAGTCTCCGGATTCGGAGCCCCCTTTGGTGCATGACACCTTAGGGCCGAATAAGTCTCCGATTCGGAGCGCCCTTCGTGGATTCACGATTGGCCAAATAAGTCTCCGGATTCGGAGCCCCCTTTGGTGCATGACACCTTAGGGCCGAATAAGTCTCCGGATTCGGAGCCCCCTTTGGTGCATGACACCTTAGGGCCGAATAAGCCCGATTCGGAGCGCCCTTCGTGGATATCACGATTGGCCAAATAAGTCTCCGGATTCGGAGCCCCCTTTGGTGCATGACACCTTAGGGCCGATTAAGTCTCCGGATTCGGAGCGCCCTTCGTGGATGTCACGATTGGCCAAAAAGCTCCGGATTCGGAGCCCCCTTGGTGCATGACACCTTAGGGCCGAAAAGTCTCCGAATTCGGAGCGCCCTTTGGTGCATGACACCTTAGGGCCGAACAAGTCCTCCGAATTCGGAGCGCCCTTCGTGGATATCACGATTGGCCAAAATAAGTCTCCGGATTCGGAGCCCCCTTTGGTGCATGACACCTTAGGGCCGAACATGTCTCCGGATTCGGAGCCCCCTTTGGTACATGACACCTTAGGGCCGAATAAGTACTGTTCACCAGTCAAGGCATGTATTATTCGGCCCACAAGGACGACCCATTAAGGTTCAATCCACGTTCCGCCTGAAGTAAAGGGCCGATTCCTGAACGAAGGAAAAATTTTAAGCAAAAATATCTAAGCTACACAACGTTCCGGTAGCAAGCTGTTAAGCCATACGAAATGACCTGCCTAATCATTACAAGTTGGAACGTCCATCTGGCATAACTAAACAACAGATTTTCTTTCTTCAGATGAGACTCAATCATATAAAATAATACTTTTTATTTGATTTAAAAGTTGTTACATAGACGCAATCCGCGTTCAAACATTACAATATCTACTCTAACTTCTAAGACAAATCACGCATCGATCTAGCCGCGCCCGAACCGGCATGTCGCTGGGCCTGACACCATCGACAATGTCAAGGCCAAGATCCAAGACAAGAGAGGTTAGGGGCAACGGACGTCGTGTCTCCTTCGGGGCGATCTGCTTCAAACGACCTGGAGATTGACGTGTTTCCAGTTTCTCCTTTCAGCGGTCCACCTCCTACATCGGAAAATCCCCCGACGCAAACCGTGTGAGCGCCAGGACCAGCCGGAAGCTCAGCCCCTGCGACTATCATCACCACCTAATGGTGACAACACTTGACCATCCCACGCGATAAATGTTTGATTGCATGAGGCACTCCTACCACTTTTATTCTCAATAAAGGCCACGATCTCGAGGCCCAAATCCCGAGGCGATTTTATCAATGTTAAATCCCATAAGACAAACGTCGGTCAACATTCTCCACGACCTAGTTAACCCAACGGGTGGCAAAAACGCACGCGCACAGGCTGCGCAAGGCCAAAGATTTATCCCACTCAATCCAACCGGCCAGACTTCTTCAAAATTTCAACGACATACGCCGCAATGGCTTTATTAAAAGGTAAACGGCCATTACATGCGTTCCGACCACGCACAACAAATCAAAGTATCAATTTAACACGTCAAATGCAGTCAAGTCAACAAAGCGTTTTCTTCTTTTATATATATATACGACCAACCAAGAAATTACATAATAGCAAACGCGACCAGCGTTCGAACTTTACAATAATTAAAGTCAGACGGCATCGCCCTCATCCTCACTCTTTTCAACCTCGAAAGCAGAAAACGGAAAATCCTCATTGCGATAGAGGGGCGACGCCGCGTCAATGCCTGACAAGCGAAGAGATTCGGCGACTTGAGATGCCTTGATCCAACCGTGCCTGAACCCACGATTTTCACATCGGCAAACCTCTTCGGCAAGCGTCTCCTTGGCCCTTTGAATTCCAACCAAGCGTCCTTCGTGAAAACCTTTTTCATAAGACCTCCCCTTGGCGGACTCCAATGCGAACATGCTCGCCGTATCTCGATCGCGATGGCAGCACTTATAAGCCGACTGGTAACCCTCTCCTCCACAATTGGATTCGGATTCACCTGCCCGGCCGGTTGCGGCTGCGCCGTTCTGATCTCTCTTAACTCGCGTTCAGCCGCCTCCACGCGAGCCTCTAAACTACGGATACGCTCTTCCTTTTCTCCATTTCTCGACGGGCGGCGCGTAATCGCATGCCGACTTCATAAGCCGTATAGAGCCCTTTCACCCGCCCCATGAATGCCCTCGCGAAATACTTCGTAGTCCTGACGACCGACCATTGACTGCTGCACTTCCGGCGAAATATTTGTCGAGCAAATTCGACAGCCACGTCTGGATCTCGAACGATCGAGTCCGCTTCTGTCATGGGTTTATTCTTCACAAATACTGCGAAACTCAATGGGTGCGGGTTCGCGTCTGGTCTCCTATCGACTTGGGCGTGTGGCGATTTCCCTAGGGCTGCCTATCCCGTCTGGGCGACCTACTACGACGTCTAGGAGACAGATGCCTCTGTCGACCCATAGCACTCTTACTCTCCCAGCTCGCAAGGCGCACCACGGTGTTCACTTTGCCTCATGTCACCACCAAGCTCAGCCAATGTCTTGGCTTCCCCTTTGCTGTTAAAGAAGAGTTTGTTGGACATTCGTACAGTTGATATTCTCTCAGGAGTCTTAATCAGATAAGATACCAGACTCTTAAAAGCTATCCCTTTGATCATTTAACGCTCGCACAGGCAGCACGATCGAGGCAAGTTCATTAATCGCGACACCTAATCGACTGACGCCGACTAAGTTAAGGGCCGAAGATCAGTAGGCAGTGAAATTGCAAATGGTGATTTCGATGGAACATGTGTTGAATCTGCGGAAAACTAAAGTTTGGATAAACAATATGCAACATACGGCTTGTCTAGCACAGTAACCCCCTGGGGCAAGGGCAGATTCATCCACGTATACGGCCAAACTACCCCAGCCGGCTCACGAAGTAACCCCCTGGGGCAAGGGCAGATTCATCCACGTATACGCCCAAACAACCCCAGCCGATTCGTCAATATAAGGGCCGAAGATCAGTAGGCAGTGAAATTGCAAATGGTGATTTCGATGGAACATGTGTTGAATCTGCGGAAAACTAAAGTTTGGATAACAATATGCAACATACGGCTTGTCTAGCACAGTAACCCCCTGGGGCAAGGGCATATTCATCCACGTATACGGCCAAACTACCCCAGCCGGCTCACGAAGTAACCCCCTGGGGCAAGGGCAGATTCATCCACGTATACGCCCAAACAACCCCAGCCGATTCGTCAATATAAGGGCCGAAGATCAGTAGGCAGTGAAATTGCAAATGGTGATTTTGATGGAATATGCATTGAATCTGCAGAAAGCTAAAGTAAACAATAGTTCCAAATAAATCACTCGACCAAATTCAGGTTTCCCCACAATATATTACCAATGCATTGATGAACACAGCATTCATTCATTAAAGTTAAACCACAGAACTCCTTTATACAAAGCGTGCGGCGGTAAAGCAAAAAATTACAAGGAAAATTTTCATCAATAAATTGCGCACAGATGTTAACCAATTTATACACTGAAAACTACCCTGGATCAACAAAGCATTATCCAAAAGAAGGAAAAACAAAAACAAAAAGACGCTGCCTAATAAACGGCCCCCAAATCACTCGTCGGTATCAGATTCAAGTGGCTCAACATCCACCTGTTCATAAGGTATCGGCAAGTCCAATGTAACCTCAGCGGCGGCAAGGGCCCTGAGCCAGCCATGTTTGAACCCGCGATTCTCAAACTTGGACACTTCTTCACATATTCTGATAGAGCGGCCCCCCTCCCTGCTTCGAAGGCCTCCGATTCAGCTTTCTCGCGAGCCGCCTTAAGCTCCTCTAACTGAGCTTCCGCCGCAGCAAGTGCCTCCTTGGAAAGTTTGAGCGACTCCGCGCTCGCATTCGCTCTACCCTCAGCATCAATACGAAGCTGTTCGGTCACACGAGCCCTCTCTTTCTCCGCTTCGGCCCTCGCGCTCTCCATTTCAGCCCTCATAATTTCGAACTCGGCCCTGCTTTTTTGACCCTGCACCTCTGTTTGCAAATGGTCAATTCTCCCGAGAGCATCACGAAGACGGCGACCCAAGTCGGTGATCCTTCCGACCGTCTGCAAAACAACTCGGTATGATTAGACGCGTTCAACAAAGAAGGCGAAATAAAGATGACCTACCAGGAGTGCCGATTGAGCAGTTAGGGCAACGGCCATAATGTCAGGCACGGCACCAAAGGCTTTGTTGTCAGCCGGCAGAGAAATCGAAGCCGCCAAGCTCAGAGCCACGGCCGGATCCTCGGCGGCTGAAGCGTCGGATAAAATCGGCATATCCCTGATTTTTGGCTGAATAACGAACGGAGCGATCGCGTCCGTTTCTTCAAGCCGAGGCCGTTTGCTAGCAGAGCCAGCTTCTGAACTCGCTTCCCCTTCGGCACCGCGTTTTTGGCCTTGCTCCGGAATCGGCCGTTTCTCATCAATTTGTCCCCCACCCTCTTTTTCCGTATCGGACGCAACTGACCACTATCTCCTCCGAATCGGGTACGGACGGCTTGATCGAGCTGGGATCTAATACGGCACATTCAGCCTTCTTTCGGGCGGCCATGCGCTCCGCATTTCTTTTGCGGGCCATCTGCGTCAGGCTTTCCTTCGCCATACCCTCAAAGAAATCGCCGGGTAGATCCCCCAAATTTGCAAAAATATCCCCGGAAGAGAAATCTGTTCGTCCCGAGGCGGATGGCTCGGTGGCCTCAAATGCCGAGCGTATAACCTCGTCGCCTTCTACTATTCTCTCAGTAGGCCCCCCTCCGGATCGGCGACCACTTCAACGCTGGGCTCGGCTTCTTCTCCCGAATCAGGAGCTACGAGACCGATCTGCCTAAGGTTTTTGAAGCTGGGGAAGATAAGCGCCGAGAGCTGCTGATCGCCGACTGGAATCGGAATGTTATCTGCGGCCGAGAAAGTAGTATAAGTGGGTTCGTACCGAAGGAGAATATGGGCGGCTCTCCCCTGCCGTTGTACGTTTGGACGACCGAAATACCTGAGTGCAGTCTTGACTTCCCCAAGAACCGCGTCGTCAACCGAAGTCAGAATCTTCTTCAACCTATTACCTGCGGAAAACGAAAAGCGATTCAGAAGAAAAAAGCCGAATAAGAGGCAGACCAACAAACAGGACATCGCGTGGCAACCTGGATCGCCCTTATGTCTGGGAATAGGGTCCAGGCGGTCCTCTCCTTCAGCGAACTCCCAATTACCTCGAACGTTGACCATCACGTCGTCAACCCGTTTGCCAGAACTGGCAAGCATAGTCACCAAGTGATGGTCGGTATCTTTGGCCCTGAGAAAGTATCGCCCCAGCCGACCGGAAGATTTGGCTAGGGAGTAACAATGCCGAATGGCCGGGATCCCAAGGTTAATCCTAAGGCGTCGGTTCAACTCTAAGATCCCCATAATGATTCGAAAGAAATTTACGTTGGGTTGAGAGGGAATCAAACCCCAATATCGAAGAACGGCCCTAAGGAGCGGGTGTAGGGGAAAACGGACACCGCCCTCCGCAATGGATAAAAGAGGGAATACGATCGTGTTCTGATCTTCCCTCTCCATGTCAAGAGCATTGTCCGTTACAAGGGATAAATGGACATCGTCAGGAATGGAAAAATGCTGCCGGAAGCCGGAGACGCGACCCTCAGAAAGGAGGTCTTTCAAATGTTTGGCCATCCTAGCGAGCTAAGTATTCGCCGAAGCTAAAATAGCAAATAGAAAAATAGGATTACAAAGAAGAAGTAAGAAAACTTACGAAGAACAGATGAGACAAAGGAAGGCGAGAGAAGCTGCAGAAGACGCGAGTCACGGAGGGATATGCACTGGCAATCCAAAAGTCTCAAAAAGATCGACGAAATATGGATTCGAAAGGGCCAAAGTTTCAAATCGCAATAAATGCTGAGGTATACATGAATAGAGCGGGAAAGCGCAATGATGATCAAAAGGCGCGTGCTTCCTGACATGTTGGGGCGCGCGAAGCCGCCTGACACTAAATTCCTCAAATTCCGAACCAAACACGCCGATTTACTGACCGTCAACAGGGAGTTCGGGGGGCAATTGTGGTGGCCGAATAAATGGAAGGATGGGGGAGCTATATCTTAAAAGCTGTACTCTAGCCGGCGTACATCCCGCATAGACATGGAGGCCGAATAGGGAAGGATCCCTAGGGCCGAATAATGGGAAATAATAATGATTGAAAAAGTAGGCTCTGGTCCCGAGGATCATAAAAAGAACAATATAAATATAGAGGCAACGAACTAGAAAGGTATGTAAGAAAATCACTTCTAATAACTTAGTAAACAAGCTTTCTTGAGGAAAACTGACTTGTCCGTCGGAGTGCTAATTCCGGCACCCCCGACCGGAGTACTTGTGTCTTTGCAGGTGACTCCAGAGGATCATCAGCGTCTCCCAGGATCCGAAGAGTATTTCCAACCCATTTCCCCACAACCACTGTTCCCGTTTGGAGACCATTTTTCGGTTTTCGGAGCCGTCGGTCGTGCGCCTCAGTTCGGGACCGCTTAACTTTCTCCGTTTGGCACGGTTTTTGGATAGCTTGAACCTTTTGAACCTTCGTTTTAGATTCTTGAGGAAGCTTGAACCTTTTGAACCCTTATTTTAGCTTCTTGAGGAAGTTAAACCTTCTGAACCTTCGTTTTAGCTTCTTGAGGGAGCTTGAAACTTTTGAACTTCGGTTTTAGCTTCTTGAGGGCGCTTGGACCTTTTGAACCTTCGTTTTAGCTTATTGAGGGAGCTTAAACCTTTTGAACCTTAGTTTTAGCTTCTTGACGAAGTTGAACCTTCTGAACCTTCGTTTTAGCTTCCTGAGGGAGCCTGAACCTTTTGAACATTCGTTTTAGCTTCTTGAGGGAGCTTGAACCATTTGAACCTTCGTTTTAGCCTCTTGAGGGAGCTTGAACCTTTTGAACCCCTGTTTTGGCTTCTTGAGGAAACTTGAAATTTTGAACCTTTCAACCCTCGTTTTAGCTTCTTGAGGAAGCTTGAACCTTTTGCACCTTCGTTTTAGCTTCTTGAGGAAGCTTTAACCTTTTGAACCTTTGCTCTAGCTTCTCCGAGGAAGCTGGAACCTTTTGAACCCTGGTTTTAGCTTCTTGAAGAAGTTGAACCTTCTGAACCTTCGTTTCAGTTTCCTGAGGGAGCTTGAACCTTTTGAACCTTCGTTTTAGCTTCTTGGGGGAGCTTGAACCTTTTGAACCTTCGTTTTAGCTTCTTCAGGGAGCTTGAACCTTTTGAACCCTTGTTCTGGCTTCTTAAGGAAGCTTGAACCTTTTGAACCTTCGTTTTAGCTTCTTGAGGAAGCTTGAACCTTTTGAACCTTCGTTTCAGCTTCTTGAGGAAGCTTGAACCTTTTGAACCTTTGCTCTAGCTTCTCCAAGAAGCTTGAACCCTTTGCTCTAGCTTCTCTAAGAAGCTTGTAACTTTTGAACCTTTGCTCTAGCTTCTCTAAGAAGCTTGAACCTTTTGCTCTAGCTTCTCCAAGAAGCTTGAACCCTCTTGTTTCTCTATAAGAGAGGGCCTCCCTCTCCTTTAGAGAGGTTGAAAAAAATTTGTCTAAGGAAAAGAACATATATCTCTCTATATCTCTACATTCTAGGCTTAGAGAGGGTGTTTGTTCTTGGCCTTTAACACCACCGGTGATTGCGCATGTTGTGCTCGTTCTGAGGTTACGGAGTTTCGGCTGAGAGCCTTAACTCCGGACCTCGGGACTCTTTTGGGCTTTGCCTCGATTTGCGAACCAGGTTCTGTTTTCTCTCCCCGAAGGGAGGGAGAGGTTTCGTAGACCATCTCTCAGTGGCCGTAGGCTATTTTTCGTGGTCGTAGACCACGGTTCCCGTTTGGAGACCATTTTTCGGTTTTCGGAGCCGTCGGTCGTGCGCCGCGGTTCAGGACCGCTTAACTTTCTTCGTTTGGCACGGTTTTTGGACAACTTGAACCTTTTGAACCTTCGTTTTAGCTTCTTGAGGAAGCTTGAACCTTTTGAACCCTTATTTTAGTTTCTTGAGGAAGTTAAACCTTCTGAACCTTTTTTTAGCTTCTTGAGGGAGTTTGAACCTTTTGAAACTTGGTTTTAGCTTCTTGAGGTTGCTTGGACCTTTTGAACCTTCGTTTTAGATTCTTGGGGGAGCTTGAACCTTTTGAACCCTGGTTTTAGCTTCTTGACGAAGTTGAACCTTCTGAACTTTCGTTTTAGCTTTCTAAGGGAGCCTGAACCTTTTGAACCTTCGTTTTAGCTTCTTGAGGGAGCTAGAACCTTTTGAACCTTCGTTTTAGCCTCTTGAGGGAGCTTGAACCTTTTCAACCCCTGTTTTGGCCTCTTGAGGAAGCTTGAAATTTTGAACTTTTCAACCTTCGTTTTAGCTTCTTGAGGAAGCTTGAACCTTTTGAACTTTCATTTTAGCTTCTTGAGGAAGCTTTAACCTTTTGAACCTTTACTCTAGCTTCTCCGAGGAAGCTTGAACCTTCTGAACCCTGGTTTTAGCTTCTTGAGGAAGTTGAACCTTCTGAACCTTCGTTTTAGTTTCCTGAGGGAGCTTGAACCTTTTGAACCTTCGTTTTAGCTTCTTGAGGAAGCTTGAACTTTTTCAACCTTCGTTTCAGCTTCTTGAGGGAGCTTGAACCTTTTGAACCCTTGTTTTGGCTTCTTGAGGAAGCTTGAACCTTTTGAACCTTCGTTTTAGCTTCTTGAGGAAGCTGGAACCTTTTGAACCTTCGTTTTAGCTTCTTGAGGAAGCTTGAACCTTTAGAACCTTTGCTCTAGCTTGTCAAGAAGCTTGAACCCTTTGCTATAGCTTCTCCAAGAAGCTTGAAACTTTTGAACCTTTGCTCTAGCTTCTCTAAGAAGCTTGAACCTTTTGCTCTAGCTTCTCCAAGAAGCTTGAACCCTCTTGTTTCTCTATAAGAGAGGGCCTCCCTCTCCTTTAGAGAGGTTGAAAAAAAATTTCCTAAGGAAAAGCACATATATCTCTCTATATCTCTACATTCTAGGCTTAGAGAGGGTGTTTGTTCTTGGCCTTTAACACCACCGGTGATTGCGCATGTTGTGCCCGTTCTGAGGTTACGGAGTTTCGGCTGAGAGCCTTACCTCCGGACCTCGGGACTCTTTTGTGCTTTGCCTCGATTTGCGAATCAGGTTCTGTTTTCTCTCTCCGAAGGGAGGGAGAGGTTTCGTAGACCAGCTCTCAGTGGTCGTAGGCTATTTTTCGTGGTCGTAGACCACTGTTCCCGTTTGGAGACCATTTTTCAATTTTCGGAGCCGTCGGTCGTGCGCCTCGGTTCGGGACCGCTTAACTTTCTCCGTTTGGCACGGTTTTTGGACAGCTTGAACCTTTTGAACCTTCGTTTTAGCTTCTTGAGGAAGCTTGAACCTTTTGAACCCTTATTTTAGCTTCTTAAGGAAGTTTAACCTTCTGAACCTTCGTTTTAGCTTCTTGAGGGAGCTTGAACCTTTTGAAACTTGGTTTTAACTTCTTGAGGGCGCTTGGACCTTTTGAACCTTCGTTTTAGCTTCTTGAGGGAGCTTGAACCTTTTGAACCCTGGTTTTAGCTTCTTCACGAAGTTGAACCTTTGGAACTTTCGTTTTAGCTTCCTAAGGGAGCCTGGACCTTTTGAACCTTCGTTTTAGCTTCTTGAGGGAGCTTGAACCTTTTGAACCTTCGTTTTAACCTCTTGAGGGAGCTTGAACCTTTTGAACCCCTGTTTTGGCTTCTTGAGGAAGCTTGAAATTTTGAACTTTTCAATATTCGTTTTAGCTTCTTGAGGAAGCTTGAAACTTTTGAACCTTCGTTTTAGCTTCTTGAGGAAGCTTGAACCTTTTGAACCTTTGCTCTAGCTTCTCCGAGGAAGCTTGAACCTTGGTTTTAGCTTCTTGAGGAAGTTGAACCTTCTGAACCTTCATTTTAGTTTCCTGAGGAAGCTTAAACCTTTTGAACCTTCGTTTTAGCTTCTTGAGGGAGCTTGAACCATTTGAACCTTCGTTTTAGCTTCTTAGGGGAGCTTGAACCTTTTGAACCCTTGTTTTAGCTTCTTGAGGAAGTTGAACCTTCTGAACCTTCGTTTTAGTTTCCTGAGGGAGCTTGAACCTTTTGAACCTTCGTTTTATCTTCTTGAGGGAGCTTGAACCTTTTGAACCTTCGTTTCAGTTTCCTGAGGGAGCTTGAACCTTTTGAACCTTCGTTTTTGCTTCTTGAGGGACCTTGAACCTTTTGAACCTTCGTTTTAGCCTCTTTTGGGGAGCTTGAACCTTTTGAACCCCTGTTTTGGCTTCTTGAGGAAGCATGAAATTTTTGAACTTTTCAACCTTCGTTTTAGCTTCTTGAGGAAGCTTGAACCTTTTGAACCTTCGTTTAGCTTCTTGACGAAGCTTGAACCTTTTGAACCTTTCTCTAGCTTTTCCGAGGAAGCTTGAACCTTTTGAACCCTGGTTTTAGCTTCTTGAGGAAGTTGAACCTTCTGAACCTTCGTTTTAGTTTCCTGAGGGAGCTTGAACCTTTTGAACCTCCGTTTTAGCTTCTTGAGGGAGCTTCAACCTTTTGGGCCTTCGTTTTAGCTTCTTGAGGAAGCTTGAACCTTTTGAACCCTTGTTTTGGCTTCTTGAGGAAGCTTGAACCTTTTGAACCTTCGTTTTAGCTTCATGAGGAAGCTTGAACCTTTTGAACCTTCGTTTTAGCTTCTTGAGGAAGCTTGAACCTTTTGAACCTTTGCTCTAGCTTCTCCAAGAAGCTTGAACCCTTCGCTCTAGCTTCTCCAAGAAGCTTGAAACTTTTGAACCTTTGCTCTAGCTTCTCTAAGAAGCTTGAACCTTTTGCTCTAACTTCTCCAAGAAGCTTGAACCTTCTTGTTTCTCTATAAGAGGGGGCCTTCCTCTCCTTTAGAGAGGTTGAAAAAAATTTGTCTAAGGAAAAACACATATATCTCTCTATATCCCTACATTCTAGGCTTAGAGACGGTGTTTGTTCTTGGCCTTTAACACCACCGGTGATTGCGCTTGTTGTACTCGTTCTGAGGTTACGGAGTTTCGGTTGAGAGCCTTACCTCTGGACCTCGGGACTCTTTTGTGCTTTTCCTCGATTTGCGAACCATGTTCTGTTTTCTCTCCCCGAAGGGTAGGGGAGATTTCGTAGACCATCTCTCAGTGGCCGAAGGCGACTTTTCGTGGTCGTAGACCACTGTTCCCGTTTGGAGACCATTTTCCGGTTTCGGAGCCGTCAATCGTGCGGCTCGGTTCGGGACCACTTAACTTTCTCCGTTTGGCACGGTTTTTGGACAGCTTGAACCTTTTGAACCTTCGTTTTAGCTTCTTGAGGAAGCTTGAACCTTTTGAACCCCTATTTTAGCTTCTCGAGGAAGTTAAACCTTCTGAACTTTCGTTTTAGCTTCTTGAGGGAGCTTAAACCTTTTGAACCTTGGTTTTAGCTTCTTGAGGGTGCTTGGACCTTTTGAACCTTCGTTTTAGCTTCTTGAGGGAGCTTGAACCTTTTGAACCCTGGTTTTAGCTTCTTGATGAAGTTGAACCTTCTGAACCTTCGTTTTAGTTTCCTGAGGGAGCTTGAACTTTTTGAACCTTCGTTTTAGCTTCTTGGGGGAGCTTGAACCTTTTGAATATTCGTTTTAGCTTCTTGAGAGAGCTTGAACCTTTTGAACCCTTATTTTTGCTTCTTGAGGAAGCTTGAACGTTTTGAACCTTCGTTTTATCTTCTTGAGGAAGCTTGAACCTTTTGAACCTTTGGTCTAGCTTCTCCAAGAAGCTTGAACCCTTTGCTCTAGCTTCTCCAAGAAGATTGAAACTTCTGAACCTTTGCTCTAGCTTCTCTAAGAAGCTTGAACCTTTTGCTCTATCTTCTTCGAGAAGCTTGAACCCTCTTGTTTCTCTATAAGAGAGGGCCTCCCTCTCCTTTAGAGAGGTTTAAAAAAATTTGTCAAAGAAAAAGCACATATATCTCTTTATATCTCCACATTCTAGGATTAGAGAGGGTGTTTGTTCTTGGCCTTTAACGCCACCAGTGATTGCGCATGTTGTGCTCGTTCTGAGGTTACGGAGTTTCGGCTGAGAGCCTTACCTCCGGACCTCGGGACTCTTTTGCGCTTTGCGTCGATTTGCAAACCAGGTTCTGTTTTCTCACCCCGATGGCAGGGAGAGGTTTCGTAGACCATCTCTCAGTGGCCGTAGGCTACTTTTCGTGGTCGTAGACCACTGTTCCCGTTTGGAGACCATTTTCCGGTTTTCGGAGCCGTCGGTCGTGCGCCTCGGTTCGGGACCGCTTAACTTTCTCCGTTTGGCACGGTTTTTGGACAGCTTGAACCTTTTGAACCTTCGTTTTAGCTTCTTGAGGAAGCTTGAACCTTTTGAACCCTTATTTTAGCTTCTTGTGGAAGTTAAACCTTCTGAACCTTCGTTTTAGCTTCTTGAGGGAGCTTGAACCTTTTGAACCTTGGTTTTAGCATCTTGAGGGCGCTTGGACCTTTTGAACCTTCGTTTTAGCTTCTTGAGGGAGCTTGAACCCTTGTTTTAGCTTCTTGAGGAAGTTGAACCTTCTGAACCTTCATTTTAGTTTCCTGAGGGAGCTTGAACCTTTTGAAGCTTCGTTTTAGCTTCTTGAGGGAGCTTGAACCTTTTGAACCTGCGTTTTAGTTTTCTGAGGGAGCTTGAACCTTTTGAACCTTTGTTTTAGCTTCTTGAGGGAGCTTGAACCTTTTGAACCTTCGTTTTAGCCTCTTAAGGGAGCTTGAACCTTTTGAACCTTCGTTTTAGCTTCTTGAGGAAGCTTGAAACTTTTAAACCTTTGCTCTAGCTTCTTCGAGGAAGCATGAACCTTTTGAACCCTGGTTTTAGCTTCTTGAGGAAGTTGAACCTTCTGAAACTTCGTTTTAGTTTCCTAAGGGAGCTCGAACCTTTTGAACCTTCGTTTTAGCTTCTTGAGGGAGCTTGAACCTTTTGAACCTTCGTTTTAGCTTCTTGAGGGAGCTTGAACCTTTTGAACCCTTGTTTTGGCTTCTTGAGAAAGCTTGAACCTTTTGAACCTTCGTTTTAGCTTCTTGAGGAAGCTTGAACCTTTTGAACCTTTGCTCTAGCTTCTCCAAGAAGCTTGAACCCATTGCTCTAGCTTCTCCAAGAAGCTTGAAACTTTTGAACCTTTGCTCTAGCTTCTCTAAGAAGCTTGAACCTTTTGCTCCATCTTCTTCAAGAAGCTTGAACCCTCTTGTTTCTCTATAAGAGAGGGCCTCCCTCTCCTTTAGAGAGGTTGAAAAAAATTTGTCTAAGGAAAAGCATATATCTCTTATATCTCTACATTCTAGGCTTAGAGAGGGTGTTTGTTCTCGGCCTTTAACCACCAGTTATTGCGCATGTGTGCTCGTTCTGAGGTTACGGAGTTTCGGCTGAGAGCCTTACCTCCGGACCTCGGGACTTTTTTGTGCTTTGCCTCGATTTGCGAACCAGGTTCTGTTTTCTCACCCCGAAGGCAGGGAGAGGTTTCGTAGACTATCTCTCAGTGGCCGTAGGCTACTTTTCATGGTCGTAGACCACTGTTCCCGTTTGGAGACCATTTTTCGGTTTTCGGAGCCGTCGGTCGTGCGCCTCGGTTCGGGACCGCTTAACTTTCTCCGTTCTGCACGGTTTTTGGACAGCTTGAACCTTTTGAACCTTCGTTTTAGCTTCTTGAGGAAGCTTGAACCTTTTGAACCCTTATTTTAGCTTCAGAGGAAGTTAAACCTTCTGAACCTTCGTTTTAGCTTCTTGAGGGCGCTTGAACCTTTTGAACCTTGGTTTTAGCTTCTTGAGGGCGCTTGGACCTTTTGAACCTTCGTTTTAGCTTCTTGAGGGAGCTTGAACCTTTTGAACCCTGGTTTTAGCTTCTTGAGGAAGTTGAACCTTCTGAACCTTCGTTTTAGTTTCCTTAGGGAGCTTGAACCTTTTGAACCTTCGTTTTAGCTTCTTTACGGAGCTTGAACCTTTTGAACCTTCATTTTAGTTTCCTGAGGGAGCTTGAACCTTTTGAACCTTCGTTTTAGCTTCTTGAGGGAGCTAGAACCTTTTGAACCTTCGTTTTAGCCTCTTAGGGGAGCTTGAACCTTTTGAACCTTCGTTTTAGCTTCTTGAGGAAGCTTGAACCTTTTGAACCTTTACTCTAGCTTCTCCGAGGAAGCTTGAACCTTTTGAACAATGGTTTTAGCTTCTTGAGGAAGTTGAACCTTCTGAACCTTCGTTTTAGTTTCCTGAGGGAGCTTGAACCTTTTGAACCTTCGTTTTAGCTTCTTGAGGGAGCTTGAACCTTTTGAACCTTCGTTTTAGCTTCTTGAGGGAGCTTGAACCTTTTGAACCCTTGTTTTAACTTCTTGAGGAAGCTTGAACCTTTTGAACCTTCGTTTTAGCTTCTTGAGAAAGCTTGAACCTTTTGAACCTTTGCTCTAGCTTCTCCAAGAAGCTGGAACCCTTTGCTCTAGCTTCTCTAAGAAGCTTGAAACTTTTGAACCTTTGCCCTAGCTTCTCTAAGAAGCTTGACCCTTTTGCTCTAGCTTCTCCAAGAAGCTTGAACCCTCTTGTTTCTCTATAAGAGAGGGCCTCCCTCTCCTTTAGAGAGGTTGAAAAAAATTTGTCTAAGGAAAAGCACATATATCTCTTTATAGCTCTACATTCTAGGCTTAGAGAGGGTGTTTGTTCTTGGCCTTTAACACCACCGGTGATTGCGCATGTTGTGCTCGTTCTGAGGTTACGGAGTTTCGGCTGAGAGCCTTCCCTCCGGACCTCGGGACTCTTTTGTTCTTTGCCTCGATTTGCGAACCAGGTCCTGTTTTCTAGCCCCGAAGGCAGGGAGAGGTTTCGTAGACGATCTCTCAGTGGCCGTAGGCTACTTTTCGTGGTCGTAGACCACTATTCCCGTTTGGAGACCATTTTCCGGTTTTCGGAGCCGTCGGTCGTGCGCCTCGGTTCGGGACCGATTAACTTTCTCCGTTTGCCACGGTTTTTGGACAGCTTGAACCTTTTGAACCTTCGTTTTAGCTTCTTGAGGAAGCTTGAACCTTTTCAACCTTCGCTTTAGCATCTTGAGGGAGCTTGAACCTTTTGAACCCTGGTTTTAGCTTCTTGACGAACTTGAACCTTCTGAACCTTCGTTTTAGTTTCCTGAGGGAGCTTGAACCTTTTGAACCTTCGTTTTAGCTTCTTGGGGGAGCTTCAACCTTTTGAACCTTCGTTTTAGCTTCTTGAGGGAGCTTGAACCTTTTGAACCCTTATTTTGGCTTCTTGAGGAAACTTGAACCATTTGAACCTTCGTTTTAGCTTCTTAAGGAAGCTTGAACCTTTTGAACCTTTGCTCTAGCTTCTCCAAGAAGCTGGAACCCTTTGCTCTAGCTTCTCCAAAAAGCTTGAAACTTTTGAACCTTTGCTCTAGCTTCTCTAAGAAGCTTGAACCTTTTGCTCTAGCTTCTTCAAGAAGCTTGGACCCTCTTGTTTCTCTATAAGAGAGGGCCTCCCTCTCCTTTAGAGAGGTTGAAAAAAATTTGTCTAAGGAAAAGCACATATATCTCTTTATATCTCTACATTCTAGGCTTGGAGGGTGTTTGTTCTTGGCCTTTAACGCCACCGGTGATTGCGCATGTTGTGCTCGTTCTGAGGTTACGGAGTTTCGGCTGAGAGCCTTACCTCCGGACCTCGGACTCGACTCTTTTGCTTTGCGTCGATTTGCAAACCAGGTTCTGTTTTCTCGCCCCGAAGGCAGGGAGAGGTTTCGTAGACCATCTCTCAGTGGCCGTAGGCTACTTTTCGTGGTCGTAGACCACTGTTCCCGTTTGGAGACCATTTTCCGGTTTTCGGAGCCGTCGGTCGTGTGCCTCGGTTCGGGACCGCTTAACTTTCTCCGTTTGGCGCGGTTCTTGGACAGGTTGAACCTTTTGAACCTTCGTTTTAGCTTCTTGAGGAAGCTTGAACCTTTTGAACCCTTATTTTAGCTTCTTGAGGAAGTTAAACCTTCTGAACCTTCGTTTTATCTTCTTGAGGGAGCTTGAACCTTTTGAACCTTGGTTTTAGCTTCTTGAGGGCGCTTGGACCTTTTGAGCCTTCGTTTTAGCATCTTGAGGGAGCTTGAACCTTTTGAACCCTGATTTTAGCTTCTTGAGGAAGTTGAACCTTCTGAACCTCGTTTTAGTTTCCTGAGGGAGCTTGAACCTTTTGAACCTTCGTTTTAGCTTCTTGAGAGAGCTTGAACCTTTTGAACCTTCGTTTTAGTTTCCTGAGGGAGCTTGAACCTTTAACCCCCTGTTTTAGCTTCTTGAGGAGCTTGAACCTTTTGAACCTTCGTTTTAGCTTCTTGAGTGAGCTTGAACCTTTTGAACCTTCGTTTTAGCTTCTTCAGGAAGCTTGAACCTTTTGAACTTTTGCTCCATCTTCTCCGAGGAAGCTTGAACCTTTTGAACCCTGGTTTTAGCTTCTTGAGGAAGTTGAATCTTCTGAACCTTCGTTTTAGTTTCCTGAGGGAGCTTGAACCTTTTGAACCTTCGTTTTAGCTTCTTGAGGGAGCTTGAACCTTTTGAACCTTCGTTTTAGCTTCTTGAGGGAGCTTGAACCTTTTGAACCCTTGTTTTGGCTTCTTGAGGAAGCTTGAACCTTTGAACCTTCGTTTAGCTTCTTGAGGAAGTTGAACCTTTTGAACCTTTGCTCTAGCTTCTCCAAGAAGCTGGAACCCTTTGCTCTAGCTTCTCTAAGAAGCTTGAAACATTTGAACCTTTGCTCTAGCTTCTCTAAGAAGCTTGAACCTTTTGCTCCAGCTTCTCCAAGAAGCTTGAACCCTCTTGTTTCTCGATAAGAGAGGGCCTCCCTCTCCTTTAGACAGGTTGAAAAAAAGTTGTCTAAGGAAAAGCGTATATATCTCTTTATATCTCAACATTCTAGGCTTAGAGAGGGTGTTTGTTCTTGGCCTATAACACCACTGGTGATTGCACATGTTGTGCTCGTTCTGAGGTTACGGAGTTTCGGCTGAGAGCCTTCCTCCGGACCTCGGGACTCTTTTGTGCTTTGCCTCGATTTGCGAACCAGGTTTTGTTTTCTCTCCCCCGAAGGCAGGGAGAGGTTTCGTAGACCATCTCTCAGTGGCCGTAGGTTACTTTTCGTGGTCGTAGACCACTGTTCCCGTTTGGAGACCATTTTCCTGTTTTCGGAGCCGTCGGTCGTTCGCCTCGGTTCGGGACCGCTTAACTTTCTCCGTTTGGCACGGTTTTTGGACAGCTTGAACCTTTTGAACCTTCGTTTTAGCTTCTTGAGGAAGCTTGAACCTTTTGAACCTTCGTTTTAGCTTCTTGAGGGAGCTTGAACCTTTTGAACCCTTGTTTTGGTTTCTTGAGGAAGCTTGAACCTTTTGAACCTTCGTTTTAGCTTCTTGAGGAAGCTTGAACCTTTTGAACCTTTGCTCTAGCTTCTCCAAGAAGCTTGAACCCTTTGCTCTACCTACTCCAAGAAGCTTGAAACTTTTGAACCTTTGCTCTAGCTTCTCTAAGAAGCTTGAACCTTTTGCTCTAGCTTCTCCAAGAAGCCTGAACCCTCTTGTTTCTCTATAAGAGAGGGCCTCCCTCTCCTTTAGAGATTTGAAAAAAATTTATCTAAGGAAAAACACATATATATCTCTATATCTCTATATTCTAGGCTTAGAGAGGGTGTTTGTTCTTGGCCTTTAACACCACCGGTGATTGCGCATGTTGTGCTCGTTCTGAGGTTACGGAGTTTCGGCTGAGAGCCTTACCTCCGGACCTCGGGACTCTTTTGTACTTTGCCTCGATTTGCGAACCAGGATCTGTTTTCTCTTCCTGAAGAGAGGGAGAGGTTTCGTAGACCATCTCCCAGTGGCCGTAGGCTATTTTTCGTGGTCGTAGACCACTGTTCCCGTTTCGAGACCATTTTTCGGTTTTCGGAGCCGTCGGTCGTGCGCCTCGGTTCGGGACCGCTTAACTTTCTCCGTTTGGCATGGTTTTTCGACAGCTTGAACCTTTTGAACCTTCGTTTTAGCTTCTTGAGGAAGCTTGGACCGTTTGAACCCTTATTTTAGCTTCTTGAGGAAGTTAAACCTTCTGAACCTTCGTTTTAGCTTCTTGGGGGATCTTGAACCTTTTGAACCTTGGTTTTGTCTTCTTGAGGGCGCTTGGACCTTTTGAACCTTCGTTTTAGCTTCTTGAGGGAGCTTGAACCTTTTGAAACTTCGTTTTAGCTTCTTGAGGGAGTTTGAACCTTTTGTACCCTGGTTTTAGCTTCTTGACGAAGTGGAACCTTCTGAACCTTCGTTGTAGCTTCCTAAGGGAGCCTGAACCTTTTGAAACTTCGTTTTAGCCTCTTGAGGGAGCTTGAACCTTTTGAACCTTCGTTTTAGCCTCTTGAGAGAGCTTGAACCTTTTGAACCCCTGTTTTGGCTTCTCGAGGAAGCTTGAACCGTTTGAACCTTCGTTTTAGCTTCTTAAGGAAGCTTGAACCTTTTGAACCTTCGTTTTAGCTTCTTGAGGAAGCTTGAACCTTTTGAAGCTTTGCTCTAGCTTCTCTGAGGAAGCTTGAACCTTTTGAACCCTGGTTTTAGCTTCTTGAGGAAGTTGAACCTTCTGAACCTTCGTTTTAGTTTCCTGTGGGAGCTTGAACCTTTTGAACCTTTGTTTTAGCTTCTTCAGGAAGCTTGAACCTTTTGAACCTTCGTTGTAGCTTCTTCAGGGAGCTTGAACCTTTTGAACCCTTATTTTGGTTTCTTGAGGAAGCTTGAACCTTTTGAACCTTCGTTTTAGCTTCTTGAGGAAGCTTGAACCTTTTGAACCCTTATTTTAGCTTCTTGACGAAGTTAAACCTTCTGAACCTTCGTTTTAGCTTCTTGAGGGAGCTTGAACCTTTTGAACCTTGGTTTTAGCTTCTTGAGGGCGCTTGGACCTTTTGAACCTTCGTTTTAGCTTCTTGAGGGAGGTTGAATCTTTTGAACCCTGGTTTTAGCTTCTTGACAAAGTTGAACCTTCTAAACATTCATTTTAGCTTCCTGAGGGAGCCTGAACCTTTTGAACCTTCGTTTTAGCTTCTTGTGGGAGCTTGAACCTTTTGAACCTTCGTTTTAGCCTCTTGAGGGAGCTTGAACCTTTTGAACCCCTGTTTTGGCTTCTTGAGGAAGTTTGAACACTTTGAACCTTCATTTTAGCTTCTTGAGGAAGCTTGAACCTTTTGAACCTTCGTTTTAGCTTCTTGAGGAATCTGGAACCTTTTGAACCTTTGCTCTAGCTTCTCCGAGGAAGCTTGAGCCTTTTGAACCCGTTTTAGCTTCTTAGGAAGTTGAACCTTCTGAACCTTCGTTTTAGTTTCCTGAGGAGCTTGAACCTTTTGAACCTTCGTTTTAGCTTCTTGAGGAGTTGAACCTTTTGAACCTTCGTTTTAGCTTCTTGGGAGCTTGAAACTTTTGAACCCTTGTTTTGGCTTCTTGAGGAAGCTTGACTTTTGAACCTTTGTTTTAGCTTCTTGAGGAAGCTTGAACCTTTTGAACCTTTGCTCTAGCTTCTCCAAGAAGCTTGAACCCTTGCTCTAGCTTCTCAAGAAGCTTGAAACTTTTGAACCTTTGCTCTAGCTTCTCTAAGAAGCTTGAACCTTTTGCTCTAGCTTCTCCAAGAAGCTTGAACCCTCTTGTTTCTCTATAAGAGAGGGCCTCCTCTCCTTTAGAGAGGTTGAAAAAAATTTGTCTAAAGAAAAACACATATATCTCTCTATATCTCTACATTCTAGGCTTAGAGAGGGTGTTTGTTCTTGGCCTTTAACACCACCGGTGATTGCGCATGTTGTGCTCGTTCTGAGGTTACGAAATTTCGGCTGAGAGCCTTACCTCCGGACCTCCTAACACTTTATGCTTTGCCTCGATTTGTGAACCAGGTTCATTTTCTCTCCCCCGAAGGGAGGGAGAGGTTTCGTAGACCATCTCTCAGTGGCCGTAGGCTACTTTTCGTGGTCGTAGACCACTGTTCCCGTTTGGAGACCATTTTTCGATTTTCGGAGCCGTCAGTCGTGCGCCTCGGTTCGGGACCGCTTAACTTTCTCCGTTTGGCACGGTTTTTGGACAGCTTGAACCTTTTGAACCTTCGTTTTAGCTTCTTGAGGAAGCTTGAACCTTTTGAACCCTTATTTTAGCTTCTTGAGGAAGTTAAACCTTCTGAACCTTCGTTTTAGCTTCTTGAGGGAGCTTGAACCTTTTGAACCTTGGTTTTAGCTTCTTGAGGGCGCTTGGACCTTTTGAACCTTCGTTTTAGCTTCTTGAGGGAGCTTGAACCTTTTGAACCCTGGTTTTAGCTTCTTGACGAAGTTGAACCTTCTGAACCTTCGTTTTAGCTTCCTGAGGGAGCCTGAACCTTTTGAACCTTCGTTTTAGCTTCTTGAGGAGCTTGAACCTTTTGAACCTTCGTTTTAGCCTCTTGAGGGAGCTTGAACCTTTTGAACCCTGTTTTGGCTACTTGAGGAAGGTTGAAATTTTGACCTTTTCATCCTTCGTTTTAGCTTCTTGAGGAAGCTTGAACCTTTTGAACCTTCGTTTTAGCTTCTGAGGAAGCTTGAACCTTTTGAACCTTTGCTCTAGCTTCTCCGAGGAAGCTTGAACCTTTTGAACCCTGGTTTTAGCTTCTTGAGGAAGTTGAACCTTCTGAACCTTCGTTTTAGTTTCCTGAGGAGCTTGAACCTTTTGAACCTTCGTTTTAGCTTCTTGAGGGAGCTTGAACCTTTTGAACCTTCGTTTTAGCTTCTTGAGGGAGCTTGAACCTTTTGAACCCTTGTTTTGGCTTCTTGAGGAAGCTTGAACCTTTTGAACCTTCGTTTTAGCTTCTTGAGGAAGCTTGACCCTTTTGAACCTTCGTTTTAGCTTCTTGAGGAAGCTTGAACCTTTTGAACCTTTGCTCTAGCTTCTCCAAGAAGCTTGAACCCTTTGCTCTAGCTTCTCCAAGAAGCTTGAAACTTTTGAACCTTTGCTCTAGCTTCTCTAAGATCTTGTGAACCTTTTGTGCTCTAGCTTCTCCAAGAAGCTTGAACCCTCTTGTTTCTCTATAAGAGAGGGCCTCCTCTCCTTTAGAGAGGTTGAAAAAATTTGTCTAAGGAAAAGCACTATATCTCTCATATCTCTACATTCTAGGCTTAGAGAGGGTGTTTTGTTTTGGCCTTTAACACCACCGGTGATTGCGCATGTTGTGCTCGTTCTGAGGTTACGGAGTTTCGGCTGAGAGCCTTACCCTCCGGACCTCGGACTCTTTTGTGCTTTGGCCTCGATTTGCGAACCAGGTTCTGTTTTCTCTCTTCTCTCTCCCCCGAAGGGAGGGAGAGGTTTCGTAGACCATCTCTCAGTGGCCGTAGGCTACTTTTCGTGGTCGTAGACCACTGTTCCCGTTTGGAGACCATTTTTCGGTTTTCGGAGCCGTCGGTCGTGCGCCTCGGTTCGGGACCGCTTAACTTTCTCCTTTGGCACGGTTTTTGGACAGCTTGAACCTTTTGAACCTTCGTTTTAGCTTCTTGAGGAAGCTTGAACCTTTTGAACCCTTATTTAGCTTCTTGAGGAAGTTAAACTTCTGAACCTTCGTTTTAGCTTCTTGAGGGAGCTTGAACCTTTTGAACCTTGGTTTTAGCTTCTTGGGGGCACTTGGACCTTTTGAACCTTCGTTTTAGCTTCTTGAGGAGCTTGAACTTTTGAACCCTGGTTTTAGCTTCTTGACGAAGTTGAACCTTCTGAACCTTCGTTTTAGCTTCCTGAGGGAGCCTGAACCTTTTGAACCTTTGTTTTAGCTTCTTGAGGGAGCTTGAACCTTTTGAACCTTCGTTTTAGCCTCTTGGGGGAGCTTGAACCTTTTGAACCCCTGTTTTGGCTTCTTGAGGAAGCTTGAAATTTTGAACTTTTCAACCTTCGTTTTAGCTTCTTGAGGAAGCTTGAACCTTTTGAACCTTCGTTTTAACTTCTTGAGGAAGCTTGAACCTTTTGAACCTTTGCTCTAGCTTCTCCGAGGAAGCTTGAACCTTTTGAACCTTGGTTTTAGCTTCTTGAGGAAGTTGAACCTTCTGAACCTTGTTTTAGTTTCCTGAGGGAGCTTGAACCTTTTGAACCTTCGTTTTAGCTTCTTGAGGGAGCTTGAACCTTTTGAACCTTCGTTTTAGCTTCTTCAGCGAGCTTGAACCTTTTGAACCCTTGTTTTGGTTTCTTGAGGAAGCTTGACCCTTTTGAACCATCATTTTAGCTTCTTGAGGAAGCTTGAACCTTCTGAATCTTCGTTTTAGCTTCTTGAGGAAGCTTGAACCTTTTGAACCTTTGCTCTAGCTTCTCCAAGAAGCTTGAACCCTTTGCTCTAGCTTCTCCAAGAAGCTTGAAACTTTTGAACCTTTGCTCTAGCTTCTCTAAGAAGCTTGAACCTTTTGCTCTAGCTTCTCCAAGAAGCTTGAACCCTCTTGTTTCTCTATAAGAGAGGGCCTCCCTCTCTTTAGAGAGGTTGAAAAAAATTTGTCTAAGGAAAAGCACATATATCTCTCTATATCTCTACATTCTAGGCTTAGAGAGGGTGTTTGTCTTGGCCTTTAACACCACGGTGATTGCGCATGTTGTGCTCGTTCTGAGGTTACGGAGTTTCGGCTGAGAGCCTTACCTCCGGACCTCGGGACTCTTTTGTGCTTTGCCTCGATTTGCGAACCAGGTTCTGTTTTCTCTCCCCGAAGGAGGGAAGGTTTCGTAGACCATCTCTCAGTGGCCGTAGGCTACTTTTCGTGGTCGTAGACCACTGTTCCCGTTTGGAGACCATTTTTCCAGTTTTCGGAGCGTCGGTCGTGCGCCTCGGTTCGGGACCGCTTAACTTTCTCCGTTTGGCACGGTTTTTGGACAGCTTGAACCTTTTGAACCTTCGTTTTAGCTTCTTGAGGAAGCTTGACCTTTTGAACCCTTATTTTAGCTTCTTGAGGAAGTAAACTTCTGAACCTTCGTTTTAGCTTCTTGAGGGAGCTTGAACCTTTTGAACCTTGGTTTTAGCTTCTTGAGGGCTTGCACCTTTTGAACCTTCGTTTTAGCTTCTTGAGGGAGCTTGAACCTTTTGAACCCTGGTTTTAGCTTCTTGACGAAGTTGAACCTTCTGAACCTTCGTTTTAGCTTCCTGAGGGAGCCTGAACCTTTTGAACCTTCGTTTTAGCTTCTTGAGGGAGCTTGAACCTTTTGAACCTTCGTTTTAGCCTCTTGGGGGAGCTTGAACCTTTTGAACCCCTGTTTTGGCTTCTTGAGGAAGCTTGAAATTTTGAACTTTTCAACCTTCGTTTTAGCTTCTTGAGGAAGCTTGAACCTTTTGAACCTTTGTTTAGCTTCTTGAGTAAGCTTGAACCTTTTGAACCTTTGCACTAGCTTCTCCGAGGAAGCTTGAACCTTTTGAACCCTAGTTTTAGCTTCTTGAGGAAGTTGAACCTTCTGAACCTTCGTTTTAGTTTTCTGAGGGAGCTTGAACCTTTTTAACCTTCGTTTTAGCTTCTTGAGGGAGCCTGAACCTTTTGAACCATCGTTTTAGCATCTTGAGGGAGCTTGAAGCTTTTGAACCTTCGTTTTAGCTTTTTCAGGAAGCTTGAACCTTTTGAACCTTCGTTTTAGCTTCTTGAGGAAGTTTGAACCTTTTGAACGTTTGCTCTAGCTTCTCGAAGAAGCTTGAACCCTTTGCTCTAGCTTCTCCAAGAAGTTTGAAACTTTTGAACCTTTGCTCTAGCTTCTCTAAGAAGCTTGAACCTTTTGCTCTAGCTTCTCCAAGAAGCTTGAACCCTCTTGTTTCTCTATAAGAGAGGGCCTCCCTCTCCTTTAGAGAGGTTGAAAAAAATTTGTCTAAGGAAAAGCACATATATCTCTCTATATCTCTACATTCTAGGCTTAGAGAGGGTGTTTGTTCTTGGCCTTTAACACCACCGGTGATTGCGCATGTTGTGCTCGTTCAGAGGTTACGGAGTTTCGGCTGAGAGCCTTACCTCCGGACCTCGGGACTCTTTTGTGCTTTGCCTCGATTTGCGAACTAGGTTCTGTTTTTTCTCCCGAAGGGGGGGTGAGGTTTCGTAGACCTTCTCTCAGTGGCCGTAGGCTACTTTTCGTGGTCGTAGACCACTGTTCCCGTTTGGAGACCATTTTTCGGTTTTCGGAGCCGTCGGTCGTGCGCCTCGGTTCAGGACCTTTTAACTTTCTCCGTTTGGCACGGTTTTTGGACAGCTTTGAACCTTTTAAACCTTCGTTTTAGTTTCTTGTGGAAGCTTGAACCTTTTGAACCCTTATTTTAGCTTCTTGAGGAAGTTAAACCTTCTGAACCTTCGTTTTAGCTTCTTGAGGGAGCTTGAACCTTTTGAACCTTGGTTTTAGCTTCTTGAGGGCGCTTGGACCTTTTGAACCTTCGTTTTAGCTTCTTGGGGGAGCTTGAACCTTTTGAACCTTGGTTTTAGCTTCCTGAGGAAGTTGAACCTTCTTAACCTTCGTTTTAGCTTCCTGAGGGAGCCTGAACCTTTTGAACCTTCGTTTTAGCATCTTGAGGGAGCTTGAACCTTTTGAACATTCGTTTTAGCCTTTTGAGGGAGCTTGAACCTTTTGAACCACTGTTTTGGCTTATTGAGGAAGCTTGAAATTTTGAACTTTTCAACCTTCGTTTTAGCTTTTTGAGGAAGCTTGAACCTGTTGAACCTTTGCTCTAGCTTCTCTGAGGAAGCTTGAACCTTTTGAACCCTGGTTTTAGCTTCTTAAGGAAGTTGAACCTTCTGAACCTTCGTTTTAGTTTCCTGAGGGAGCTTGAACCTTTTGAACCTTCGTTTTAGCTTCTTGAGGGAGCTTGAACCTTTTGAACCTTCGTTTTAGCTTCTTGAGGGAGCTTGAACCTTTTGAACCCTTGTTTTGGCTTCTTGAGGAAGGTTGAACCTTTTGAACCTTCGTTTTAGCTTCTTGAGGAAGCTTGAACCTTTTGAACCTTCGTTTTAGCTTCTTGAGGAAGCTTGAACCTTTTGAACCTTTGCTCTAGCTTCTCCAAGAAGCTTGAACCCTTTGCTCTAGCTTCTCCAAGAAGCTTGAAACTTTTGAACCTTTGCTCTAGCTTCTCTAAGAAGCTTGAACCTTTGCTCTAGCTTCTCCAAGAAGCTTGAACCCTTGTTTCTCTATAAGAGGGCCTCCCTCTCCTTTAGAGAGGTTGAAAAAAATTTGTCTAAGGAAAAGCACATATATCTCTCTATATCTGTCACGCCCCTAACCCGCCCCTAAAAGGTTTGGGCATGACCTAATCAGAAATAGACAGAATGACTTGTTATGAATGACATTTGGGGCCTGAGCGGAAGCATTAAGTTTGAAAACAACATGCAGACACATCCATTGAGCAACTACCAAAAGCCAGGACCATCTTGAATTTCAACATAAGGTGAACATGCACACAGAATGAGGTTACACACGCATGTACAAATCCAGCCTGGAATTCGGGCATACAAAACGTTAAGTACAATAATCTCGACCAGCAAAACATGGGTATAAAAAAAATTGTAAGGACAAGTAAAACTGGTCTAGCATGTAAGGGTTCCTTCAAGTGCCTGGTTGTCCTTAGGCTGACAAAAGATGCATGAAACAATGATAGGACGGTGCTCCAAGCCGGCTTCCTACAGAATCAGACAAAATTACAGAATGAGTCAAGCTCAGTGA
This sequence comes from Camellia japonica, assembly GCA_030407325.1. Classification (NCBI taxonomy): domain Eukaryota; kingdom Viridiplantae; phylum Streptophyta; class Magnoliopsida; order Ericales; family Theaceae; genus Camellia; species Camellia japonica. Next base: position 99,320,054 of record JAPPVO010000032.1, read on the forward strand.
ATAATAGTACTTAAACGATTAAATCACAATGCGTAACAATACATTTACCAAATTTAAGTACGAAAGTGAGTGTGATAGGGTTTTGCCTTTAGAACGGCTCATTATGCAATTTTAACAGAATGGCCTATTGGCCCAGAATTATCAGATTGGCCTTTCAGCCCAGATTAGCCTTACGGCCCAGAATAGCCTTTCGGCCGATAGCCTTTCGGCCCAGATAGCCTTTCGGCCCAGAATATAGATGATGTGTATATCTTTTCAACATTCCATTTCTAAATCAATACATAGGTTACTCCCATAACTTACGGAAAACAGAAGGTTATTAACAGACATTACTGATACATAAATGTATATTTAATGCACTATTACTCACAGTGTTGTGGTGGCGTACTAGTTCCTTCTGGAGTGTGCCCTGTACACAATAACTGATAAATTAGTATTCTTCCTTTTCAAATCCTTAAGAAGTCATTCCATGTGTCACCACATTTCTTACGAATTTATAACCATCTTAAACTCATCAGAAAAATATTCTAAAAACACCAGAGAGTCAAGCACGTAAAACTGAACGAACACATTTTCTTTCTGCAAAACAGTCCTCCGCTCGAGCGCCAACTTGTCCGCTCGAGCGGACAGTACAATGTATCAAAAATGCTGAGAGGTCGATTTTGCGCTCGAGCGGGAATTCCTCGCTCGAGCGGACAGAGTAATTTCAGAAGAACTGCTGAGAGGGTGATTTTCCCGCTCGAGCGGTCATGACCTCCGCTCGAGCGGACGTACGACCCAGATTCAGGGCAGCTCGATTTCAACTCAAAATTTAGCAACCAAACCTCATTTTTCATGCAATCAAAGGTTAGACTAATGCAATACTTCAACCTAACAACACCATATCATGGATTCTACTTCAATTATAACAATTTACACTAACTTAGAGGCTTCAACAAGCCATCACTTTCTCAAATTCCATTCTACATTCAAGTTCTTCAAGCATGACACATGACACCAACATATTTCCATGGAATGATGACATAAAACCAAGGATTGAAGTATAAATTCATACATCACCCAATTAAAGTATCAAAGTAGACAATTATTGAGAAACCCTCATAGATCAAACATATATTATCCATGAACCAAACACAAACATAATTTCAACTCCTAAGTTACTACAATAAGAGAACTTGAGTTACCTTGAATTTAATCACACAAATCTAACAATTTTGCCAAGCTTTCTTGGTGAATCACGTTTTCCCCCAATTCCTCCTCTTCACTCTCTCTTTTTCTCCCTTAGAGTCTCACGTTTTTTATCATAGGTTCAAATAAGTTTTAGAGATAAATATAAACATAAAGAAGCATATAAGACGAAATTCAATCGCTTTACCATGCCGAAATGAAAATTTCGCAGAAAATTCCATTAGTGCTTAAAAATCATGTAGATTCCAAATATCGAATCAATTTCTGAAAATTAAGTCTCTAAGGTGTCCAATTTCATATTTAAATAATTCAAGTGTAACAGATAATGTTCTAACTCAACAGATAGAGATCCATATTTCTAAGTTCCATGCAATTTACCATACTTTCACATAGAATTTCACAATAGGCATTCAAAGACACAGAATAGAGGACTGAAAAGATACCAGAATCATGTACGAGGGTCGGGGTATTACACTCTCCCCCCCTTAATTAAGTTTGGTCCTCCAAACTTGTTTTTACCTTAGGACGAAAACAGATGCGGATATTGACTTTGCATTTCATCTTCTTTTTCCCAAGTTGCCTCAGTTCCGTAGTGCTCTTGCCACTCTACTTTTACCATTGGAATTTCTCGGCTCTGTAACTGTTTTATCTGACGGTCCAGAATTCGAATTGGTTTTTCCTCATATGTTAACTTGTCAGTTAGCTCAATTTGATGATAATCAATCACATGTGATGGATCCGGAAGGTACTCTCGGAGCATAGAAACATGAAATACGTTATGAACCGAACTCATATGTGGTGGAAGGGCGACTCGGTAGGCTATCGGGCCTACTTTTTGTAAGATCTGAAAGGGACCAACATATTGGGGTGTTAGCTTACCCCTTTTTCCAAATCTTGGGTGTCCTTTTATTGGGGTAACTTTCACAAAGACGTGACTGTTCTCGTTAAACTCCAAATTCCTTCGTCGGTTATCTGCATAACTCTTCTGTCTGCTTTGAGCAGTTTTCAATCTTTCTCGAATAATTCTAACCTTCTCAGTTGTCAACTGGACAATCTCCGGCCCTAACAAGGGCCTATCTCCCACCTCAGCCCAACACACAGGTGAGCGACACGGTCTTCCATACAGAGCTTCATAGGGTGCCATTTCAATACTCGAATGATAACTATTATTATATGCAAATTCAATCAGCGGCAGATGAGTTTCCCAACTTTCTTGAAAATCTAGAACACACATTCGAAGCATATCTTCTAGCGTCTGAATCGTCCTCTCGGATTGTCCATCAGTTTGAGGGTGGAAAGCTGTGCTAAACTTTAATTCTGTACCCATTGCATTCTGTAAACTTTGCCAAAACCTTGACACAAATTTTGGATCTCTGTCTGACACAATTGAGACCGGAACACCGTGAAGCCTTACAATTTCATTCATATAGATCATAGCAAGTTTGTCAGCATTATATTGAGTCTTCACAAGCAAGAAGTGGGCGGACTTAGTTAATCGGTCAACAATGACCCATATAGAATTCATACCCCCAGGCGTCCGTGGCAAACCTACAATAAAATCCATAGTTAAGTGTTCCCATTTCCACTCTGGAATTGGAAAGGGTTGTAATAACCCTGTGGGTTTTTGATGCTCTGCCTTTACTTGCTGGCACTGCAAACACTTAGAAACAAATTCTGCGATTTCTCTTTTCATACTTGGCCACCAAAAATTCTGCTTCAAATCTCGGTACATCTTGGTACTTCCTGGGTGCATTGAAACTCTCGAGGCATGTGCCTCTTCCATTAACTTCCGTTTAAGTTCTACCACATTAGGGACACACACTCGATTTTGATATTTAAGTACAGAGTCTGTCAAAGTGAACCCCAGTTTCGGTTTTATCTCCATTTCATCACATATCTTCTTTAAAGCGTCATCTTCCATTTGACGTAACTTAATCCCTCAAGTAATGTCGGTTGAGCCATCATTGTTGCCATCGCTGCTCCTTGACCAGGTAGCACCAAATCGACCTCCATTTTGTTCAGATCACTTAACAATTCCTTTCTCTCTATCAACAAACTTGCCAAAATCCCCACATTTTTCCGACTAAGTGCGTCTGCTACTGTGTTGGCTTTACCAGGATGATAATGGAGCTGTAAATCATAATCCTTAATAAGTTCTAACCACCGCCGTTGGCGCATATTCAACTCTTTTTGGGTGAAAAGGTATTTGAGACTTTTATGATCAGTATAAATATCACAAGAAGTTCCATACAGATAATGCCGCCAAATCTTTAAAGCAAAAACGACTGCAGCTAGTTCAAGATCATGTGTGGGGTAACTTTTCTCATGAGGTTTAAGCTGTCGAGAGGCATAAGCGATAACCCTTCCGTTTTGCATAAGCACACAACCAAGTCCCTTATGTGAAGCATCACTATAAATCACAAATCCCTCGGTACCAGATGGTAGTGCAAGGACCGGAGCTGTAGTTAACTTTGTTTTTAATTCTCGGAAAGCAGACTCCCTCAGTTCAGTCCATTCAAATGCAATGCCCTTTTTAGTTAGCTGAGTAAGTGGTACAGCAATCTTAGAAAAGTCCTGAACGAATCTCCGATAATAGCCGGCTAGTCCCATGAAACTACGCACTTCAGTTACATTAGTTGGGGTCGGCCAGTTTACAATCGCCTCAATCTTATTTGGATCAACAGAGACTCCCTCCTTAGTTATGACATGCCCCAGAAATGCCACTTCATGTAGCCAAAATTCACACTTCTTTAACTTTGCGTACAACCTCTTTTCTCGGAGGGTTTGAAGGATTCGACGAAGATGGTTTTCATGAGCCTCTACATTCTTTGAATAAACAAGGATATCGTCAATAAAGACCACTACAAACTCATCCAGATAAGGTTTGAAAACCCGGTTCATCAGATCCATAAATGCTGCTGGTGCGTTTGTAACTCCGAAAGGCATAACCAGAAATTCATAATGACCGTATCGAGTTTGGAAGGCTGTCTTCTCAACATCCTCATTTTTAACTTTCAATTGATGGTATCCGGATCGTAAATCAATCTTGGAAAAGACCTGTGCCCCTTGTAACTGGTCAAATAAATCATCGATTCGCGGTAAGGGATACTTATTCTTGATTGTTACTTTATTAAGCTCCCGGTAGTCTATGCATAATCGAAGTGTTCCATCTTTCTTTTTCACAAACAGAACTGGTGCACCCCATGGAGAAACACTCGGGCGGATAAACCCCTTATCCAGTAGGTCTTGCAACTGAATCTTCAATTCTTTCATTTCAGCTAATGCCATTCGATACGGAGTTTTAGAAATGGGTTGAATTCCTGGTAACACTTCAATCGTGAACTCGATTTCATGGTCCACTAATTCTCCTGGCAAGTCCTTTGGAAAGACATCCGGAAATTCACAAACAACTGGGATCACATCAACATTTTCATTCACCGCTGGCTCTCCCAAAACACTACATAAGTACCCCTGACACCCCTTTTGAATTAATTTGCAAGCCTTGGCTGCAGAGATCACATACGGTGGTGACGTCACTTCCTGTCCTTGAAAAATAGTTTCTGACTGACCCGGAGGGTGGAATTTAATTTGTTTCATTAAGCAGTCTATAGTAGCACCGTATTCACCCAACCAATCCATTCCCAAAATAATATCAAACGAAGTCATATCAAGTGGTAATAAATTAGCATACACACGGACATCTCCGATGAGAATTTCACAAGCAGAATAGACAGAAGTACAGCATAGAATTTCCCATAGGTGATGATACACACAACACATAAGTCAATTCTTCTTCAGGTTTATCTAAGTTCTTCGCAAATAGTTTTGACACAAAGGAACAGGTAGAGCCAGAATCAAATAAGACATAAGCAGAATGGCCATAAACCATAAATGTACCTGATACCACTGTTGTTGCATTCTGTACATCTCCCGGAACCAACGCAAATACTCTACCTTGTCTCGTAGTATCCTTGTTATTAGCCGGTTTAACAGTCGACTTGGCATTAGGAGTCGGTGTCGACCCTGCTGAACTCGTGGCGGCCTTATTACCAGTTTGTTGATTCTTTTGCGGACAGTCTTTTATCAAATGCCCCGTTTTGCCACACCGAAAACATGCCCCAGACAATCGGTAACAAATCCCACGATGTTTCCACCCACATTCTGGACACACAGGAGTTGAGTTTTGAGGAGAAGTAATAGACCCGGAGATCCCTGAATTCTGCTTTTTGTTTGGTGAAGTGGTTGACCCCTTGGACCATTGATTATTCTGCCTTTTCCCTTTCCATTCAGAAATCCGAGTCTGAGTAGCAAGATTCCCTTCTGCTATAACAGCCCGTTCCAAAACATCAACGTAGGTAGGCAATTTCAACACATTAATCCGGTCCTGAATGGCATTCCGCAGTCCTCCTTCAAATTTCCGCGCCTTCTTGTATTCTGTATCTACCATGTGAGGTGCAAACCGGGCTAATTCCGCGAATTGAGCTTCATATTCAGCAACAGTTTTGTTTCCTTGTCTCAACGTTTCAAATTCGGTCACTTTCTTGTCTCGCATACTCTGGGGAAAATATTTATCATAAAACAGCACCAAGAACCTGTCCCATGTCAACCCCTGATGCATTGTTCTAGTAAGCATCCACCATCTCCGTGCTTCATCTTCAAGAGTGAAAGCAGCAAGCTGCACCTTTTGAACTTCAGTACAAGGGAAAACTTCGAACAATTTCTCTATCCCTAACACCCATGCTTCCGCCTTCATTGGTTCAATTCCTCCTTTAAACGATGGTGGTTTCATCTTTTTAAACTCCCTTGTAAGTGTAATGGTACGGTCCTCAGCGTGAATGTCTTGCACTACAGGTGGGGGTACTGGCGGTGGTGGTGGCTGAGGTTGTTGTTGCTGTTGTTGTTGCCATAAAGTTTCCGCCACTTCCATAATCATTCTTTCCACCCTGTCCAACCGTGCTGAGGTAGCATCTTCCGGATCTTCGGTCCTTGTTCTCACCATAGTCTACAAAACAGCAAACACAAAGGAATACAAGAAACACTGACCGTCATCATTAGTGTTAGCAGAAATCATATCACGTTGCTATCTATCTTTCTTTCCTACATGATGCCTACATCATTCTCGACATCCTGACGCTCAATGGATCCGTGTGTGAGATAGCAACTCGTGCTCTGATACCACTTGTCACACCCCTAACCCGCCCCTAAAAGGTTTGGGCATGACCTAATCAGAAACAGACAGAATGACCTGTTATGAATAACATTTGGGGCCTGAGCAGAAGCATTAAATTTGAAAACAACATGCAGACATATCCATTGAGCAACTACCAAAAGCCAGGACCATTCACACAGAATTAGGTTACACACGCATGTACAAATCCAGCCCGGAATTTGGGCATACAAAACGTTAAGTACAATAATCTTGACCAGCAAAACATGGGTACAAAAATTGTAAGGACAAGTAAAACTGGTCTAGCATGTAAGGGTTCCTTCAAGTGCCTGGTTGTCCTTAGGCTGACAAAAGATGTATGAGACAATGCCAGAACGGTGCTCCAAGTCGGCTTCCTACAGAATCAGACAAAATTACAGAATGAGACAAGCTCAGTGAATAATAGTACTTAAACGATTAAATCACAATGCATAACAATACATTTACCAAATTTAAGTACGAAAGTGAGTCTGATAGGGTTTTGCCTTTAGAACGGCTCATTATGCAATTTTAACAGAATGGCCTATTGGCCCAGAATTATCAGATTGGCCTTTCAGCCCAGATTAGCCTTACGGCCCAGAATAGCCTTTCGGCCCAGATAGCCTTTCGGCCCAGAATAGCCTTTCGGCCCAGAATATACAGATGTGTATGTATATCTTTTCAACATTCCATTTCTAAATCAATACATAGGTTACTACCATAACTTACGGAAAACAGAAGGTTATTAACAGACATTACTGATACATAAATGTATATTTAATGCACTATTACTCACAGTGTTGTGGTGGCGTACTAGTTCCTTCTGGAGTGTGCCCTGTACACAATAACTGATAAATTAGTATTCTTCCTTTTTAAATCCTTAAGAAGTCATTCCATGTCACCACATTTCTTACGAATTTATAACCATCTTAAACTCATCAGAAAAATATTCTAAAAACACCAGAGAGTCAAGCATGTAAAACTGAACGAACACATTTTCTTTCTGCAAAACAGTCCTCCGCTCGAGCGCCAACTTGTCCGCTCGAGCGGACAGTACAATGTTATCAAAAATGTTGAGAGGTCGATTTTTGCGCTCGAGCGGACAGAGTAATTTCAGAAGAACTGCTGAGAGGGTGATTTTCCCGCTCGAGCGGTCATGACCTCCGCTCGAGCGGACGTACGACCCAGATTCAGGGCAGCTCGATTTCAACTCAAAATTTAGCAACCAAACCTCATTTTTCATGCAATCAAAGGTTAGACTAATGCAATACTTCAACCTAACAACACCATACATGGATTCTACTTCGATTATGACAATTTACACTAACTTAGAGGCTTCAACAAGCCATCACTTTCTCAAATTCCATTCTACATTCAAGTTCTTCAAGCATGACACATGACACCAACATATTTCCATGGAATGATGACATAAAACCAAGGATTGAAGTATAAATTCATACATCACCCAATTAAAGTGTCAAAATAGACAATTATTGAGAAACCCTCATAGATCAAACATATATTCTCCATGAACCAAACACAAACATAATTTCAACTCCTAAGTTACCACAATAAGAGAACTTGAGTTACCTTGAATTTAATCGCACAAATCTAACAATTTTGCCAAGCTTTCTTGGTGAATCACGTTTTCCTCCAATTCCTCCTCTTCACTCTCTCTTTTTTTTTCTCCCTTAGAGTCTCACGTTTTTTATCATAGGCTCAAATAAGTCTTAGAGATAAATATAAACATAAAGAAGCATATAAGACGAAATTCAATCGCTTTACCATGCCGAAATGAAAATTTCGCAGAAAATCCCATTAGTGCTTAAAAATCATGTAGATTCCAAATATCGAATCAATTTCTGAAAAATAAGTCTCTAAGGTGTCCAATTTCAGATTTAAATAATTCAAGTGTAATAGATAATGTTCTAACTCAACAGATAGAGATCCATATTTCTAAGTTCCTTGCAATTTACCATACTTTCACATAGAATTTCACAATAGGCATTCAAAGACACAGAATAGAGGACTGAAAAGATACCAGAATCATGTACGAGGGTCGGGGTATTACAATATCTCTACATTCTAGGCTTAGAGAGGGTGTTTGTTCTTGGCCTTTAACACCACCGGTGATTGCGCATGTTGTGCTTATTCTGAGGTTACGGAGTTTCGACTGAGAGCCTTACCTCCGGACCTCGGGACTCTTTTGTGCTTTGCCTCGATTTGCGATCAAGATTCTGTTTTCTCTCCTCGAAGGGAGGGAGAAGTTTTGTAGACCATCTCTCAGTGGCCGTAGGCTACTTTTCATGGTCGTAGACCACAGTTCCCATTTGGAGACCATTTTCTGATTTTCGGAGCCGTCGGTCGTACGCCTCGGTTCGGGACCGCTTAACTTTCTCCGTTTGGCACGGTTTTTGGACAGCTTGAACCTTTTGAACCTTCGTTTTAGCTTCTTGAGGAAGCTTGAACCTTTTGAACATTATTTTAGCTTCTTGAGGAAGTTAAACCTTCTGAACCTCGTTTAGCTTCTTGAGGGAGCTTGAACCTTTGAACCTTGGTTCTAGCTTCTTGAGGCGCTTGGACCTTTTTGAACCTTCATTTTAGCTTCTTGAGAGAGCTTGAACCTTTTGAACCCTGTTTTAGCTTCTTGACGATGTTGAACCTTCTGAACCTTCGTTTTAGCTTCCTGAGGCAGCTCTGAACATTTTGAACCTTCGTTTTAGCTTCTTGGGAGCTTGAACCTTTTGAACCTTCGTTTTAGCCTCTTGAGGGAGCTTGAACCTTTTGAACCTCGTTTTGGCTTCTTGAGGAAGCTTCAAATTTTTGAACTTTTCAACCTTCGTTTTAGCTTTTGAGGAAGCTTGAACCTTTTGAACCTGGTTTTAGCTTCTTGAGGAAGCTTGAACCTTTTGAACCTTTGCTCTAGCTTCTCCGAGGAAGCTTGAACTTTTGAACCCTGGTTTAGCTTCTTGAGGAAGTTGAACCTTCCGAACCTTCGTTTAGTTTCCTGAGGAGCTTGAACCTTTTGAACCTTCGTTTTAGCTTCTTGAGGGAGCTTGAACCTTTTGAACTTCGTTTTTGCTTTTGAGGGAGTTTGAACCTTTTGAACCCTTGTTTTGGCTTCTTGAGGAAGCTTGAACTTTTTGAACCTTCGTTTTAGCTTCTTGAGGAAGCATAAACCTTTTGAACCTTCGTTTAGCTTCTAGAGGAAGCTTGAACCTTTTGAACCTTTGCTCTAGCTTCTCCAAGAAGCTTGAAGCCTTTGCTCTAGCTTCTCTAAGAAGCTTGAAACTTTTGTACCTTTGCTCTAGCTTCACTAAGAAGTTTGAACCTTTTGCTCTAACTTCTCCAAGAAGCTTGAACCCTTGTTTCTCTATAAGAGAGGGCCTCCCTCTCCTTTAGAGAGGTTGAAAAAAATTTGTCTAAGGAAAAGCACATGTATCTCCTATATCTTACATCTAGGCTTAGAGAGGGTGTTTGTTCTTGGCCTTTAACACCACCGTGATTACGCATGTTGTCTATTCTGAGGTTACGGAGTTCGGCTGAGAGCCTTACCTCCGGACCTCGGGACTCTTTTGTGCTTTGCCTCGATTTGCGAACCAGGTTCTGTTTTCTCTCCCCGAAGGGAGGGAGAGGTTTCGTAGACCATCTCTCAGTGGCCGTAGGCTACTTTTCGTGGTCGTAGACCACTGTTCCCGTTTGGAGACCATTTTCGATTTTCGGAGCCATCGATCGGGCGCCTCGGTTCGGACCGCTCTAACTTTCTCCGTTTGGCACGGTTTTTGGACAGCTTAAACCTTTTGAACCTTCGTTTAGCTTCTTGAGGAAGCTTGAACCTTTTGAACCCTTATTTTAGCTTCTTGAGGAGGTTAAACTTCTGAAACTTCGTTTAGCTTGTTGAGGGAGCATGAACCTTTTGAACCTTGGTTTTAGCTTCTTGAGGGCGCTTGGACCTTTTGAACCGTCGTTTTAGCTTCTTGAGGGAGCTTGAACCTTTTGAACCCTGGTTTTAGCATCTTGACGAAGTGGAACCTTCTGAACCTTCGTTTTAGCTTCCTGAGGGTGCCGGAACCTTGTGAACCTTCGTTTTAGCTTCTTGAGGGAGCTTGAACCTTTTGAACCTTCGTTTTAGCCTCTTGAGGGAGCTTGAACCTTTGAACCCTTGTTTTGGCTTCTTGAGGAAGCTTGAAATTTTGAACTTTTCAACCTTCGTTTTAGCTTCTTGAGGAAGCCTGAACCTTTTGAACCTTCGTTTTAGCTTCTTGAGGAAGCTTAAACCATTTGAACCTTTGCTCTAGCTTCTCCGAGGAAGCTTGAACCTTTTGAACCCAGCTTTTAGCTTCTTGAGGAAGTTGAACATTCTGAACCTTCGTTTTAGTTTCCTGAGGGAGCTTGAACCTTTTGAACCTTCGTTTTAGCTTCTTGAGGGAGCTTGAACCTTTTGAACCTTCGTTTTAGCTTCTTGAGGGAGCTTGAACCTTTTGAACCCTTGTTTTGGCTTCTTGAGGAAGCTTGAACTTTTGAACCTTCGTTAGCTTCTTCAGGAAGCTTGAACGTTTTGAACCTTCGTTTTAGCTTCTTGAGGAAGCTTGAACCTTTTGAACCTTTGCTCTAGCTTCTCCAAGAAGCTTGAACCCTTTGCTCTAGCTTCTCCAAGAAGCTTGAAACTTTTGAACCTTTGCTCTAGCTTCTCTAAGAAGCTTGAACCTTTTGCTCTATTTCTCCAAGAAGCTTGAACCCTCTTGTTTCTCATATAAGAGGGCCTCCCTCTCCTTTAGAGAGGTTGAAAAAAATTTGTCTAAGGAAAAGCACATATATCCCTCAATATATCTACATTCTAGGCTTAGAGAGGGTGTTTGTTCTTGGCCTCTAACACCACCGGTGATTGCGCATGTTGTGCTCGTTCTGAGGTTACGGAGTTTCGGTTGAGAGCCTTACCTCCGGACTCTTTTGTGCTTTGCCTCGATTTGCGAACCAGGTTTTGTTTTCTCTCCCCCAAGGGAGGGAGAGGTTTCGTAGACCATCTCTCAGTGGCCGTAGGCTACTTTTCGTGGTCGTAGACCACTGTTCCCATTTGGAGACCATTTTTCAGTTTTCGGAGCCGTCGGTCGTGCGCCTCGGTTCGGGACCGCTTAACTTTCTCCGTTTGGCACGGTTTTTGGACAGCTTGAACCTTTTGAACCGTCGTTTAGCTTCTTGAGGAAGCTTGAACCTTTTGAACCTTATTTTAGGTTCTTGAGGAAGTTAAACCTTCTGAACCTTCCTTTTAGCTTCTTGAGGGAGCTTGAACCTTTTGAACCTTGGTTTTAGCTTCTTGAGGGCGCTTGGACCTTTTGAACCTTCGTTTTAGCTTCTTGAGGGAGCTTGAACCTTTGAACCCTAGTTTAGCTTCTTGACGAAGTTGAACCTTCTAAACCTTCGTTTTAGCTTCCTGAGGGAGCTCGAACCTTTTGAACCTTCGTTTTAGCCTCTTGAGGGAGCTTGAACCTTTTGAACCTTTGTTTTAGCCTCTTGAGGGAGCTTGAACCTTTTGAACCCCTCTTTTGGCTTCTTGAGGAAGCTTGAAATTTTGAACTTTTCAACCTTCGTTTTAGCTTCTTGAGGAAGCTTGAACCTTTTGAACCTTTGCTCTAGCTTCTCTGAGGAAGCTTGAACCTTTTGAACCCTGGTTTTAGCTTGTTGAGGAAGTTGAACCTTCTGAACCTTCGTTTTAGTTTCCTGAGGGAGCTTGAACCTTTTGAACCTTCGTTTTAGCTTCTTGAGGGAGCTTGAACCTTTTGGACCTTCGTTTTAGCTTCTTTGAGGGAGCTTGAACCTTTTGAACCGTCGTTTTAGCTTCTTGAGGGAGCTGAACCTTTTGAACCCTTGTTTTAGCATCTTGACGAAGTGGAACCTTCTGAACCTTCGTTTTAGCTTCCTGAGGGTGCTGGAACCTTGTGAACCTTCGTTTTAGCTTCTTGAGGGAGCTTGAACCTTTTGAACCTTCGTTTTAGCCTCTTGAGGGAGCTTGAACCTTTTGAACCCTTGTTTTGGCTTCTTGAGGAAGCTTGAAATTTTGAACTTTTCGACCTTCGTTTTAGCTTCTTGAGGAAGCCTGAACCTTTTGAACCTTCGTTTTAGCTTCTTGAGGAAGCTTGAACCATTTGCGCCTTTGCTATAGCTTCTCCGAGGAAGCTTGAACCTTTTGAACCCAGCTTTTTGCTTCTTGAGGAAGTTGAACCTTCTGAACCTTCGTTTTAGTTTCCTGAGGGAGCTTGAACCTTTTGAACCTTCGTTTAGCTTCTTGAGGGAGCTTGAACCTTTTGAACCTTCGTTTTAGCTTCTTGAGAGAGCTTGAACCTTTTGAACCCTTGTTTTGGCTTCTTGAGGAAGCTTGAACCTTTTGAACCTTCGTTTTAGCTTCTTCAGGAAGCTTGAACCTTTTGAACCTTAATTTCAGCTTCTTGAGCAAGCTTGAACCTTTTGAACCTTTGCTCTAGCTTCTCCAAGAAGCTTGAATCCTTCGCTCTAGCTTCTCCCAGAAGCTTCAAACTTTTGAACCTTTGCTCTAGCTTCTCTAAGATGCTTGAACCTTTTGCTCTAGCTTCTCCAAGAAGCTTGAACCCTCTTGTTTCTCTATAAGAGAGGGCCTCCCTCTCCTTTAGAAAGGTTGAAAAAAATTTGTCTAAGGAAAAGCACATATATCTCTCTATATCTCCACATTCTAGGCTTAGAGAGGGCGTTTGTTCTTCGCCTTTAACACCACCGGTGATTGCGCATGTTGTGCTCGTTCTGAGGTTACGGAGTTTCAACTGAGAGACTTGCCTCTGGACCTCGGGACTCTTTGTGCTTTGCCTCGATTTGCGAACCAGGTTCTGTTTTCTCTCCCCGAAGGGAGGGAGAGGTTTCGTAGACCATCTCTCAGTGGTCGTAGGCTACTTTTCATGGTCGTAGACCACTGTTCCCGTTTGGAGACCATTTTCCGATTTTCGGAGCCATCGGTCGTGCGCCTCGGTTCGGGACCGCTTAACTTTCTCCGTTTGGCATGGTTTTTGGACAGCATGAACCTTTTGAACCTTCGTTTTAGCTTCTTGAGGAAGCTTGAACCTTTTGAACCCATATTTTAGCTTCTTGAGGAAGTTAGACCTTCTGAACCTTCGTTTTAGCTTCTTGAGGGAGCTTGAACCTTTTGAACCTTGGTTTTAGCTTCTTGAGGGCGCTTGGACCTTTGAACCTTCGTGTAGCTTCTTGAGGGAGCTTGAACCTTTGAACCCTAGTTTTAGCTTCTTGACGAACCGTCTGAACCTTCGTTTTAGCTTCCTGAGGATTTGAACCTTCGTTTTTAGCTTCCTTTTAGCTTCTTGAGGGAGCTTGAACCTTTTGAACCTTCGTTTTAGCCTCTTGAGGGAGCTTGAACCTTTTGAACCCTTGTTTTGGCTTCTTGAGGAAGCTTGAAATTTTGAACTTTTCAACCTTCGTTTTAGCTTCTTGAGGAAGCTTGAACCTTTTGAACCTTTGCTTAGCTTCGAGGAAGCTTGAACCTTTTGAACCCTGGTTTTAGCTTCTTGAGGAAGTTGAACCTTCTGAACCTTCGTTTTAGTTTCCTGAGGGAGCTTGAACCTTTTGAACCTTCGTTTTAGCTTCTTGAGGGAGCTTGAACCTTTTGAACCCTTGTTTTGGCTTCTTGAGGAAGCTTGAACCTTTTGAACCTTCGTTTTAGCTTCTTCAGGAAGCTTGAACCTTTTGAACCTTCGTTTTAGCTTCTTGAGTTGCTCTAGTTTCTCCAAGAAGCTTGAACCCTTTGCTCTAGCTTCTCCAAGAAGCTTGAAACTTTTGAACCTTTGCTCTAGCTTCTCTAAGAAGCTTGAACCTTTTGCTCTAGCTTCTCCAAGAAGCTTGAACCCTCTTGTTTCTCTATAAGAGAGGGCCTCCCTCTCCTTTAGAGAGGTTGAAAAAAATTTGTCTAAGGAAAAGCACATATATCTCTCTATATCTCTACATTCTAGGCTTAGAGAGGGTGTTTGTTCTTGGCCTTTAACACCACCGGTGATTGCGCATGTTGTGCTCGTTCTGAGGTTACGGAGTTTCGGCTGAGAGCCTTACCTCCGGACCTCGGGACTCTTTTGTGCTTTGCCTCGATTTGCGAACCAGGTTCTGTTTTCTCTCCCGAAGGGAGGGAGAGGTTTCGTAGACCATCTCTCAGTGGCCGTAGGCTACTTTTCGTGGTCGTAGACCACTGTTCCCGTTTGGAGACCATTTTCCGTTTTCGGAGCCGTCGGTCGTGCGCCTCGGTTCGGGACCGCTTAACTTTCTCCGTTTGGCACGGTTTTTGGACAGCTTGAACCTTTTGAACCTTCGTTTTAGCTTCTTGAGGAAGCTTGAACCTTTTGAACCCTTATTTTAGCTTCTTGAGGAAGTTAAACCTTCTGAACCTTCGTTTTAGCTTCTTGAGGGAGCTTGAACCTTTTGAACCTTGGTTTTAGCTTCTTGAGGGCGCTTGGACCTTTTGAACCTTCGTTTTAGCTTCTTGAGGGAGCTTGAACCTTTTGAACCCTGGTTTTAGCTTCTTGACGAAGTTGAACCTTCTGAACCTTCGTTTTAGCTTCCTGAGGGAGCCTGAACCTTTTGAACCTTCGTTTTAGCTTCTTGAGGGAGCTTGAACCTTTTGAACCCCTGTTTTGGCTTCTTGAGGAAGCTTGAAATTTTGAACTTTTCAACCTTCGTTTTAGCTTCTTGAGGAAGCTTGAACCTTTTGAACCTTTCGTAGCTTCTTGAGGAAGCTTGAACCTTTTGAACCTGGTTTTAGCTTCTTGAGGAAGCTTGAACCTTTGAACCTTTTTAGCTTCTGAGGAGCTTGAACCTTTTGAACCTTCGTTTTAGCTTCTGAGGGAGCTTGAACCTTTTGAACCTTCGTTTTAGCTTCTTGAGGGAGCTTGAACCTTTTGAACCTTGTTTTAGCTTCTTGAGGAGCTTGAACCTTTTGAACCTTCGTTTTAGCTTCTTGAGGAAGCTTGAACCTTTTGAACCTTCGTTTTAGCTTCTTGAGGAAGCTTGAACCTTTTGAACCTTCGTTTTAGCTTCTTGAGGAAGCTTGAACCTTTTGAACCTTTGCTCTAGCTTCTCCAAGAAGCTTGAACCCTTTGCTCTAGCTTCTCCAAGAAGCTTGAAACTTTTGAACCTTTGCTCTAGCTTCTCTAAGAAGCTTGAACCTTTTGCTCTAGCTTCTCCAAGAAGCTTGAACCCTCTTGTTTCTCTATAGGAGAGGGCCTCCCTCTCCTTTAGAGAGGTTGAAAAAAATTTGTCTAAGGAAAAGCACATATATCTCTCTATATCTCTACATTCTAGGCTTAGAGAGGGTGTTTGTTCTTGGCCTTTAACACCACCGGTGATTGCGCATGTTGTGCTCGTTCTGAGGTTACGGAGTTTCGGCTGAGAGCCTTACCTCCGGACCTCGGGACTCTTTTGTGCTTTGCCTCGATTTGCGAACCAGGTTCTGTTTTCTCTCCCCGAAGGGAGGGAGAGGTTTCGTAGACCATCTCTCAGTGGCCGTAGGCCACTTTTCGTGGTCGTAGACCACTGTTCCCGTTTGGAGACCATTTTCCAATGTTCGGGACCGCTTAACTTTCTCCGTTTGGCACGGTTTTTGGACAGCATGAACCTTTTGAACCTGCGTGTTAGCTTCTTGAGGAAGCTTGAACCTTTTCAACCCTTATTTTAGTTGTTTGAGGAAGTTAAACCTTCTGAACCTTCATTTTAGCTTCTTGAGGGAGCTTGAACCTTTTGAACCTTGGTTTTAGCTTCTTGAGGGCGCTTGGACCTTTTGAACCTTCGTTTTAGCTTCTTGAGGGAGCTTGAACCTTTTGAACCCTGGTTTTAGCTTCTTGACGAAGTTGAACCTTCTGAACCTTCGTTTTAGCTTCCTGAGGGAGCCTGAACCTTTTGAACTTCGTTTTAGCTTCTTGAGGGAGCTTGAACCTTTTGAACCTTCGTTTTAGCCTCTTGAGGGAGCTTGAACCTTTTGAACCCTGTTTTGGCTTCTTGAGGAAGCTTGAAATTTTGAACTTTTCAACCTTCGTTTTAGCTTCTTGAGGAAGCTTGAACCTTTTGAACCTTCGTTTTAGCTTCTTGAGGAAGTTGAACCTTTTGAACCTTTGCTCTAGCTTCTCCGAGGAAGCTTGAACCTTTTGAACCCTGGTTTTAGCTTCTTGAGGAAGTTGAACCTTCTGAACCTTCGTTTTAGTTTCCTGAGGGAGCTTGAACCTTTTGAACCTTCGTTTTAGCTTCTTGAGGGAGCTTGAACCTTTTGAACCATTGTTTTAGCTTCTTGAGGGAGCTTGAACCTTTTGAACCCTTCGTTTTAGCTTCTTGAGGAAGCTTGAACCTTTTGAACCTTGCTCTAGCTTCCAAGAAGCTTGAACCTTTGCTCTAGCTTCTCTAAGAACCTTGAACCTTTTGCTCTAGCTTCTCCAAGAAGCTTGAACCCTCTTGTTTCTCTATAAGAGAGGGCCTCTCCTCTCCTTTAGAGACGTTGAAAAAAATTTGTCTAAGGAAAAGCACATATATCTCTCTATATCTCACATTTTAGGCTTAGAGAGGTGTTTGTTCTTGGCCTTTAACACCACCGGTGATTGCGCATGTTGTGCTCGTTCTGACGTTACGGAGTTTCGGCTGAGAGCCTTACCTCCGGACCTCTGCACTCTTTTGTGCTTTGCCTCGATTTGCGAACCAGGTTCTGTTTTTTCTACCCGAAGGGCGGGAGAGGTGTCGTAGACCATCTCTCAGTGGCCGTAGGCTACTTTTCGTGGTCGTAGACCACTGTTCCCGTTTGGAGACCATTTTCCGGTTTTCGGAGCCGTCGGTCGTGCGCCTCGGTTCGGGACCGCTTAACTTTCTCCGTTTGGCATGGTTTTTGGACAGCTTGAACCTTTTGAACCTTCGTTTTTGCTTCTTGAGGAAGCTTGAACCTTGGTTTTAGCTTCTTGAGGGCGCTTGGACCTTTTGAACCTTCGTTTTAGCTTCTTGAGGGAGCTTGAACCTTTTGAATCCTGGTTTTAGCTTCTTGACGAAGTTGAACCTTCTGAACCTTCGTTTTAGCTTCCTGAGGGAGCCTGAACCTTTTGAACCTTCGTTTTAGCTTCTTGAGGGAGCTTGAACCTTTTGAACCTTCGTTTTAGCCTCTTGAGGGAGCTTGAACCTTTTGAACCCCTGTTTTGGCTTCTTGAGGAAGCTTGAAATTTTAAACTTTTCAACCTTCGTTTTAGCTTCTTGAGGAAGTTTGAACCTTTTGAACCCTGGTTTTAGTTTCTTGAGGAAGCTTGAACCTTTTGAACCGTTGCTCTAGCTTCTCCGAGGAAGCTTGAACCTTTTGAACCCTGGTTTTAGCTTCTTGAGGAAGTTGAACCTTCTGAACCTTCGTTTTAGTTTCCTGAGGGAGCTTGAACCTTTTGAACCTTCGTTTTAGCTTCTCGAGGGAGCTTGAACCTTTTGAACCCTTGTTTTGGCTTCTTGAGGGAGCTTGAACCTTTTTCACTTTCGTTTTAGCTTCTTGAGGAAGCTTGAACCTTTTGAACCTTCGTTTTAGCTTCTTGAGGAAGCTTGCTCTAGCTTCTCCAAGAAGCTTGAACCCTTTGCTGTAGCTTCTCCAAAAAGCTTGAAACTTTTGAACCTTTGCTCTAGCTTCTCTAAGAAGCTTGAACCTTTTGCTCCAGCTTCTCCAACAAGCTTGAACCCTCTTGTTTCTCTATAAGAGATGGCCTCCCTCTTCTTTAGAGAGGTTGAAAAAAATTTGTCTATGGAAAACCACATATATCTCTCTATATCTTTACATTCTAGGCTTAGAGGGGTGTTCTGTTGCTTGGCCTTTAACACCACCGGTGATTGCGCATGTTGTGCTCGTTCTGAGGTTACGGAGTTTCGCTGTGAGAGCCTTACCTCCGGACCTCGGGACTCTTTTATGCTTTGCCTCGATTTGCGAACCAGGTTCTGTTTTCTCTCCTCGAATGGAGGGAGAGGTTTCGTAGAGCATCTCTCAGTGGCCGTAGGCTACTTTTCGTGGTCGTAGACCACTGTTCCCGTTTGGAGACCATTTTCCGATTTTCGAAGCCGTCGGTCGTGCGCCTCGGTTCGGGACCGCTTAACTTTGCCCAGTTTTTGGACAGCTTGAACCTTTTGAACCTTCGTTTTAGCTTCTTGAGGAAGCTTGAACCTTTTGAACCCTTATTTTAGCTTCATGAGGACGTTAAACCTTCTGAACCTTCGTTTTAGCTTCTTGAGGGAGCTTGAACCTTTTGAACCTTGGTTTTAGCTTCTTGAAGGCGTTTGGACCTTTTGAACCTTCGTTTTAGCTTCTTGAGGGAGCTTGAACCTTTTGAACCCTGGTTTTAGCATCGTGACGAAGTTGAACCTTCTGAACCTTCGTTTTAGCTTCCTGAGGGAGCCTGAACCTTTTGAACCTTCGTTTTAGCTTCTTGAGGGAGCTTGACCCTTTTGAACCTTCGTTTTAGCCTCTTGATGGAGCTTGAACCTTTTGAACCCCTGTTTTGGCTTCTGGAGGAAGCTTGAAATTTTGAACTTTTCAACCTTCGTTTTAGCTTCTTGAGGAAGGTTGAACCTTTTGAACCTTCGGTTTAGCTTCTTGAGGAAGCTTGAACCTTTTGAACCTTTGCTCTAGCTTCTTCGAGGAAGCTTGAACCTTTTGAACCCTGGTTTTAGCTTCTTGAGGAAGTTGAACCTTTTGAACCCTTGTTTTGGCTTCTTGAGGAAGCTTGAACCTTTTGAACCTTCGTTTCAGCTTCTTGAGGAGATTTAACCTTTTGAACCTTCGTTTTAGCTTCTTGAGGAAGCTTGAACCTTTTGAATCTTTTCTGTAGCTTCTCCAAGAAGCTTGAACCCTTTGCTGTAGCTTCTCCAAGAAGCTTGAAACTTTTGAACCGTTGCTCTAGGTTCTCTAAGAAGCTTGAACCTTTTGCTCTAGCTTCTCCAAGAAGCTTGAACCCTCTTGTTTCTCTATAAGAGAGGGCCTCCCTCTCCTTTGGAGAAGTTGAAAAAAATTTGCCTAAGGAAAAGCACATATATCTCTTTATATCTCTACATTCTAGACTTAGAGAGGGTGTTTGTTCTTGGCCTTTAACACCACCGGTGATTGCGCATGTTGTGCTCGTTCTGAGGTTATGGAGTTTCGGCTGAGAGCCTTACCTCCGGACCTCGGGACTCTTTTGTGCTTTGCCTCGATTTGCGAACCAGGTTCTGTTTTCTCTCCCCGATAGGAGGGTGAGGTTTCGTAGACCATCTCTCAGTGGCCGTAGGCTACTGTAGACGTCCCCGAATGCCCCGAGAGGGTTAAGTCCCGTTCCGTTCATATTGGGGGCTACTACAGTTCGGACTCAAATTGTCGCGGTTCTAAATCTGAACCAAAGAGTCCAACTCTGGCAAATCGTTTTGAAAAAAAAACAGATTTTTTGAAAAGTAGTGCCAAACATGGACTGCTTTGCCAGATTACAGAGTCGCCACCTAAATATTTTAAAATGGGGGAATTTAGGAAACCCTGACTCAGTGCCGAAGGCCACATGTCCGTCATCACCAAGTGTCTCGGCTCGGGAGCTTGGGTACGATCGGGAAGGTCAGCTATGAGCACCCCCTTTCGCCCGGTCCGAAGACCGGCCTCTACTAACCGTGATATCCGATTTTGAAAACGTTATATGCTCTTATTCCAATTATTAGCCTAGAATTACTATTATTGCGCACAGCAAACAAGTATAGACTAGATCGCCTAATTTGGAAACAAACGTTTCATATCCGTTTGTTTTGAAAAGCGCTTTAAAATTTGCTACTCGCAAGTAGGCTAAAACACGGATTTCAACGAGTTTTCCAACTCAAGCAACCCAACCTCCACCCACAGGCATTCAAACAGTTTAACTCACATAAGCACTTAGCCGCATGGTAAGCATACTGTCATGGCAACATTCACACGCATGTGGTATGCTAAAGCGTAAAACTTACATCGTACTCCGTGCCAAAACAATAAACTAGTTAGCAAACATGCATGCCCTAGTTCATGTTAAGTGACTAGTGCAACACATACAGCATGTAATTAGGATAGGCTCGGCTAACCCTAAAAAATGACATGTGAAGTGCACTTTATTTTGATGCACGTATTCAAGTTGGAATTGAAAATACGATGCAGTTTGTATGATGTACCGAGCCCGGTGCATGTAAACAAATGCATGGATGCACGCATGCGTTGCATAAGGTATGCTAAAATAAACGTGCCCTAATCTACCATCAAAGCAGGTAAGTAAAAAGGGAAGAAAGAAGTGGGGGTTGGAAGACATACACACACCCACGTACACTTATTATAGATTTGCCCTCGCTCGGAGGGATCGAAGGAATAATACAAATAATTAACTACGCAAGCTAATTAAATTACAAATCCATTAAATTAATTAAGCAGATTAATTAATCTAATTAAAGCAGTAAACCCCTCGGGGAGAGGGCCGGATGCGGTGCGTGTTCAGGACTTGCTCGGAATCGCGCTACCATGCGAAGTCTGCCTCTTTTCTCTGCTTTCCTCCTCTGAGGACTGCCAAAGTCTCAGGACTGCTTCCTTGAATCTGGGGATCACCACCGGCTGAGGGGAAACACCACCGGCTGAAGTATGTGGCCACCGGCACTGAATTCATCCATCGGCCATAAATAGGCTGCCGGTCGGCACTAAATACTGCCGGCCGGCACTGAATGTCTGCAGAACCTGCAACTCAAAGCAGCAGAGGGCAAAAACTTGCATGGCAATGCAATTCAAGCGATTTGTGCACCAATCATGCCCCTTATCATATTTGTGAAGGGACACGTGCCTCGATTCTCGGGCCACCAATCACGCATTTCCATGCATGATGGCCCAAAGAACCAAGTATGCAACTTTTATGTCAAATGCATGCAAACCAAACAAACAAAACAAGGCCCAATTCCTATCACCAAGTCAAGGAGCAAGACATGTATGCAAGGTGCAATGCAACCTAGTCATGTCAGCTAATATGCAACATGATCATGACAAGACACTTATGTAAGCATGCAAGCAAACATAAGGCTAAACAAACCAAGCAAATGATGGTTTTAAACATGATCTAGGCGACTCTAAATAGGCCTAAAACGATGGCCAAAATGCAAAGGAAATGAGACCAAACACACATACATACATGCACATGTCAAGGCACAAACCTAAGTATTAAGTAAGCAACTTTCAAGCGCACTTAAAAGAGGCTAAGTGTGGACAACTAGCATGCATCATAAGCTTTGAAAATCATGTTATAGAAGGTTCCAAACCAACTAAATGAACCAAGTAAAGCATGCAAAAAAGGCCCAAGCACTCAAGGCTCATCAAAGAGGTAATGAACTACACTTAGTACAACCACACATGGCAATACTTAGGCGACTAAAACAGAGTTTTAACACATAAAACTAAGTCCAAAAGACCACCTAGATGGCATCTAAATAACTTAAATTTAAAGGCATGCATAATGGCCAAAACATGGAGCATACAACACAACCTTTTAAGACAACAAAGAGGGGTCTAAGGCAAGCATTCAAGCACACCAAAGGGACTGAAATAGCATGTAGGGTGGTCCCAAACCATCAGAATAATGCAAGCAACACATGCTACACATTCACATACTTGAGGCATACAAGCCCGGCAAGCCACAAATGCAAAGGAGCTATACTAAACATGCCAAAATCAATTCAAACGACTATGGACAGACCTAAAGCATGAAAAAATAAGCATACAAGCTTCATGAATCTAAGCCTAAATCATGCTTGAACAAGGGCTAACAACCTAATGCATGTTGAAGGGCTAAAGAGGCATTACAAAGCATCTATGCAAAACATGCAAGGAGTACTAAAACCAACTTAACACAAAGTTATAACATGGCAATATAAGCATAAAATACAACCATGGAATGCTCAACACACACTTGAACATAAGGCTCCTTAAGAGGCCAAAACTTGCCCTTTTCAAGGACATCAAGGAGAGGGGTGGCCCTCTCCTTCTTGGGACTTCAAAGCATCATCTTCACCACTGAAATCCCTCAAGATTTCAGTGGTGAAGAGACCTCAACACCAAAATCCCGGAGCTCTCACAAAATAGCACAAAATGAGGCCTTTTCAAGGCCTAAGGGTGGTCAAACCCTCCCAAAGTACAAAACACTCTTAACAAACAATCAAGAGGGCCTAAAAATAGAACTTTTTTATGTTATACACTAAACACAAAAACAGCTCTAAGATAGGTAGAAATAGGATGCAAAAAAGGGGTAAAAAAGACTAGTTTCTTACCCTTGAAGCCTTTCTTCAACAATGATGGTTTTGTTGCCTCCTTGAGCTCCAAACCAGTCAAAAACTCCAAGAATCAGCCCTTAGAACCTCAGTAACCAAAGGAAGGTGAAACATTAGGTGTTGATGAGCTATAGTAAGTCACAAACACCTAGTGTACAAATAAGAGGGAAGAAGAGAGATAGGATTGATACAAAACTTCTAACCTAAAACCAGAGCTTCTTCTCTGTCTAAAATGTCTAAAAATCCAAACTTCTTCCAACCTTGAGCCAAGAGGAGGAAGGGTCCTCTTAAAGGCAACAAAGCTTACAAGCTAAGCTAACCAAGAGGCTCATCCCTCCATACACGTGTATGGAGGGGAAACAAAAGCCAAACAGCTGTCTGAAAATATCTCAGAAAGCAACTGCACAGTAGTCGGCAGGGCAAAATGGTCATTTTGCCAAAATTGACTGCCGACCGGCACAAAAGAGTGCCGACCGGCACAATATAGTGCCGATGGCAACACCATCTAGCCGGTGGCCTCTAGCCACTGCTTGGTGGTGTGTGGGGATACCTCACAAGGCTTCCCTGCCCCTCCAAGGCAAAGCACAAGTGTTTGGTGCAAAACCAGACACAGAACGGTCAAGTTCGGAGATCCTGAGGCAAGGCGCGTAGCCGAAACTCCGGGAACTCTAAACGAACACGAACATGGAAATCACCGAGTTGTTTCCAACGGTGACGTCAAGTTTAGGACTGGTCAAAAATGTGGTGTCTACAGTTCCCCCTCTTTGACAGAACTCGAAGTCATAACAATGACGGGAGTGAATGTCAAAGCCCAGAGACGACCCATTTTGACAAGGCCGAAGACTTGGACAAACATACAAAGCGCAAATGGTTGAACTCGCAAGCTGCCTACGTATCCCTTCAGGAATCAAACCAGCGTAGTTCAGGCACAGCCTTACAAGCCGCAGATAAGGTATGCGCCCGTAGGCGGGCAAATGCAACTGACGATGCAAAGCGAGCATAACTTATGATCATGTAAAGAAAGCTGTAATGAAGCACACATGCGACAGTTATAAGCTAGCATACAACAATCTACACTACAATGCAAAAGGATGTAAGAAGAATTATGCAATTCTCAATATGTCTAAAGCGGAGAATACAATACTGTGCGGCTCGTCCGGTTGCACCGGCCTCAAGATGAGCCGTACATACAATATCGTGCCTGCAAGAAGCAAACTTAACAGGTACAATATTGTTAGCAACATGCATGACAATGCGATGATGAATGCAAAATGATATTGCCATATATACAAAACTATGTATAAATAAATTGAATGATATGCAATGCAATTGAAATATGCAAACTACATGCAAAGCAATTGAATCATGATTCAATCGTGAGTGATTCGAAACCACACAAATGTCAAATAGGTTGATGATAGTAACAAGTCCGTCTACCATAGAAAAGTGCCGCAACCTCAAACCAACATACCAACGTGGAGTCGGCGCGATACACATGCAGAACTATGAGTGATGTAGACGGACACAAGGACAAGTATTGGGTGGATTGACATAAGTGGGGAAAACGATCCGCTGGGGAGGGAATAATGATCCTAATGCCGGATGCAACAGTACACTACAATGCAATGGAAATGGATACAAGGGATATGGCACGTGGGCCAAACCGAATCTTGCCTAGGAAAGGCATGTACGCATACGAACCGCGTCTAACACAGAAAATGTGCCGCAACCCTCAAACCAAGCTCATCAAGGAATAGGCGCGTACACAAAAACCATGCTTCGACGTGAAAAGTAGGGGCACATACAGACCAAACTCAACCTGAAAGGCGCAAGCCATAGATGGAAGTGATGCAATGGATGCATGCAAACTACGATGCAATAGAAATGGATATGGATACAATGGATATGGCACGCGGGCCAAACCGAATCTTGCCTAGGAAAGGCATGTACGCATACGAACCGCGTCTAACACAGAAAATATGCCGCAACCCTCAAACCAAGCTCATCAAGGAATAGGCGTGTACACAAAAATCGTGCTTCGACGTGAAAAGTAGGGGCACATACCAGACCAAGCTCAACCTGGAAAGGCGCAAGCCATAGATGGAAGTGATGCAATGGATGCATGCAAACTACAATGCAATATCTACAAATATGCAATGGAATGTAAATGCAATATTTACAATGGAAATGCTTGATGATGCACTATATCCTACGATGATGCATGACATATGCATGTGTTTACAATGATGCATGACACATGCATGTGTTTTTGTTTTTGGATTTTTTTTGAAATGCATGACATATGCAGTATTTACAAATGATGCATGACATGTGCACTACAATGATGCATGACAATGCATTATGATGCAATGACTATGATTGCAGCTTTCCCTATCTTACCACCAGGGCGATATACTAGGTTGGTTCAGTATCCAGAATTGAGGCGTAGACACACCGCCTCAACCTATGGGGCTTCCATACAGATTTCAAGCCGAGGGTACACCCTCTGGGTATTTAAACCAGACTTTAGTCTCGGAGATCCCGAACCTTTGCGTTCTAGGCATGAGCCGTTCAAACTCTAGTTTTCACCGTCCCAGTTGGTCTTCTAGGAACTCACCGCAAACACAGGCAGGTGGCTTCACCAGACCACCGAAAGTCGTTCGGGCACGACAAACACCAAAGGAATTGCACCCTTAGAGGATTTAAGGTCTCCTAGACCGGGATGCAATGCATGACAATGCATGTTTCCTTGTTTTTGAATGCAGGTGATGCATGATGATTTTTTTTTTGAAATGCGCGCCAACGCGCGGCTTTTGAGATGCATGCCCAATGCAATGAGGTGTGCACCTTAATGCACTGAAGGTCTTGCACCTTCCAAGGATTTAAGGTCTCCTAGACCGTGCGTGTTTAAGGTCTCGCCAGACCGGGGAGTGAACAAAACAATGCGATGTATGATGCAAGTGAGATACGCATGCCATGAAGGGATGGAAAATGATATGTAAATGAGACACGCATGCCTCAAGGAATTGAGGCACGCGTACCCCAAGATTTAAACTGAAATGTAGATCAAAAGATGCATGACAATGCGAATGAACTAAAGTGCGTAACAACGCACATCTTTTGAAATGCACCGAAGGTCTTGCACCTTCCGAGGATTTAAGGTCTCCTAGACCGTGCGTGTTTAAGGTCTCGCCAGACCGGGGGGGGGGCAATGCATGAATTGAGATGCGGTGCACCAGACAGCGCGATATGCAAGATCGCGTGATGGAATGCATGCCAAATGCAATGAGATGCGCAAAATAGCGCGGTGCGTTAGACAACGCGGTGAAGGTTTTGCACCTCCCAAGGATTTAAGGTCTCCTACACCGTGCGTGTTTAAGGTCCCGCCAGACCGGGGGCGTGTTTAAGGTCTCGTCAGACCGTACGAAAAACAATGAGGTGCGCAAAATAGCGCGATAAAATGCACAATAAGATGCAAGATGAGGCACGCATACCTCATGGATGCAAAATGCAAAACAAAATGCAAATGAAATGCAAAGTGAAATGCAAATGAAATGCAAAGTGAGGCACACATACCTCAGGATGCAAAAATGCAAAATGAAATGCAAAACGAGGCACACGTACCTCGAGATGCAATGAAATGCAAAATGAGGTGCAAAGCGAGGCACACGTACCTCGAGATGCAATGGAATGCAAATGAGATGCAAAGCGAGGCACACGTACCTCGAGATGCAATGGAATGCAAAATGAGATGCAAAGCGAGGCACACGTACCTCGAGATGCAATGCAATGCAAATGAGATGCAAAGCGAGGCACACGTACCTCGAGATGCAATGGAATGCAAATGAGATGCAAAGCGAGGCAGACGTACCTCGAGATGCAATCCAATGCAAATGAGATGCAAAGCGAGGCACACGTACCTCGAGATGCAATGAAATGCAAATGAGATGCAAAGCGAGGCACACGTACCTTGAGATGCAATGGAATGCAAATGAGATGCAAAGCGAGGCACACCTACCTCGAGATGCAATGGAATGCAAATGAGATGCAAAGCGAGGCACACGTACCTCGAGATGCAATGGAATGCAAATGAGATGCAAAGCGAGCACACGTACCTCGAGATGCAATGTAATGCAAAATGAGGCGCACATACCTCATTGGATGGAAAATGAAATGCAAAACGAGGCACGCGTACCTCGAGATGCAATGTAATGCAAAATGAGGCACACATACCTTATTGGATGGAAAATGAAATGCAAAACGAGGCACGCGTACCTCAAGATGCAATGTAATGCAAAATGAGGCACACATACCTCATTGGATGGAAAATGAAATGCAAAACGAGGCACGCGTACCTCGAGATGCAATGTAATGCAAAATGAGGCACACATACCTCATTGGATGGAAAATGAAATGCAAAACGACACGCATGCCACACGAAAGTACAAAACGGTGCAAGTCGCAAGGGACGTGCAAGACGGCGCGATGCGACGCACCGGACAATGTGATGGATGCATGCAACGCACACGGGGCAACTTTTGAATCTTGTAAACGACAAAAGGATACGAAAGGATACAATCTTTGTTTTGAATCTGAGTGTTGCGCACAGATGACACGATCTGAGGTCAAAACGGAAGCCGGTTGAGCATCGGGGATTCACTTTATTGCACTTTCTTGAGCTATGAAGACCAGAAACTTACCACATGGCCTAAACAAGGCTGTAGGAACATCACCAGCCGGGATAGGAGGCCACCGGCTGGCCATCGGCTGAAGAAAATTTCCATCGGCACAATATTGTGCCGACCGGCACAAAATAGTGCCGACCGGCCAAAAATGCCTGATCGGGGGCAGTTCTGCCATTTCACCTCGGGTCTTTTAAAATAGGGTTCCAAACCCTATTTTTCTCATTCCTCCTTAGCCGAAAATCTTGCCCTCTCTCTCTAGAGCATTTTCTCTTCCTCTTTTCTCCGTTTCTTCGCGTTCCAAGCCCGTTTCGTCGTCGGATTCGCGATTTTCTTCACGTTTCGGACATTTTCCACCGATTGAAATTCCGTTTCGGAGCATCCTTTGCTATTTCCACTTTTTCGGGACTTGTTCCCCTCGACTTCCTCTTCATTTCCGTGCCTTTCCACCTTCTGACCTTTCCGGCCATTTTCGGCCCGCTCGGGGTTGACTTTTTTGGTTGACTTTTCACATTCCGGCTTTTCCGGCCATTTTCTCACTACCATTGCCATGGCTGATGATGTTCCATGCGTCGGGACTCCCTCGGATCACGAGATGGATCCTGGGGTTGAGCTTCTCCCGCTGAGTGAGCGCCCATTCGACCTGGCGACCTACCGGCCAGCGATCCACGTTCTACCACCCGACGGGCTACGCCAGTTTCGCAGCTTCGACATGGCGTTGGACCCTGAGCTCTTGCTGCGCGAGCCTACCTCTCACCTTTCCTTCGGCGCTTCCGAGGTAACTTTCTTTCTCTGCTTTATCTTCTGCAATGTAGAACTGTTAACTATCAAAGTCGTTTTCGTTCTTTAATTGCTTGGTTCTGATATACTGTTCACTGTAGTCGATTGCAATCATGCTTTCAATTGACATCTGTTTAAGACGGACACATGCACGCACACTGCACTAGCCTCAATCACTCAAACACACGGCACACACCGCATCCCACTGCAAACACCGACACCCGACAACTGTTTGAATCTGAAAATATTGCACGCATGCCACATTTGCACCGAACCACTCAAACACGCTGACGCATCACGCGTTGTAGTTCACTGTAAACACACTGGCACCCGATATCTGTTTAAATCTGAAAAACTTGCACGCATGCCACATTTGCACTGAACCACTCAAACACGCTGATGCATCACACGTTGTAGTTCACTGTAAGTACACCGGCACCCGATATCTGTTTAAATCTGAAAAACTTGCACGCATGCCACATTTGCACTGAACCACTCAAACACGCTGACGCATCACGCGTTGTAGTTCACTGTAAGTACACCGGCACTCGATATTTGTTTAAATTTGAAAAACTTGCACGCATGCCAGATTTGCACTGATTTTGACTGTCCCTTCAAAACTGTACATTTCATACTGCTTTGCAATTTCTTGTTTGAAAACAAGGAGATTCCCATACCATCCGCGGGTATGGGAAGTCGTCGCTGCGTGTATGATGAGCTTCCTGACGCGGTTCGCCACATTGTCGAGCAGGCTGGCTTCGGCGCGTTCTGCAGGGGACTCTCCCAGCTCACGGCGTGTAGACCTCTTCTAGCTGCCCTGGCAGAGAGGTGGTGGGACACCACCGATTCATTTCATCTTTCTGCAGCTGGGGACATGACGATGACCCCTTACGATTTCTCTGTGCTCACCGGTATCGGGGTAGGGGGTGATCCGATCCCCTTTGATATTGCTATGGATGAGTGGACCGCAGCTCAGGTCTACTTACTTGGCGCGGCTCCACCTCTCGCCCGTCCCGGCTTCGTCCGGTACTCCTGGTTCGAGGTGCAGTTCAGGGTCCAGCCTTTCCTTATTGACGCAGCTCCGATGACCCCGGAGGCCGCAGAGAGGTATGCACGCGGCTTCCTTATGTTCCTCTTTGGGACGACCCTCTTCGCCGACCGGGCGAATACAGTGCCTCTCTGCCTTCTCAGCGCACTGGTGGATGTCCGGCACATACTTCGCTACGACTGGGGGAGCGCCGCTCTGTCCACCCTGTACGGATATATGAGCTCAGCCTCCCGCGGCAGTGGCCAGCTACTCGGAGGCTACTGGCGGGCTTGGGAGGTACGCTTTCTTTTCCTGCCTTTCATTTCTGTTCTTTATTTTTCGTACTCTGTACACTGCACAACTGTAGTCTGCTTTACACTTGCTGTATACTATACACACGGCACATACATACTCTGCTTTGCATTGACTGTACACTGCTCACACTGTACACTCTGCATAATACACTACACAACACACGGCTCTGCCATTTCTGCTTTCTATTTTGTATTCTGCTTCATCTGACAAATGCACTGGTATTCATCTTGCAGTTGTGGGTTTACGCCTACTTTCCTAGGCTCGCTCTTGTACCTATGGCGGAGACCCCTCTGGTGGTCCCTTTTTCGCGCCGTTTCGACGGGAGATGCACCCGGAGGCCACGGGAGACATTCAGTTTCTTCCGCCGCTACTTCGACACCATCACCCCTGCCGAGGTATGTTTTACTTGCAGTTCATTTAAGCTTCGCCTTTCCATTGTATATCTCACTAATAGTAGATAACAAACTGTATTGCATTTTCAGATCACCTGGCGGCCTTGGGCTCCACTGCCAGCCGTGGCGAGGGATCGGTTTGCCGGCGCAGATGAGACCTCACGTTACCGGATTCTACTAGAGGGCCCGGTCTGTCGGGCTTGGTACCTGGGCGAGCGCTTCTTGCGTCAGACCTTAGGCTTGCCTGAGCAGATAGTCCCGGTGCATCCTCCCGAGCACATGCAGGATACTGAGCGCTTTACTGCCGAGCAGATGGCCGACTACACCATCGGTTGGGAGGCGGACGGCTTCAGAGGCGAGGGCGACTACTCGGAGTACGTCCGGACTTTCCTGATGCGTCCTCTGAGCGGCGGTCGTCGGGTTGAGAGAGAGGGGCCAGCGGCACCAGCGGCCGGAGTAG
Source organism: Camellia japonica (assembly GCA_030407325.1). Classification (NCBI taxonomy): domain Eukaryota; kingdom Viridiplantae; phylum Streptophyta; class Magnoliopsida; order Ericales; family Theaceae; genus Camellia; species Camellia japonica. The sequence goes on from JAPPVO010000032.1 coordinate 99,350,385, forward strand.
GAGCTGGAGGATCGAGGAGAGCTCGAGTCCGTGGCAGGGGCGGAGTGCAGAGGGGACGAGGGACCGGTTGGCCTGCTCTGCCCGCTTCATTGACTTTCAGAGGGCAGGGTGGGGCGACCTACCAGATCCCCTTCACCCCTCCGCCGGCTGATCATGAGTTTGTTGGGGTCCCCGACTTGCCTCCAGTATGTATTACTGCATTCTTCATCTTGCACTGTTATTTCATTTCAGTTTATTTGATATTCCACAGAATATTGATGCATCTGATACTTTTGCAGGCGTCTTCTGAGTACACCCGGCAGTCATTGGAGATGAATGCCTCCATGATGGGGATGCTACAACGGACATTCAACCTCCTAGCCCTCTTAGTATTCGGTATGTGTTCTGACCGCAGCCTCAAACCATACACAAACTGCTTTACATAATCTGATGCATAACACAATATCTGATAAACTGTTCGCGGCCTCTGATACACTGTACTCATACACTGCATTCTGCACTGATTCACTGCTCACGGCATTCACATACACTGTACTCATACACTGCTTCTGTATTGATTCACTGCTCACGGCATTCTCAGTATTCTGATGCGTTCACCTTTCATGCTTTTTTCAGCCTCCCTTCCAGATTCCTCCGTGGGCGGCGCCCAGCTGGACCTCCCATTTCCACTCGGATGGCAGAGCATCCCCGCACCAGAGGGGGGCGGACTCATGTCGGAGTAGCTCGCAGGCTCCGGTTCCGGATGATGAGTCTGAGGCAGAGACAGGCAGAGGAGACTGATGATGGCTCGGACTCGAGCTCAGACGGTGATGCCCGTGGTGCCCCTGTTGATGACGCTCCTGGACCTTCGTCCAGGAAGAGGACCAGGACAGATTGACGGCTGCAGAGCCATTTTAGACATTTAATACAGATTTTGCTATTTTTCTTCCTTTTTTACATTTTCCCATTTTGTCAGTAGTTAGGGTACTTTGTACTGCCACAGGCAGGTTTTGTTTCCAGAACTTATGTACTTGAAAAGATGATATGAAATGAAACAAACTTTTTGTCTGAAAAAGTGTCTACATTTGTGTATATTTCATACCTTGCATTGCATTGCATCATATTACACCTCAAATGTAAATGATATTGATCTGTTGTCTGAAAAGTGAATATTTGTAATTTGAGCACTTGCACTGTGATAATCGGATAACCAACCAACTAACAGCAAACAACTCATACAAACCATGCTTGAACTAAATGCAGCCCATACTACTGGGGATTGATCTGCATACAGCTCATAATACAGCTCTCGCTCATTCTGCACACAGCAAACCCTGAACAAATAACCCAATCTGACAAGACGGATCACAAAACTGACACGGTTGCAGTTGAAACACACTCGGATGTCCCAAATTTCCTTTTCTTCTCTTGCTTTGTACAAATGTAGAGAATGGCGCAGCATCCTGAGCACAAACGATTTTTTTTTTGAAAAAGGGGTTTTACAACCGGGGTATCGAGCCTACCAAAGAACACAACGAGACAAACTCAAGCAGAGAAACAAAAGGCACACGACCTAAATACAACGAGACACACTCGAGAAAGACTCAAAGCCAAAATTGAGGCCGACAAATCAAAAGACACGACACTTAGACATGTTTACAAAGGAGAGACCTCGAATCTCGGGGAGCCAGTTCCTCCAGGTGTTATACCCACCCTTTCTGATTTGTGATACTCACATCACTCGGCCCTCAGGCTCGGTTTTTCTCTCAAAACCCTTTTTTACTTTTCTCTGCTTACACCTCTCTATCTTTATTCTCTCATTTTTCATCCTCCCCAGGGTGATTGATGGATAAATAGAAGTCACAGGTTCACGCCCAACACTATTAGCTCACGGCTACTTTTTTGGTGAATATGGTGCCCTCTTGGCAGCTGTTAGCGGGGGAAAGACAGAAAGCCTGACTCAACTGTGCCCCTAGTCCGTCACGTTGACCATTTTTCCTTGTTTTTTTCTAAAACAGTTTGTGATCAAAATGAGAGTCAGATTAGCACACTTATTCGATTTTTGATTTGAAAATCAGCGAATCAGGCAGTGGCACTGAAAATTCTCCTTTTGGGTCCAAAATGGTCCAATTTGAAAATGAAACAGTTTTCGAGAAATAGGTCAACCTCAGTAAAAAATTTCAAAACTATTTTCGCAAACAATCAACGCTAACGAGCGCGGAACTTACCCTCGAGATACGCAACCTCGGATCGGAGGCGACGGAAAATTGCCCCTGGCTTAAAGGGGAATAAGGTAACGGAAAGTTGCCCCTGGTTGGACGGTAACTCAGGGCAACTTATGGCACTGTATGGCAACGGAAAGTTGTCCCTTTTTGGATGATGCGCGGCACATTGTAAGCCAGTCCTTGTTGACGACGGTCGGACCCGGACGCGGAGGAGACGAAGACGGTTTGAATCAATATATGGACACAGTCACCTGGAAGGTGTTGGTGGTTGGACTTCAAGAGGAAGTTATCACGTAGTTCCAGGTTGCTGCAATCGAGACGTTGGATTCGAGGAGGCAAAAGTGATCAAAACCATGACATGGACTGAGACGCTATGGAAGCGTTGGGGGCTGGACTTCAGATGAAGTTGCCTACGTATCCCAAACATGGGAATCAAGCCTTACGTAGTTCCGGTTAAGGTACACTCGGTATTTTAACCTTCACTGTTTAGGCTCTAACTTTTGCCAAGGCGCCCAATGCGGGTTTTCGACCTTGCGAGCTATGTTTTTCTTCTTTTTTTTTTCTTTTTCTTTTTTTTTTTTTTTTTTTTTTTTTTTTTTTTCTTTTAATTTATTTTTTGTTCTTTTTTCTTTTTTTTCTTTTCTATTCTTTCTTTTCTTTTCTTTTCTTTGCTCTAACTTTTGCCTGGGCCGCCCTTCCGGGTTTTCGGCCCAGCGAGCCTCTCAAAGGGTAAAAGTGTAGCAAGCCCATGCCAAATGGTTTTGAATGAAGTCCTCTGTATCCGGAGAGCGACTGTTGGTTGATTTGCAGAAGTCCATCACGGTTGCTTTACAGCCTTGCCGGGTGGGATCTGATCTCCTTGATCTGACTTTGACCTCTTGCTCGAGGGCTGCCTCAAAACGGGCCACACAGGCGTTTCATGGCACCGTTGAATGTTTGAACGGATTCCGGTTTGCAACAGATAAATTGAATCTTGAGGCCGAGAACGATCCTGGGCTACATAATCTCAAGAGCGATTCCACACAGGTCTTCGCAGGACCGCGCAAAACATTTCGTTTTTGAAAGTTTTTAAGAAACCGACAAATCGCTCGCGCTGAAGATAGTGTGGAACCAGTCTGAATCGGACCAGGATCCTTCTCAGTACTCAAGCCGACAAGCATGATTTCATTCATTAAAAGCTTAGCATGCCTCTCTTTTTCTCAAAATGATCAAAATTTTACAAAAACCCGAGGAATTACTTCCCCTTCGTTTTCATTACCGCAGTGTTCGAAAAGGGGTTTTATGAAAAGCTTAGGTCATCATAACGATGTTCAAGGCACAAGAGAGCAGGCGGTATGTACTGTCGTTCCATTCACACCTTTTGGCACGGCTAATTCAAATAGCAACAAATACGGCGCATGATAGCCACGGCTATTTCATTCAGATTTGTTGGCATAACTGGCTCCTCGACAGAAACAGACTCAAAAAGCAAAAACAACTGTTTATAAGACAAAACGGTGTTTGAGGCAACAACCCCGAAATCACCTGGTATTCTATACAAGAGGGATTGACTCATTACAATTAGACAGACCCTTAAGCAAAAGGACTGACTCAAAACAATGAGACAGGCTCAAGACAAAACAGAAGACTGACTCGACACCCAAGTCAGAATTTACAAAAAATTAACATTTAGCAGGTGCCCAAAAATGCGTGCCAAACGCTACATCCAAAAATGCGCCGAGCTTTGCCCGCAGGCGGTTCACCTTCTGATTACATACTCGCAGTATCTGTGTCTTCAAAATCCAAGAACTCTGTAGTGACTGACTTGGCCGAGGTGGGTGGAGGATAACCTCGTTGTCAATCAGATCCTGCACCTCGTGACGGAGGCGAAAACAATTGTCAGTGGCATGGCCAGTCTGCTGGTGGTACGCACAGTACAGGGAAGCATCATGTGTGGCAGGGAGATTCTTCGGTAGGGGTCGGGGCTCCAAGGGTTTGAGATGCCCCTTTTTGGCCAAAATCAAAAGTGCCCTAGACAGAGGCATGTAGAGAGGGTGGAAGACCCTGCCCTCGGGGCAGATACTTCGGGGCCTGAGCACTCTTGCTAGATGCACTAGCGAACGGATCGGCGGGGGCGGCCTTGGATTTTGATCTTTCCGGATGCAAGGTTGGGAGCGGGAAGAGCTGTTTTGGCATGACGGGGCCTATCCCGATTCTCTGATTGACTGGAACTGCCCTCAGGCGGAGTGGGGAAAGCACCCTCCACAGCTTTTGTCACAACTGCAGATATCTGTTGCTTGTTCATCCCCTGGCTTTCAAAGCCTCTACTGCCCACAGCAGTTGTTCGATAGGGTCGGCATCTGCCTTCATTTTACCTTTGTCTCGGACCTTAGCCTGATCCAGGATTTGAGTTGGTGTTGACATGTCGTTGTTATAACTGGAGGCCATCTCCGGTTGGCTGAGTTCAATTACAATTCGCCCCAATAGTGGGGGTTCTTGGGATACAAAGCCTCCGACATATGGTGCGGCTGGTGGTGAAACTGACATTCCATAGGCGAGATCCGTCACGGATCTTTGAAGATCACCTATCATTCCCAATAGTTCGAAAGTTGTAGGCTCGCGAGCCTGATTGTGATACCCCTGTTCCGTAATTAGCTAATTGGTCCTTAATCTGAATGTGATTATGTGTTTAGCATGATTTTGTGTGCCATTGTGTGATAATATGTGATTTTGAATTTCTATATGTTCACCGTAGGAATATCTGTCTGAGTAATCTGCTTTGGAAATTAAATTGAAGGCCTCATCGGCCACAGAACCCGAAATTGATTGCGCCATTGGGATTGGCATAATTTTTAGAGCCTACGGTGAAATTTAATTGAAAATTGATTTGGATCAAATTAAGTTGATTAATTAGTGAATTAGTGCCCCATTACTTTATTATTATTATAATGCCAATAGTGGGTTTTGTTGGGTAAGGTCACTACACTCTCCATCCTCTCTTCTTCACTTCATTTGGCTGAATTTGGGACTCAAAATAGAGAGAGAACCGGCTATAGAGAGAGAGAAGGAGAGAATTGTGTATTTCTTTGGCTCAAGCTTGGAAATTTGGGGATTAAGCTCAAGATTTGGCTAGAGCTTGGGTGCTTAAGGCTCCTAGGTGAGTAAATTCATGAGATTGAACTTGTGATTTTGTGAATTAAAGATTAATTGGTGATCAAGAACAAGGGTTGTGCTCTAATTGATGAATTTGAAGTTGAAATGCACATGCATGTCTAGGATCACCATGGTTTTGCATAAATAAGCATGTATTAAGTTGAATATGGAAATATGAGTGTTAAATCATACATGCAAGCATAGTTTTGTTGAGCTTCATGGTTAAAAGCACCATTTGTACCATTTGAAATAGAAATGGAGTCAAGAATTGACATGCATGCATGATTGATGAAGATATGAAGCTTAAATGCATGAATTTAATGTATTGGAAGTAAGTTTGGTATCATTTGGGTTTGCATGTGATTGATTCATGAGAATCGAGCTTCAATATGTTGTAATTTGGTGTTTATATCATGTTAGTATGATTATATTTGAGATTTGGGCCATTGCATGCAAGTAGTGTGGCTGGGAATTCGAATTGGAGCTCAAGAACACAATCTGGGTTTTCCAGAATTTTGGTGTCCGCTCGAGCGGGGTAATGGCCGCTCGAGCGGGAAAATCGAGCTCCCAACATTTTCTGCAGACCTGGTTACCGCTCGAGCGGGGAAGTTTACGCTCGAGCGGGGAGCTATATGGGCAGGAAGTCCGCTCGAGCGGCTGAGTTCACGCTCGAGCGGGAATTGAAGGCAACCAGTACTTTTGCAGACCTAAGGGTCCGCTCGAGCGGGGAAGTCCACGCTCGAGCGGGGACCCTGTTTCCTGGAAACCTGAAAATGTATTCTATGTTCTGTTTTTCCGTTCCCTTTCACTTCTAAGCACTCTTAGGCATGCATTGAGCATTGTGATTGAGTTAAACAGTTAAGATTGAAGCCTAAAGAGAAATGTGTGAATTAATGAACGGATTGAACGAATTGTGACTCATATGTGTTACATGATATGTAGGGTCGAGCTCCAGGGCAACTACACAAGCCGATCACTGTGAGTAATATCTTAACAAGACATTTGTAGTATGTTATTGTCCAATTGTTACTTCTGCGTAAGTCTTGTAAGTTCATTAATTTGAATGGTGGACAATGATTGATGGAAATGAATAATTGGGCCAAAGGCCGATGGAAATGAATAATTGGGCCAAAGGCCGATGGAAATGAATAATTGGGCCAAAGGCCGATGGAAATGAATAATTGGGCCAAAGGCCGATGGAGATGAATAATTGGGCCAAACGCCGATGGAGATGTATAATTGGGCCAAAGGCCGATGGAAATGTATAATTGGGCCAAAGGCCGATGGAAATGTATAATTGGGCCAAAGGCCGATGGAAATGTATAATTGGGCCAAAGGCCGATGGAAATGAATAATTGGGCCAAAGGCCGATGGAAATAAATGATTGGGCCGAAGGCCGATTGATAAATGATTGGGCCGAAGGCCGATTGACATGAATGATAGTCTGACACGAATGGAAGATAAGCGGGCCAAGGGCTAGTATGTTTGGAACCATAGTCACTTGACTTAAATTGTGTATGTATATGATAAATGGAAATATGAAATGGGCCCTAGGGCCGTTTGAAGCATGTCGTTTTACATATTGTTTGTGTATCTTCTTTACCTGATATTATTCACTGGGCTTTCGCTCACGCTCATTCATGTGTTTGTAGGTGAGCCAATAGAGGTCCAGACCCAGCCTCAGTGAAGTCCGTTCGGAACAACTAAGGTTTTGAGGAGTCAGCCCTGGCGTCTCACGCACGAGACACGTCTTCACCTTTTTGTTATGTATTTATATTTTGTCAGGTTGGCGAAGCCTTTGAATGTGGCTGTATATAGTTTTGTTTTGGCTGACTTAGATTGAGTGATCCTGTTTGTACAGAATTTTCATGTTATTGCATTTTCGGATGTGAGTTATTAACATATGTATGTAATGATGTGCATATAAGCACGGCTCTATGGACAAAGTTTTAAATTTTACTTCCGTTTGGCCCCTTTACTCTGATAAGTTATGTCTGTTTCGTATTGAGGCCGTAGGTAATCTCAGGGTTACTGGCCGGTTATGTCCTTGACCCTTAGGGGCGGGTTCGGGTCATGACACTGATATAGCTGAGGGGCCCAAACTGGGTGTGCGGCAGGCGACCTAGGTGGATGCGGCATGTCAACCGTAGTCTCATCTGGTAGGGCGATTCCCTGACTCAACGCGGCCGTCATGACCACAATCTCTTCTGAATTCTGCGTCATGCTAAGTCCTGCCTCAGCAAGGAGAAGACACTAGCTATTCTGGATCGACCCTCTGAATCTCTGAACTGAAACGGAAAACAAGCAGTATTTCAGCCCCAAACAGATCAAGCACGGATGTAGCCGGACAACTGTACTCTACTACTGATCACTGTTCCCCAGAATCACTGTTCAAAACTAAACTAATATCCGCAGACACAACTGATTCTCAACAATACTGACGCTAGTGCCCCCAGGCCTGATGCTCAGACTTTGCAAACTGATATATGCGTTCCCCCTGCAGAGATACACTCTAAAAAAAAAAAAGCACATAGCAGATAAATGAAAGCCAATACACCCCTATGTTGGGGTAGGGTTTCCCTGTCCTATTTTGTCAGGAGCTAGGGTTTCACTACGCACGCAGCGGTTTCAAACAACCTATATCGGGTAAGCAACCTGTCCTAGTTTGGAATGGTCACTACGGATTCCGAATATGCACTAGGTCGAATGGTCGAAAAGGGTGCCCCAGTAAAACCGGGGTTTGTGTTCCCATACTGGCAGAGCCCGCAACTGGTCAGCCTTATGGACATGCCTTGACAAGACAAGCCTCCGGCAAACCGCTCAGGAATAGCAGATGGCCAACACGGTATCCTAGGCGCACCAATGCAAATGCAATGCAAAGAGACACATAAATGAAATCAAAACAGGATATCGCGAGTTCGAGTCAAGCTCTCTAAAATCCCTAGCGGAGTCGCCAGAAACTGTAGACGTCCCCGAACGCCCCGGGAGGGTTAAGTCCCGTTCCGTTCATATTGGGGGCTACTACAGTTCGGACTCAAATTGTCGCGGTTCTAAATCTGAACCAAAGAGTCCAACTCTGGCAAATCGTTTTGAAAAAAAAATAGATTTTTTGAAAAGTAGTGCCAAACATGACTGCTTTGCCAGATTACAGAGTCGCCACCTAAACATTTTAAAATGGGGGAATTTAGGAAACCCTGACTCGGTGCCGAAGGCCACATGTCCGTCATCACCAAATGTCTCGGCTCGGGAGCTTGGGTACGATCGGGGAAGGTCAGCTATGAGCACCCCTTTCGCCCGGTCCGAAGACCGGCCTCTACTAACCGTGATATCCGATTTTGAAAACGTTATATGCTCTTATTCCAATTATTAGCCTAGAATTACTATGTTATGCGCACAGCAAACAAGTTATATCACTCGCCTAATTTGGAAACAAACGTTGCATATCCGTTTGTTTTGAAAAGCGCTTTAAAATTTGCTACTCGCAAGTAGGCTAAAACACGGATTTCAACGAGTTTTCCAACTCAAGCAACCCAACCTCCACCCACAGGCATTCAAACAGTTTAACTCACATAAGCACTTAGCCGCATGGTAAGCATACTGTCATGGCAACATTCACACGCATGTGGTATGCTAAAGCGTAAAAACTTACATCGTACTCCGTGCCAAAACAATAAACTAGTTAGCAAACATGCATGCCCTAGTTCATGTTAAGTGACTAGTGCAACACATACAGCATGTAATTAGGATAGGCTCGGCTAACCCTAAAAAATGACATGTGAAGTGCACTTTATTTTGATGCACGTATTCAAGTTGGAATTGAAAATACGATGCAGTTTGTATGATGTACCGAGCCCGGTGCATGTAAACAAATGCATGGATGCACGCATGCGTTGCATAAGGTATGCTAAAATAAACGTGCCCTAATCTACCATCAAAGCAGGTAAGTAAAAAGGGAAGAAAGAAGTGGGGGTTGGAAGACATACACACACCCACGCACACTTATTACAGATTTGCCCTCGCTCGGAGGGATCGAAGGAATAATACAAATAATTAACTACGCAAGCTAATTAAATTACAAATCCATTAAATTAATTAAGCAGATTAATTAATCTAATTAAAGCAGTAAACCCCTCGGGGAAGGGCCGGATGCGGTGCGTGTTCGGGACTTGCTCGAATCGCGCTACCATGCGAAGTCTGCCTCTGTTTTCTCTGCTTTCCTCCTCTGAGGACTGCCAAAGTCTCAGGACTGCTTCCTTGAATCATGGGGATCACCACCGGCTGAGGGGAAACACCACCGGCTGAAGTATGTGGCCACCGGCACTGAATTCATCCATCGGCCATAAATAGACTGTCGGTCGGCACTAAATACTGCCGACCGGCACTGAATGTCTGCAGAACCTGCAACTCACAGCAGCAGAGGGCAAAAACTTGCATGGCAATGCAATTCAAGCGATTTGTGCACCAATCATGCCCCTTATCATATTTGTGACTCAAAGGGACACGTGCCTCGATTCTCGGGCCACCAATCACGCATTTCCATGCATGATGGCCCAAAGAACCAAGTATGCAACTTTTATGTCAAATGCATGCAAACCAAACAAACAAAACAAGGCCAATTCCTATCACCAAGTCAAGGAACAAGACATGTATGCAAGGTGCAATGCAACCTAGTCATGTCAGCTAATATGCAACATGATCATGACAAGACACTTATGTAAGCATGCAAGCAAACATGAGGCTAAACAAACCAAGCAAATGATGGTTTTAAACATGATCTAGGAGACTCTAAATAGGCCTAAAACGATGGCCAAAATGCAAAGGAAATGAGACCAAACACACATACATACATGCACATGTCAAGGCACAAACCTAAGTATTAAGTAAGCAACTTTCAAGCGCACTTAAAAGAGGCTAAGTGTGGACAACTAGCATGCATCATAAGCTTTGAAAACCATGTTATAGAAGGTTCCAAACCAACTAAATGAACCAAGTAAAGCATGCAAAAAAGGCCCAAGCACTCAAGGCTCATCAAAGAGGTAATGAACTACACTTAGTACAACCACACATGGAAATACTTAGGCGACTAAAAACAGAGTTTTAACACATAAAACTAAGTCAAAAGACCACCTAGATGGCATCTAAATGACTTAAATTTAAAGGCATGCATAATGGCCAAAACATGGAGCATACAACACAACCTTTTAAGACAACAAAGAGGGGTCTAAGGCAAGCATTCAAGAACACCAAAGGGACTGAAATAGCATGTAGGGTGGTCCCAAACCATCAGAATAATGCAAGCAACACATGCTACACATTCACATACTTGAGGCATACAAGCCCGGCAAGCCACAAATGCAAAGGAGCTATACTAAACATGCCAAAATCAATTCAAACGACTATGGACAGACCTAAAGCATGAAAAAATAAGCATACAAGCTTCATGAATCTAAGCCTAAATCATGCTTGAACAAGGGCTAACAACCTAATGCATGTTGAAGGGCTAAAGAGGCATTACAAAGCATCTATGCAAAACATGCAAGGAGTACTAAAACCAACTTAACACAAAGTTATAACATGGCATATAAGCATAAAATACAACCATGGAATGCTCAACACACACTTGAACATAAGGCTCCTTAAGAGGCCAAAACTTGCCCTTTTCAAGGACATCAAGGAGAGGGGGTGGCCCTCTCCTTCTTGGGACTTCAAAGCATCATCTTCACCACTGAATCCCTCAAGATTTCAGTGGTGAAGAGACCTCAACACCAAATCCCGGAGCTCTCACAAAATAGCACAAAATGAGGCCTTTTCAAGGCCTAAGGGTGGTCAAACCCTCCCAAAGTACAAAACACTCTTAACAAACAATCAAGAGGGCCTAAAAATAGAACTTTTTTATGTTATACACTAACACAAAAACAGCTCTAAGATAGGTAGAAATAGGATGCAAAAAAGGGGTAAAAAAGACTAGTTTCTTACCCTTGAAGCCTTTCTTCAACAATGATGGTTTTGTTGCCTCCTTGAGCTCCAAACCAGTCAAAAACTCCAAGAACCAGCCCTTAGAACCTCAGTAACCAAAGGAAGGTGAAACACTAGGTGTTGATGAGCAATAGTAAGTCACAAACACCTAGTGTACAAATAAGAGGGAAGAAGAGAGATAGGATAGATACAAAACTTCTAACCTAAAACCAGAGCTTCTTCTCTGTCTAAAATGTCTAAAAATCCAAACTTCTTCCAACCTTGAGCCAAGAGGAGGAAGGGTCCTCTTAAAGGCAACAAAGCTTACAAGCTAAGCTAACCAAGAGGCTCATCCCTCCATACACGTGTATGGAGGGGAAACAAAAGCCAAACAGCTGTCTGAAAATATCTCAAAAAGCAACTGCACAGTAGTCGGCAGGGCAAAATGGTCATTTTGCCAAAATTGACTGCCGACCGGCACAATATAGTGCCGATGGCAACACCATCTAGCCGGTGGCCTCTAGCCACTGCCGGTGGTGTGTGGGGATACCTCACAAGGCATTCCCTGCCCCTCCAAGGCAAAGCACAAGTGTTTGGTGCAAAACCAGACACAGAACGGTCAAGTTCGGAGATCCTGAGGCAAGGCACGTAGCCGAGAACTCCGGGAACTCTAAACGAACACGAACATGGATAATCACCGAGTGTTCCAACGGTGACGTCCAAGTCTTGAGGATGGTCAAAAATGGGGTGTCTACAGCTACTTTTCGTGGTCGTAGACCACTGTTCTCGTTTGGAGACCATTTTTCAATTTTCGGAGCCGTCGGTCGTGCGCATCGGTTCGGGACCGCTTAACTTTCTCCGTTTGGCACGGTTTTTGGACAGCTTGAACCTTTTGAACCTTCGTTTTAGCTTCTTGAGGGAGCTTGAACCTTTTGAACCCTTATTTTAGCTTCTTGAGGAAGTTAAACCTTCTGAACCTTCGTTTTAGTTTCTTGAGGGAGCTTGAACCTTTTGAACCTTGGTTTTAGCTTCTTGAGGGCGCTTGGACCTTTTGAACCTTGGTTTTAGCTTCTTGAGGGAGCTTGAACCTTTTGAACCCTGGTTTTAGCTTCTTGACGAAGTTGAACCTTTTGAACTTTCGTTTTAGCTTCCTGAGGGAGCCTGAACCGTTTGAACCTTCGTTTTAGCTTCTTGAGGGAGCTTGAACCTTTAGAACCTTCCTTTTAGCCTCTTGAGGGAGCTTGAACCTTTTGAACCCCTGTTTTGGCTTCTGGAGGAAACTTGACATTTTGAACTTTTCAACCTTCGTTTTAGCTTCTTGAGGAAGCTTGAACCTTTTGAACATTCGTTTTAGCTTCTTGAGGAAGCTTGAACCTTTTGGACCTTTGCTCTAGCTTCTCCGAGGAAGCTTGAACCTTTTAAACCCAGCTTTTAGCTTCTTGAGGAAGTTGAACCTTCTGAACCTTCGTTTTAATTTCCTGAGGGAGCTTGAACCTTTTGAACCTTCCTTTTAGCTTCTTGGGGGAGCTTGAACCTTTTGAACCTTCGTTTTAGCTTCTTGAGGGAGCTTGAACCTTTTGAACCCTTGTTTTGGCTTCTTGAGGAAGCTTGAACCTTTTGAACCTTCGTTTTAGCTTCTTGAGTAAGCTTGAACCTTTTGAACCTTCGTTTTACCTTATTGAGGAAGCTTGAACCTTTTGAACCTTTGCTCTATCTTCTTCAAGACGCTTGAACCCTTTGCTCTAGCTTCTCCAAGAAACTTGAAACTTTTGAACCTTTGCTCTAGCTTCTCTAAGAAGCCTGAACCTTTTGCTCTAGCTTCTCCAAGAAGCTTGAACCCTCTTGTTTCTCTATAAGATAGGGCCTCCCTCTCCTTTGGAGAGGTTGAAAAAAATTTGTCTAAGGAAAAAACATATATCTCTCTATATCTCTACATTCTAGGCTTAGAGAGGGTGTTTGCTCTTGGCCTTTAACACCACCGGTGATTGCGCATGTTGTGGTCGTTCTGAGGTTACGGAGTTTCGGTTGAGAGCCTTACCTCCGGACCTCGGGACTCTTTTGTGCTTTTCCTCGATTTGTGAACCAGGTTCTGTTTTCTCTGCCCAAAGGGAGGCAGAGGTTTCGTAGACCATCTCTCAATGGCCGTAGACTACTTTTCGTGGTCGTAGACCACTGTTCCCGTTTGGAGACCATTTTCCGGTTTTCGGAGCCGTCGGTCGTGCGCCTCGGTTCGGGACGGCTTAACTTTCTCCGTTTGGCGCGCTTTTTGGACAGCTTGAACCTTTTGAACCTTCGTTTTAGCTTCTTGAGGAAGCTTGAACCTTTTGAACCCTTATTTTAGCTTCTTGAGGAAGTTAAACCTTCTGAACCTTCGTTTTAGTTTCTTGAGGGAGCTTGAACCTTTTGAACCTTGGTTTTAGCTTCTTGAGGGCGCTTGGACCTTTTGAACCTTGGTTTTAGCCTCTTGAGGGAGCTTGAACCTTTTGAACCCTGGTTTTAGCTTCTTAACGAAGTTGAACCTTCTGAACCTTCGTTTTAGCTTCCTGAGGGAGCCTGAACCATTTGAACCTTCGTTTTAGCTTCTTCAGGGAGCTTGAACCTTTTGAACCTTCGTTTTAGCCTCTTGAGGGAGCTTGAACGTTTTGAACCCTTGTTTTGGCTTCTTGAGGAAGCTTGAAATTTTGAACTTTCAAACCTTCGTTTTAGTTTCTTCAGGAAGCTTGAACCTTTTGAACCCTGGTTTTAGCTTCTTGAGGAAGCTTGAACGTTTTGGACCTTTGCTCTAGCTTCTCCGAGGAAGCTTGAACCTTTTGAACTCTGGTTTTAGCTTCTTGAGGAAGTTGAACCTTCTGAACCTTCGTTTTACTTTCCTGAGGGAGCTTGAACCTTTTGAACCTTCGTTTTCACTTCTTGAGGGAGCTTGAACCTTTTGAACCTTCGTTTTAGCTTCTTGAGGGAGCTTGAACCTTTTGAACCCTTGTTTTGGCTTCTTGAGGAAGCTTGAACCTTTTGAAACTTCGTTTTAGTTTCTTGAGGAAGGTAGAACCTTTTGAACCTTCGTTTTAGCTTCTTGAGAAAGCGTGAACCTTTTGAACCTTTGCTCTAGCTTCTCCAAGAAGCTTGAACCCTTTGCTCTAGCTTCTCCAAGAAGCTTGAAACTTTTGAACCTTTTTTGCCCTAGCTTCTCCAAGAAGCTTGAACCCTTTTGTTTCTCTATAAGAGAGGGCCTCCCTCTCCTTTAGAGAGGTTGAAAAAAATTTGTCTAAGGAAAAGCACATATATCTCTCTATATCTCTACATTCTAGGCTTAGAGAGGGTGTTTGTTCTTGGCCTTTAACACCACCGGTGATTGCGCATGTTGTGCTCGTTCTGAGGTTACGGAGTTTCGGCTGAGAGCCTTACCTCCGGACCTCGGGACTCTTTTGTGCTTTGCCTCGATTTGCGAACCAGGTTCTGTTTTCTCTCCCCGAAGGGAGGGAGAGGTTTCGTAGACCATCTCTCAGTGGCCGTAGGCTACTTTTCGTGGTCGTAGACCACTATTCCCGTTTGGAGACCATTTTCCGGTTTTCGAAGCCGTCGGTCGTGCGCCTCAGTTCGGGACCGCTTAACTTTCTCCGTTTGGCAAGGTTTTTGGACAGCTTGAACCTTTTGAACCTTCGTTTTAGCTTCTTGAGGAAGATTGAACCTTTTGAACGCTTATTTTAGCTTCTTGAGGAAGTTAAACCTTCTGAGCCTTCGTTTTAGCTTCTTGAGGGAGCTTGAACCTTTTGAACCTTGGTTTTAGCTTCTTGAGGGCGCTTGGACCTTTTGAACCTTCGTTTTAGCTTCTTGAGGGAGCTTGAACCTTTTGAACCCTGGTTTTAGCTTCTTGACGAAGTTGAACCTTCTGAACCTTCGTTTTAGCTTCCTAAGGGAGCCTGAACCTTTTGAACCTTCGTTTTAGCTTCTTGAGGGAGCTTGAACCTTTTGAACCTTCGTTTTAGCCTCTTGAGGGAGCTTGAACCTTTTGAACCCCTGTTTTGGCTTCTTGAGGAAGTTTGAAATTTTGGACTTTTCAACCTTCGGTTTAGCTTCTTGAGGAAGCTTGAACCTTTTGAACCTTTGCTCTAGCTTCTCCGAGGAGGCTTGAACCTTTTGAACCCTGGTTTTAGCTTCTTGTGGAAGTTTAACCTTCTGAACCTTCGTTTTAGTTTCCTGAGGGAGCTTGAACCTTTTGAACCATCGATTTAGCTTCTTGAGGGGGCTTGAACCTTTTGAACCTTCGTTTTAGCTTCTTGAGGGAGCTTGAACCTTTTGAACCCTTGTTTTGTCTTCTTGAGGAAGCTTGAACCTTTTGAACCTTCGTTCTAGCATCTTGAGGAAGCTTAAACCTTTTGAACCTTCGTTTTAGCTTCTTGAGGAAGCTTGAACCTTTTGAACCTTGCTCTAGCTTCTTCCAAGAAGCTTGAACCCTTTGCTCTAGCTTCTCCAAGCTGCTTGAAACTTTGAACCTTTGCTCTAGCTTCTCTAAGAAGCTTGAACCTTTTGCTTCTAGCTTCTCCAAGAAGCTTGAACCCTCCTGTTTCTTAATAAGAGAGGGCCTCCCTCTCCTTTAGAGGTTGAAAAAAATTTGTCTAAGGAAAAGCACATATATCTCTCTATATCTCTACATTCTAGGCTTAGAGAGGTGTTTGTTCTTGGCCTTTAACACCACCGGTGATTGCGCATGTTGTGCTCATTCTGAGGTTACGGAGTTTCGGCTGAGCGCCTTACCTCCGGACCTCGGGACTCTTTGTGCTTTGCCTCGATTTGCGAACCAGGTTCTGTTTTCTCTCCCCAAGGGAGGAAGAGGTTTCGTAGACCATCTCTCAGTGGCCATAGGCTACTTTTCGTGGTCGTAGAACACCGTTCCCGTTTGGAGACCATTTTTCGGTTTTTCGGAGCCGTCGTCGTGCGCCTCGGTTCGGGACTGCTTAACTTTCTCGTTTGGCACGTTTTTGGACAGCTTGAACCTTTTGAACCTTCGTTTTAGCTTCTTGGGGAAGCTTGAACCTTTTGAACCCTTATTTAGCTTCTTGAGGAGTTAAACCTTCTGAACCTTCGTTTTAGCTTCTTGAGGAACTTGAACCTTTTGAACCTTGGTTTTAGCTTCTTGAGGGCGCTTGGACCTTTTGAACCTTCGTTTTAGCTTCTTGAGGGAGCTTGAACCTTTTGAACCCTGGTTTTAGCTTCTTGACGAAGTTGAACCTTCTGAACCTTCGTTTTAGCTTCCTGAGGGAGCCTGAACCTTTTGAACCTTCGTTTTAGCTTCTTGAGGGAGCTTGAACCTTTTGAACCTTCGTTTTAGCCTCTTGAGGGAGCTTGAACCTTTTGAACCCCTGTTTTGGCTTCTTGAGGAAGCTTGAAATTTTGAACTTTTCAACCTTCGTTTTAGCTTCTTGAGGAAGCTTGAACCTTTTGAACCTTCGTTTTAGCTTCTTGAGGAAGCTTGAACCTTTTGAACCTTTGCTCTAGCTTCTCCGAGGAAGCTTGAACCTTTTGAACCCTGGTTTTAGCTTCTTGAGGAAGTTGAACCTTCTGAACCTTCGTTTTAGTTTCCTGAGGGAGCTTGAACCTTTTGAACCTTCGTTTTAGCTTCTTGAGGGAGCTTGAACCTTTTGAACCTTCGTTTTAGCTTCTTGAGAGAGCTTGAACCTTTTGAACCCTTGTTTTGGCTTCTTGAGGAAGCTTGAACCTTTTGAACCTTTGCTCTAGCTTCTCCAAGAAGCTTGAACCTTTTGCTCTAGCTTCTCCAAGAAGCTTGAACCCTCTTGTTTCTCTATAAGAGAGGGCCTCCCTCTCCTTTAGAGAGGTTGAAAAAAATTTGTCTAAGGAAAAGCACATATATCTCTCTATATCTCTACATTCTAGGCTTAGAGAGGGTGTTTGTTCTTGGCCTTTAACACCACCGGTGATTGCGCATGTTGTGCTCGTTCTGAGGTTACGAAGTTTCGGCTGAGAGCCTTACCTCCGTACCTTGGGACTCTTTTTTGCTTTGTCTCGATTTGCGAACCAAGTTCTGTTTTCTCTCCCCGAAGGGAGGGAGAGGTTTCGTAGACCATCTGTCAGTGGCCGTAGGCTACTTTTCGTGGTCGTAGACCACTGTTCCCGTTTGGAGACCATTTTCCGATTTTCGGAGCCGTCGGTCGTGCGCCTCGGTTCGGGACTGCTTAACTTTCTCCGTTTGGCACGGTTTTTGGACAGCTTGAATCTTTTGAACCTTTGTTTTTGCTTCTTGAGGAAGCTTGAACCTTTTGAACCCTTATTTTAGCTTTTTGAGGAAGTTAAATGTCACGTCCCAATACCCGCCCCTAAAGGTTTCGGGCATGACCTATTCAGAAACGGACACTTAACCTGTTATACATAATATATGGGGCCTTGGCGAAAGCACTAAAATTTAACATAATAACAAACTCCATTGAGCTACCTCTAATATGCCAGGATCACATGCATCATATACATTATAATAACCAGTCACAGGCCAAAATTATACTGTGAGCATCAGTCATATAGATATACATATACAGCCCCAGCTCTAAGATTGGGCATAAACAAAAACATTGAAGTCATGTACATTTAACCTTAAATGAGTAATCAAAAAAAAACAAGACAATGTTTAACAAAGCTTCACAAAACTGAGTGATCTCACTTAGTGCCTGGACTCATAAAGGTTGACAAAAGGGAACGAACGTCCTGGGTTAGGACTGACCTCCTGGTTGGTTACCTACAGGAACAGACATACAGAGGGTGAGCCAAGCTCAGTGAATAGTAATACATAAATAAAATAATGCTTAACTTGAAACATTATATAGAAATACACATGGATTTGTAACTTCTCAATATTTATTGAACCATAAATTGTGTCTAACATGCTTTGGAAATAAGTGAGGATAGACATACGAACTAAATGCAACTTTTCAAATGTTCCTGAACATGGGTCTTCGCTCGAGCGGACCATGCAATTTATGAAATTCTACAATGCCAAGTAAAGTTCCAACATGGTATTCAAAGCTTCAAACATGTACTTTCGTATACTAATGCAGCATTCACAATACGAGTCTGAATCTGTTCTTATTCATTATAGACTTAGATCTTATCATGAAACATATTGGCTTGAATATAATGTTTTGGATTAAAATCCTGGTATAATGTGGCACAACCCTTAATCATGGTGGCATGAAGCCCATTAACATAGTGGCGCAAGGCCCTTGGATACTTACCAAGCTTCAAAACATATACTTACTAAGCTTGAAAACATATACCTATCAATCTTTAAAACATATGCTTACCAAACTTTAAAACATATACTTATCAATCTTTAAAACATATACTTAAGCATACAATGCAAAGTCCACATGATTTGTCTGAGTCTGTTTCACTTTATAGGCCCTTTCTTGAAACATATCAGCTTGAACATAATGGTTGGCTTAAAGCCCTTGAATGGTGCGGCATAAGCCCTTAAACATTGGCATAATGCCCTTGGAAGGTGGCATAAAGCCCTTAAACATTGGCATAAAGCCCTTGAAAGGTGGCATAAGGCCCTTGAAAGGTGGCATAAAGCCCTTGAAAGTTGACATTAAGTCCTTGCAAATTGGCATTAAGAATGCCCTTGTAAATTGGCATTAAGAATGCCCTTGTAAATTGGCGTTAAGCCCTTGTAAATTCTTGTATGAACTCAAGAGGTGTCTCACACGGGTTCTAGCGGTGACTCACAATGTAGCACTTAGTCCCGTGTAGCACTTTGTTTCATAACGTAGTTACTTATATCGTATGGCCAAAGGCCCATAATCTTAAAGAATGAAAACACTTCATTTTTCCTCCTTTCTTTATATACACATATCAAAACATAACATAATTACATATCATGTATAAACAAGGTGTTAATGACAATCATTAGCTATATATATGAAGCAGATAATGGTACTACTACTCACAGTGCTATAACGGAGTTCTTGTTCTTCTCGGGTTATGCCCTACACATGTACACAACTTATACATTAAGGGCATCAAACACAAATTCCAGAAATACCAGAGGGTTAAGCACGTAAAACAGAGCAAACAATATTTTGCAGCATGAAGTTTCAAACCTACTTCTCCAACTCAATATATATAAAAGATTACTAGTCTTACAAAACACATTATGGAATTTACACCCATTCATCTTCTATTCAAAGAAAGAAAGGATTTTTATGAACATTTCCATGTTCCCCAAAACTCCTTAAATTTCTAGTGTTTTCACCAAAAACCAAACATTTCCCCATCCCCATAAGAAATCCTACTAAATCATTCTCTTGATTTAATAACTAAGCAAGCCCACAAATATTTAGTAAAATGATTTGGGATTAAACCCATTCTTGAAAACTTCACATTTTAGGTCACAAAAATTAATATCAACATAGTCAATACCATCCCACATAATCATCACAATTCAACATATCTCAAAAGGAATTCTTAAATTCCATTTCAACATTCCATAATCGAATTTATATCATCCACATTATCAACAAATCTTTTCCCCCAATTTCCCTTTTATTAAAACATAATTTACAATGCATTTAACAAAGTTCAATCGCAAAGTTTAAACATAATTTTCAAACATAATCAAATTCCAATTAAACTTGAACACATCTAATTCAACCTACCACTTTCATGATTCAACTATCAATTTGGGCCAAATCATTGATTATCATCAAAAATCAACCTAGGGTTTCTAAGAAATTTACAAATTTCAAATAAAATTTTAAATCTTCTTAACCCATTACTTTTTATTTCAAATCTTCCCATTTATTAGGCACCCTATGTCACGCCCCTAACTCGCCCCTAAAAGTTTGGGCATGACCTATTCAAAACAGACTTGAAACCTGATATACATAACATATGGGGCCTGAACGGAAGTACGAAATATGAAAATAATTAAACAAATAAACTCCATTGAGCTACTTCTACATGCCAGGATCACATTCATCACATGCATTATAGTGGATAGATAAAGTTCCAAACTATATCTCGGAGCATATACATGCACATTTACAGTTCCAGCCCTATGATTGGGCGTATACAACAAAATAAACATGAAAGTTAAATACATCAACCTTAAATGGACACCCCTAAACAAGCCAACATCTTCTACAGTG
This sequence comes from Camellia japonica, assembly GCA_030407325.1. Lineage (NCBI taxonomy): Eukaryota > Viridiplantae > Streptophyta > Magnoliopsida > Ericales > Theaceae > Camellia > Camellia japonica. The sequence continues at coordinate 99,370,828 of JAPPVO010000032.1, forward strand.
CCTGGACATATGAAGGTTGACAAAAGAAAACGGGCGTCTTGGCTAGGACTGACCACCTGATTGGTGACCTACAGAAACAGACATAATAGAGAGTGAGCCGGGCTCAGTGAATAGTAATACATAAATAAAATGATGCCTAACTTGAAACATAATACATATCAATGCATATAAGAATGCAGAGTTCATATAGTTAGTCTGAATCTGTGCTAAGTACACGACGGCCTCAGGCCCAATCCTGCAACATAAACATCATAAACATAATGGCTATAAGCTCTTAATCCTGCAACATAAATATCATAACATAATGGCTATAAGCCCTTGAAACGTGGTGGCACAAGGCCCTTGAAACATATGGCACGAGGCCCTTGAAACATATGGCACTAAGGCCCTTGAAAGTTGGCATATAGCCCTTGAAAGTGGCATGAAGCCCTTGAAAGTGGCATAAAGCCCTTGAAAACATGTGGCATAAAGCCCTTGAAAGTGGCATAAAGCCCTTGAAAACATGTGGCATAAAGCCCTTGAAATGGCATAAAGCCCTTGTAATGGCATAAAGCCCTTGAAATGGCATGAAGCCCTTGTAAACATATTGGCATTAAAGCCCTTGAAAATGGCATGAAACCCTTGTAAACATATTGGCATTAAAGCATACTTAAACTTGTAACATATACTTGAAACATACCTGAAACATCCTTAAACTTGTAATATACTTGAAACCATACTTGAAACATACTTGAACTTGTAATTTACCTGAAACCATACTTGAAATATACTTGAGACCATACATAAACCATACTTGAATTTACAACATACGTGAACTTGTAACATGCGCATACTTGTAACATATTTGGACTTGTAACATACATAGACTTATAGCATACTTGGACTCGTAGCATACATGAACTTATAACATACTTGAACTTGTAACATATTAAACTTGTATATACTTGAACTTGTAAACTTACTTAAACTTGTGCATACTTGAACTTGTCACATATATATAAACTTGTAACATTCTTGAGCTTGTAACATTCTTGACTTATAACATATGTAATCTTGTAACAGACTTGAACTTAGAACATACGTAAACTTGTAAACATTCATTAAGTCATAACGTAACATATCAGAAAACAGAGCCTTTCTTGTCATATTATGTCATTATTGTGCGCTTAACAAAAATAGAATAATTCATATTCTTATGTGGTCACATAATGATGTTAAACTTTTGTATTCATGTGTAACACAACAAAATAACTTCAGATTCATATGAATTCACATAGTTTTCCAATTATTCTGATTCTTCGAAGATGAACATCAGTTCCACTTATCCTTTAAGAAATCACATAGTATGCTTATAAATAACAAAGGGTTAATATTGTCATTAACAGAACAAAGGATTCCAAAATCATACCGACGTACGCGAATCTTTCAGCGTTCATGTCAGTTCATATTGATTTCCAATTATCATAAATGTTCGTATAACACTTACGAAGAACAGAGCATTAGTAACAATAATTATCAACAACAGATAAAATATACACTTTTGTACTACTACTCACAGTGGTTAGATGCTTGGTCCGCCTCTGTAACTGACACTACACAATTCATAATACACATAGAAATCGGGTCACATATAATTATTCCATTCTTAACTTGTTTAATTCTCTTTATCACATTTACACATCACTTTGCAATTCAACATAAATCAAATTAAATCCTTGAATCTCATTTCAACATTCCACACCCGAGTTCATGTCATCCATATCCTTAATAAATTATTTCCTTAATTTCTCCTTACATTATAGCATGAATTCCAATGTTTATCACATAGTTCATTCGCAAATTGTAAACATAATTTTCAAACATTTCTAAATTCCAATTAAACTTGAACACATATAATTCAATATCTCAATTTCATGATTCTAATTCCAATTTGGGCAAAATCTTTGCTTAACATCATAAATCAACCTAGGGTTTTCAAGTAAATAAAGGATTTCAAGAAAATCCAAATTTCCCAAACCATTACTTCTTGTTCCAATTTTCCCATTGATTACAAGTCTAAAGTTCATACTCCATCACCTAAACCAAGCAATTGCATTCCCAACATTTCAAACCCTAAACCCCCAAATCTGAAGTTTGACACAATAATATGCTCAAAACCATAGATTTTGCATTTATATACTCATAATATCACAAATTCATCCATGAATACAAATATTGAAAGGGAATAGGGACCCTTACCTCAAGAATCAAGCAAAGGAGCAAGATTGAGAAGAATCCTCCAAAATCTCGAAATTGCAATCGGTAGAACACAATAATCTTCAAGCTTCTTCACTTCTTGATGGGTGATCTTGATCTAAACTAAGGGAAATGAAGGTTTTGGGATCAAGGACCTAGGGTTTTCGGCCCTAAGACAAAGGAAAGAAGAGGGAAAAAGAAAAATGTAAGAAATGATCTCAAAATCCTGATTTAAAGCTGCTGTACCTGCTATTCCCGCTCGAGCGTCCCTATTCCCGCTCGAGCGGACCTGCTCCCAGCACAGATTTCGAAATTTTGAACAAGTATAACTCTTCCATCCGGACTCCGTTTTAGGTCGTTCTTGTGTCCAAATTGAAGCCCCGGAAATAAGCTTTCCAATGGTTCTAACCTCACATCCAAATTCAAAGTGTGGAAAAAGAAAAGGGCAAAAGAGTGGCTGCTGATCATAGACAAATTATTCCAATTAAAGCTTTTGGTCCAATCTTACCTCACCATCATATTACCACCTCAATCAATACCCCAAAATAAAATAAGGTTCCAAATACACTAATAAAAATGTCCAAAAACGAACCCACGTGCCTCAGAAATTCAAACTTAACCAGGCGACCCGCTCGAGCGTGCAGACCAACAAAGCAGTCCGCTCGAGCGTCTACTCCCCCGCTCGAGCGGAAAATCACAACTCCCAGAATCTCAGGCTGTCTGCAAAATTACTGGAAACCTCGAAAGTCCGCTCGAGCGTCAACTCCCCCGCTCGAGCGGAGAGAAAAAATTTCAGATCATTACAGTAAAGGTCGTCAATTCCAGTTTTAACACATTAACACACATTAACCCTAATTAAATAAGGATGACTTCCTCTACAGATTTTGGGGTCATTACATTCTCCCCACCTTAAGAAATTTGGTCCTCCAAACTTGGTTCACCTGGTTATAAGTCTAGTTCCGTCCTGGACATATAACATTTCTCAATCATTTCATAAACTATCAAACATAATTCAAACTTGGTAAGTTCACAAGTAACTCCCATTATCACAATTCCTTAAAGGTATATGCTTCTTATAACAATTAGACCCATAATAGCAATTAAGTGCTAAATCAACGACTTTGGGGCTCTTTATCATTATGAATTAGACTTATCAGGTCAAATCAACCTCTAACAGGCTCAAATTTAAAATTAATACTAGCTTATCTCAAAGTCAACATCTTGACATCAAATACATAATACATTTATCATAAAGTTATTATATTCTTATTCCATAGTGAGTAAAATGTTCCTAGCATGGACAAAAACATTTTCCAAAAATATATAATGCATAAGTTCTTCAAACCCTTCATAAGTAGACGCGCCCTTGGGCTTCACTCTACAGTTCGGACTCCCTTTTGTGTTACGGTTTAATCTGAACCAAAGAGTCCAACTCCGGCAAATCGTTTTGAGAAACAGATTTTTGAAAGAAAGTGCCAAACATGGACTGCTTTGCCAGATACAGAGAGCCACCTAAATATTTTTTAAAATGGGAATTTAGGAAACCCTGACTCGGTGCCGAAGGCCACGTGTCCGTCATCACCAAATGTCTTGGCTCGGGAGCTTGGGTACGATCGGGGAAGGTCAACTATGAGCACCCCCTTTCGCCGGGTCCGAAGACCGGCCTCTACTAACCATGATATCCGATTTTGAAAACATTATGTGTTCTTATTCCGGTTATTAGTCTAGAATTACTATGTTATGCGCACAGCAAACAAGTATAGACCAAATCGCCTAAATTGGAATAAAACACTTCATGTTTGTTTTGAAAATGGTATGCTACTCGCAAGTAGGCTAAAATACAGGTTTTGCCACCCTTAAGTGGGCTTTAGAAAAGATGATTTTGCCACTAACTAGTGGGCTTAAAAACTCACGGTTTTTAATGCATTATTCCAATTTAGGTAACTCGACCTCCATCCACAAGCATTCAAGCAGTTATATCACATAAGCAGCTAGCCTCATGGTAATCATGCTATTATGAACAACATTCACACGCATGCGGTATGCTAAGCATAAAAGCTTACCTAGTACTCCAAGCCAAAACAGAAACTAGTTAGTAATCAATGCATGACCCTAGTTCATGTTAAGTGGCTGATGCATCACAGGCAAAATGCAGCTATAATAGGCTCGGCTATCCTAGACATGGCATGTGAAATGCTGCAATTAACAAGTACTCATCTTGGAATTTGAAATACATATGCAGTTAGCGTGATGTGCCGAGCCCAGTGCATGTAAACAAATGCATGGATGCATGCATGCATTGCATAGGTATGCTAATTTTAAATATGCCCTAATCTACCATCATAAGCAGGTAAATAAAAGGGAAGAAGAAAGAAAGGGGTTGGAAGACATACACACATCACCCACACTTATTACAAATTGCCCTCACACAGAGGGCCAAAAGAATATACAGCCCGAATAACAAATCGCTAATATTATTAACATAATTTCTAATCTAATCAAAATAAATGCAAAGAGAAGATGGCCACAGCCCCGCCTCGGGATGCGCGAATGATGCATGCTCGATCCGTCTTGCCCGGAAAATCCGCACCATACACTGGCCTCTGTTTTCACTGTCCTATCTCTCCAAAACGCCAAAGTCCTGGGACACGTTCCTGCACACTGTAGAATACCATCGGCTGGAGGAAATGCCCCGGCCATGACAATGTCCATCGGCTGCTGATGAAGCTATCGGCCATTCACCAAAATGGCCGGTCGGCACTGTATGTGCCGCCGGCAGAAACTTCCTGCAGAAAACAGTTTGACAGCAACAGAGGACAGGCAGTATATGGCATAAGAATTTAGGCAAATGTATGCATGGAATACTCCTATCATGTAATAGACTCAAGGGAGCATGGCCCTTGACCCTCGGGCCATCAATGGCGCATTTCGACGCATGATGGCCTAAGAGGCCAAGTTTGCATTTCAATGTCAAATGCAATGCACACAAACATACAAGGGACCCAACCTCAATCATGGTTGATCAAGAGGTGAGGCAATGCACAACAATGCACATGCAACCTAAGCATGCAAGTTAACACACAAGCATGCAATGCAACTATATGACACACACAATGCACACAACATAACATGCACAACGCATTGAAACATGGCATACACAATGCAAGATGGGCTTACACCAATATGAGATAGCCTCAGCCACACTCACATAGGAGGCCATTAGGTGAAATGAGGCAACGAAATGCACACAAACATGTCCAATGCATGGATCAATCCTAAGATACAACATGCAATCCTAACAAGACATGGCAAATGGTGAAACATGGCATAAAAACATGCAGATTTCAGCGCTGAACATGATGCCAAATGGTCCCAAAACATGGAAATATGTCACCCAATGCATGCTATAGGCCCCGAAACCCAAGATTAGGCGCATAAATGGCTTACAGCTATACAAAGCATGCGTCATTTGAACATGCAATGAGAGACAGAAGCAAGGCAGCCCCGAAGAAAAGATTTTACAGTACAAAGCATGGCAAGACAGTAAGCACAAGTGGGACTAAAATGGTATGCAAAAATGGCTCTGCAAGGGAGGCAATGAAGCAAGTAGTAGATGCAAAGCCCAAACAGAAAAAGACCCTTCTACAACACTGAATAGGGACCAAAAATATGACACTTACAGTAGATGACAAGCCCCAGATCAATATACAAACATGCTCAAAATGCAATGCAAGATTAGGGCCACAAGAGGGCTATAACATGAAGTATACTAAACATGCATCAAACAGCCAAAGACCCTTAATGGGACATGGAAAGGGAGTCAAAATAAGACCCTTTTAAGTTCTGATCAGGGTCAAAAAACAGAAGCTCAATGTGCTAACAAGTCATGCAAAAATGGGGATCAAAAGAGGGGTTCAATGGCAAGTGACATATGGAGGTCCCCAACAGTGTTGAGCCCTTCTTCAATGTTGAAGAAAGGGATCAAAATAAGCCTATCTACAGTTTATGAAATGCACCAAAAAGATCACACATAGGCTAAAAATATCATGCAAAATAATGGCATTCAAGAGGATAATGAAGTAAGTGCCAAAAAGAAGCTTCAAACTGCAATGAGCTCTTAATGAAAACATGGAATATAGCTCAAAAAAATGACATTTTCAGTTTTGGTCGGAGCTCAAAACAGCAAGAAAATAGGGCTAAAATCTAGTGCAAGATTGGAGAATATAAAGCAACTAACTCACCCTTAAGAACACTTTGAAGAACAGCCACTCCAGCCACCTTCTTCTGATCAAAACCAACCCAAAAACTCAAGAATGAACCTTCCAAGCCTCTCAATCTCGGAGCAAGGTGTAATGGTGTGTGTGTTAGTGCAAAAATGAGGTTAAAATGCACTTTTAAGGTCTAGAAACACACACAAGGTATGAGAAGAGGGAAATATATAAGAGAGAGGGTGTAGAATATCAGATGTATAATAATATGCTCTGGTTTTTGGTTCAAGAGCTCCAATCCACACAAAGGAAGAGGAGGGGTGCTTATATAGGCAACAAAAAGTGCTCAAGCTTCTCCAAGAAGCTATGCCAAAAGGGGGCAAAGGGTGCAAAGGGTTCTAGGCTTCTAGAGGAAGCTAATACAGCTGGCCAAGCTTCACCAAGAAGCTTGCCAAAGGGTTCAAGCTTCTAGAAGCTTTTAGGGGTTCAAAGGTGCAAAAGGGTGCAAAATAGCCACATATATGCACGGGGGAGGTGCTGGTGCATTCCAACTGGCACAGCTGGGATGCACCAGCTTGGAGGGTGCAAAGGGTGCAAACCGGCCAGAAAAATTGGTCGTCGGCCAAAATAAAAGTGCCGGTCGGCACTATTTTCTGCCGATCGGCAAAATAGATTGTCGATAGATGATTCCAAGGTCAAAAAATGGCCGGTGGGTATGCAAATTGAAGCCCCGGAAGTTAGCTTTCCAATGCGCAAACCTTGCATCAAAATTCCTCCTATGCAAAAAGTTATGCCCTTTTTGGTGAAGCCGCGCAGACTCGATCCAACCGGGATGATGCCCAGCTTCAACCAATCATATCTCCTCCACCCGGACTTGGCTTTGGGAGATTCTTGAGTACAAAGTGAAGCCCGGAAGTCTTCTTTCCAACGATGTGTGGCCTCATAGCTTAACTCCAAGTATGCAATTGAATAAGCCTGATTTCAGCGAGGGCCCGCGACTTTCTTCTACCCGGATTCATGGCGAACTTCTTCTCCAACTATTTTCTCCCTCTCTCTCCTCTTTTCTTCAACTCCAAACCCCTAAACAAAGTGTTTGAAGGGTTTGCCTCTCTCCTTGCTGAAGGAATTGAATCTTTGCCTGCACATCTCTCAACACCGAGCAAACCATCAGTAATGCCCAAGTCTTGAGGGCGGTCAAAAATGGGTGTCTACAGTTGCCCTCTTTGACAGAACTCGAAAGTCATAACAATGACGGGAGTGAATGTCAAAGCCAGAGACGACCCATTTTTGACAAGGCCGAAGACTTGGACAACAACAAAATATAGATGCAGTTGGTTGAACCCGTAGGCTACCTACGTATCCCTTTGTAAGGAATCAAACCAGCGTAGTTTAGGGGCAGGATGCGAAGTGATGCACCATGCAAGTGCATAACTTATGATCATGCAGCAAAGGATGCTGTGATGAAGCAATTATGCAAAATAAATGCAACATTTTAAGCGAATGCTATGCAAGCAAGTAAATATGAACCAAACTACATGTCATGTAGAAAGGATGTAAGAAAATTATGCAATTCTCACGGCGTCTTGCGCGGAGAAGGCTAAAAGCAACTACCGAGAATACTCGGAGTCTCGAACATAACATCTCTCAGCGTATCATACACAGGAGAGGAAAGAGCAACACTTCTCAACGTAGTACACGCGAGAGAAGAAAGAAAGGCAAGAGAAACCTCATCAGCGTAGTACACGCGAGAGGGGAAATAGGAAAGCAAAAAGAAACCTCAATCAGCGTAGTACACGCGAGAGAGGAAAGAAAAAGCAAAAAGAAACGAGTACAAGACGAGAGAGGAAAGAGAAAAGCCTCTTAGCGTAGTACACGCGAGAGAGGAAAGAGGAAAGCAAAAAGAAACCTCTCAACGTAGTACACGCGAGAGAGGAAAGAGAAAGAAAAAAGAAACCTCTCAGCGTAGTACACGCGAGAGAGGAAAGAGGAAAAGCGAAAAGAAACCTCTCAGCGTAGTACACGCGAGAGAGAAAAGAGAAAAGAAAAAAGAAACCTTGCAGCGTAGTACACGTGAGAGAGGAAAGAGAAAAGCAAAAAGAAACCTCTCAGCGTAGTACACGCGAGAGAGGAAAGAGGAAAAGTGAAAAGAAACCTCTCAGCGTAGTACACGCGAGAGAGAAAGAGAAAAGCAAAAAGAAACCTCTCAGCGTAGTACACGCGAGAGGGGAAAGAGAAAAGCAAAAAGAAACCTCGCGGCGTAGTACATGCGAGAGAGGAAAGAGAAAAGCAAAAAGAAACCTCTCAGCGTAGTACAAGCGAGAGAGGAAAGAGGAAAAGCGAAAAGAAACCTCTCAGCGTAGTAGGCTCGGAAATTTGTGTCTGCAATAGGCTCGGTCTCAACCCGACTGCTCAAAGATCACTGATCTGGTAGCTGTGGTACTGGTGGTCTATGCCTGACTAGCCTTCTCTGGCCCTGATTACCCTTGAACTGAGTTTCTGACCTGACAAAGTCTATCAGCACAAATCCAATGTTCCTGGGGGATAGTGGAGCCTTCTGAAGCTATGATTCCAGGACTACCTAACAAAAGAGAAAACAGACAGCATCTCAGCTCAACCTCACTGGAACGGATACGAGCAAAGCTGAATGACTGTATTCTATTACTGATCACTGTTCCCCGAAATCACTGCCCCAAATCTGAATCTGATACCCGCGGATATAACTGATTCTCAAAATACTGATACTGGTGCCCGCAGGCCGGATACCAAAACTTGCAAACTGATATGCGCATTCCCCTGTAGAGATACACTCTAAGAAGCTAAAATGAAGGTTCAAAAGGTTCAAGCTGTCCAAAAACCGTGCCAAACGGAGAAAGTTAAGCAGTCCCGAACCAAGGCGCGTGACCGACGGCTCCGAAAACCGGAAAATGCTCTCCAAACGGGAACAGTGGTCTACGACCACGAAACGTAGCCTACGGCCACTGAGAGATGGTCTACGAAACCTCTCCCTCCCTTCAGGGAGAGAAAACAGAACCTGGTTCGCAAATCGAGGCAAAGCACAAAATAGTCCCGAGGTCCGGAGGTAAGGCTCTCAGCCGAAACTCCGTAACCTCAGAACGAGCACAACATGCGCAATCACCGGTGGTGTTAAAGGCCAAGAACAAACACCCTCTCTAAGCCTAGAATGTAGAGATATAAAGAGATATGTGTGCTTTTCCTTAGACAAATTTTTTTCAACCTCTCTAAAGGAGAGGGAGGCCCTCTCTTATAGAGAAACAAGAGGATTCAAGCTTCTTGGAGAAGATAGAGCAAAAGGTTCAAGCTCTTAGAGAAGCTAGAGGAAAGGTTCAAAAGTTTCACTTCTTGGAGAAGCTAGAGCAAAGGTTCAAAAGGTTCAAGCTTCCTCAAGAAGCTAAAACGAAGGTTCAAAAGGTTCAAGCTTCTCAAGAAGCTAAAACGAAGGTTCAAAAGGTTCAAGCTTCCTCAAGAAGCCAAAACAAGGGTTCAAAAGGTTCAAGCTCCTCAAGAAGCTAAAAACGAAGGTTCAAAAGGTTAAAGTCTCAAGAAGCTAAACGAAGGTTCAAAAGGTTCAAGCTCCCTCAGGAAACTAAACGAAGGTTCAGAAGGTTCAACTTCCTCAAGAAGCTAAAACCAGGGTTCAAAAGGTTCAAGCTTCCTCGGAGAAGCAGCGCAAAGGTTCAAAAGGTTCAAGCTTCTCAAGAGCTAAAACGAAGGTTGAAAAGTTCAAAATTTCAAGCTTCCTCAAAGAAGCCAAAACAGGGGTTCAAAAGGTTCAGCTCCCTCTAAAAGAGGCTTATCGCTAAAACGAAGGTTCAAAAAGGTTCAAGCTCCCTTCAAGAAGCTAAAACGAAGGTTCAAAAGCTTCAGGCTCCCTCAGGAAGCTAATATGAAGGTTCAGAAGGTTCAACTTTGTCAAGAAGCTAAAACCAGGGCTCAAAAGGTTCAAGCTCCCTCAAGAAGCTAAAACGAAGGTTCAGAAGGTTTAACTTCCTCAAGAAGCTAAAATAAGGGTTCAAAAGGTTCAAGCTTCCTCAAGAAGCTAAAATGAAGGTTCAAAAGGTTCAACCTGTCCAAAAACTGTGCCAAACGGAGAAAGTTAAGCGGTCCCGAACCGAGGCGCATGACCGACGGCTCCGAAAATCAGAAAATGGTCTCCAAACGGGAACAGTGGTCTACGACCACGAAAAGTAGCCTACGGCCACTGAGAGATGGTCTACGAAACCTCTCCCTCCCTTCGAGGAGAGAAAACAGAACCTGGTTCGCAAATCGAGGCAAAGCACAAAAGAGTCCCGAGGTCTGGAGGTAAGGCTCTCAGCCGAAACTCCGTAACCTCAGAACGAGCACAACATGCGCAATCACCGGTGGTGTTAATGGCCAAGAACAAACACCCTCTCTAAGCCTAGAATGTAGAGATATAGAGAGATATATGTGTTTTTCCGTAGACAAATTTTTTTCAACCTCTCTAAAGGAGAGGGAGGCCCTCTCTTATAGAGAAACAAGAGGGTTCAAGCTTCTTGGAGAAGCTAGAGCAAAAGGTTCAAGCTTCTTAGAGAAACTAGAGCAAAGGTTCAAAAGTTTCAAGCTTCTTGGAGAAGCTAGAGCAAAGGGTTCAAGCTTCTTGGAGAAGTTAGAGCAAAGGTTCAAAAGGTTCAAGCTGCCTCAAGAAGCTAAAACAAAGGTTCAAAAGGTTCAAGCTTCCTCAAGAAGCTAAAACGAAGGTTAAAAAGGTTCAAGCTTCCTCAAGAAGCCAAAACAAGGGTTCAAAAGGATCAAGCTCCCTCAAGAAGCTAAAACGAAGGTTCAAAATGTTCAAGCTCCGTCAAGAAGCTAAAACGAAGGTTCAAAAGGTTCAAGCTCCCTCAGGAAACTAAAACGAAGGTTCAGAAGGTTCAACTTCCTCAAGAAGCTAAAACCAGGGTTCAAAAGGTTCAAGCTTCCTCGGAGAAGCTAGAGGAAAGGTTCAAAAGGTTCAAGCTTCCTCAAGAAGCTAAAACGAAGGTTCAAAAGGTTCAAGCTTCTTCAAGAAGCTAAAACAAAGGTTGAAAAGTTCAAAATTTCAAGGTTCCTCAAGAAGCCAAAACAGGGGTTCAGAAGGTTCAAGCTCCCTCAAGAGGCTAAAACGAAGGTTCAAAAGGTTCAAGCTCCCTCAAGAGGCTGAAACGAATGTTCAAAGGGTTCAAGCTCCCTCAAGAAGCTAAAACGAAGGTTCAGAAGGTTCAACTTCGTCAAGAAGCTAAAACCAGGGTTCAAAAGGTTCAAGCTCCCTCAAAAAGCTAAAACGAAGGTTCAAAAGGTCCAAGCGCCCTCAAGAAGCTAAAACCAAGGTTCAAAAGGTTCAAACTCCCTCAAGAAGCTAAAACGAAGGTTCAGAAGGTTTAACTTCCTCAAGAAGCTAAAATAAGGGTTCAAAAGGTTCCAGCTTACTCAAGAAGCTAAAACGAAGGTTCAAAAGGTTCAAGCTGTCAAAAAACCGTGCCAAACGGAGAAAGTTAAGCGGTCCCGAACCGAGGCGCACGACCGACGGCTCCAAAAACTAGAAAATGGTCTCCAAACGGGAACAGTGGTCTACGACCACGAAAAGTAGCCTACGGCCACTGAGAGATGGTCTACGAAACCTCTCCCTCCCTTCGGGGAGAGAAAACAGAACTTGGTTCGCAAATCGAGGCAAAGCACAAAAGAGTCCCGAGGTCCGAAGGTAAGGCTCTCAGTCGAAACTCCGTAACCTCGGAATGAGCACAACAAGCGCAATCACCAGTGGTGATAAAGGCCAAGAACAAACACCCTCCCTAAGCCTAGAATGTAGAGATATAGAGAGATATATGTGTTTTTCCTTAGACAAATTTTTTTCAACCTCTCTAAAGAAGAGGGAGGCCCTCTCTTATAGAGAAACAAGAGGGTTCAAGCTTCTTGGAGAAGCTAGAGCAAAAGGTTCAAGCTTCTTAGAGAAGTTGGAGCAAAGGTTCAAAAGTTTCAACCTTCTTGGAGAAGCTAGAGCAAAGGGTTCAAGCTTCTTGGAGAAGCTAGAACAATGGTTCAAGCTTCCTCAAGAAGCTAAAATGAAGGTTCAAAAGGTTCAAGCTTCCTCAAGAAGCTAAAACGAAGGTTCAAAAGGTTCAAGCTTCCTCAAGAAGCCAAAACAAGGGTTCAAAAGGTTCAAGCTCCCTCAAGAAGCTAAAACGAAGGTTCAAAAGGTTCAAGCTCCCTCAAGAAGCTAAAACGAAGGTTCAAAAGTTTCAAGCTCCCTCAGGAAACTAAACCGAAGGTTCAGAAGGTTCAAGTTTGTCAAGAAGCTAAAACCAGAGTTCAAAAGGTTCAAGCTCCCTCAAGAAGCTAAAACGAAGGTTCAAAAGGTCCAAGCGCCCTCAAGAAGCTAAAACCAAGGCTCAAAAGGTTCAAGCTCCCTTAAGAAGCTGAAACGAAGGTTCAGAAGGTTTAACTTCCTCAAGAAGCTAAAATAAGGGTTCAAAAGGTTCAAGCTATCCAAAAATCGTGCCAAATGGAGAAAGTTAAGCGGTCCCGAACCGAGGCGCACGACCGACGGCTCCGAAAACCGGAAAATGGTCTCCAAACGGGAACAGTGGTCTACGACCACGAAAAGTAGCCTACGGCTACTGAGAGATGGTCTACGAAACCTCTCCCTCCCTTCTAGGAGAGAAAACAGAACCTGGTTCGCAAATCGAGGCAAAGCACAAAAGAGTCCCGAGGTCCGGAGGTAAGGCTCTCAGCCGAAACTCCGTAACCTCAGAACGAGCACAACATGCGCAATCACCGGTGGTGTTAAAGGCCAAGAACAAACACCCTCTCTAAGCCTAGAATGTAGAGATATAGAGAGATATATGTGCTTTTCCTTAGACAAATTTTTTTCAACTCTCTAAAGGAGAGGGAGGCCCTCTCTTATAGAGAAACAAGAGGGTTCAAGCTTCTTGGAGAAGCTAGAGCAAAAGGTTCAAGCTTCTTAGAGAAGCTAGAGCAAAGGTTCAAAAGGTTCAAGCTTCTCAGAAGCTAAAGCAAGGTTCAAGCTTCCTCAAGAAGCTAACAAGGTTCAAAAGGTTCAAGCTCCTCAAGAAGCTAAAACGAAGGTTCAAAAGGTTCAAGCTCCTCAAGAAGCTAAAACGAAGGTTCAAAAGGTTCAGCTCCTCAAGAAGCTAAAACGAAGGTTCAAAGGTTCAACTCCTCAAGAAGCTAAAACGAGGTTCAAAAGGTTCAAGCTCCCTCAAGAAGCTAAAACGAAGGTTCAAAAGGTCAAGCGTCAAGAAGCTAAAACCAAGGTTCAAAAGGTTCAAGCTCCCTCAAGAAGCTAAAACGAAGGTTCAGAAGGTTTAACTTCCTCAAGAAGCTAAAATAAGGGTTCAAAAGGTTCAAGCTTCCTCAAGAAGCTAAAACGAAGGTTCAAAAGGTTCAAGCTGTCCAAAAACCGTGCCAAACGGAGAAAGTTAAGCGGTCCCGAACCGAGGCGCACGACCGACGGCTCCGAAAATCGAAAATGGTCTCCAAACGGGAACAGTGGTCTACGACCACGAAAAGTAGCCTACGGCCACTGAGAGATGGTCTACGAAACCTCTCCCTCCCTTCGGGAGAGAAAACAGAACCTGGTTCGCAAATCGAGGCAAAGCACAAAAGAGTCCCGAGGTCCGGAGGTAAGGCTCTCAGCCGAAACTCCGTAACCTCAGAACGAGCACAACATGCGCAATCACCGGTGGTGTTAAAGGCCAAGAACAAACACCCTCTCTAAGCCTAGAATGTAGAGATATAGAGAGATATATGTGCTTTTCCTTAGACAAATTTTTTTCAACCTCTCTAAAGGAGAGGGAGGCCCTCTCTTATAGAGAAACAAGAGGGTTCAAGCTTCTTGGAGAAGCTAGAGCAAAAGGTTCAAGCTTCTTAGAGAAGCTAGAGCAAAGGTTCAAAAGTTTCAAGCTTCTTGGAGAAGCTAGAGCAAAGGGTTCAAGCTTCTTGGAGAAGCTAGAGCAAAGGTTCAAAAGGTTCAAGCTTCCTCAAGAAGCTAAAACGAAGGTTCAAAAGGTTCAAGCTTCCTCAAGAAGCTAAAACGAAGGTTCAAAAGGTTCAAGCTTCCTCAAGAAGCCAAAACAAGGGTTCAAAAGGTTCAAGCTCCCTCAAGAAGCTAAAACGAAGGTTCAAAAGGTTCAAGCTCCCTCAAGAAGCTAAAACGAAGGTTCAAAAGGTTCAAGCTCCCTCAGGAAACTAAAACGAAGGTTCAGAAGGTTCAACTTCCTCAAGAAGCTAAAACCAGGGTTCAAAAGGTTCAAGCTTCCTCGGAGAAGCTAGAGCAAAGGTTCAAAAGGTTCAAGCTTCCTCAAGAAGCTAAAACGAAGGTTCAAAAGGTTCAAGCTTCCTCAAGAAGCTAAAACGAAGGTTGAAAAGTTCAAAATTTCAAGCTTCCTCAAGAAGCCAAAACAGGGGTTCAAAAGGTTCAAGCTCCCTCAAGAGGCTAAAACGAAGGTTCAAAAGGTTCAAGCTCCCTCAAGAAGCTAAAACGAAGGTTCAAAAGGTTCAGGCTCCCTCAGGAAGCTAAAACGAAGGTTCAGAAGGTTCAACTTCGTCAAGAAGCTAAAACCAGGGTTCAAAAGGTTCAAGCTCCCTCAAGAAGCTAAAACGAAGGTTCAAAAGGTCCAAGCGCCCTCAAGAAGCTAAAACCAAGGTTCAAAAGGTTCAAGCTCCCTCAAGAAGCTAAAACGAAGGTTCAGAAGGTTTAACTTCCTCAAGAAGCTAAAATAAGGGTTCAAAAGGTTCAAGCTTCCTCAAGAAGCTAAAACGAAGGTTCAAAAGGTTCAAGCTGTCCAAAAACCGTGCCAAACGGAGAAAGTTAAGCGGTCCCGAACCGAGGCGCACGACCGACGGCTCCGAAAACTAGAAAATGGTCTCCAAACGGGAACAGTGGTCTACGACCACGAAAAGTAGCCTACGGCCACTGAGAGATGGTCTACGAAACCTCTCCCTCCCTTCGGGGAGAGAAAACAGAACCTGGTTCGCAAATCGAGGCAAAGCACAAAAGAGTCCCGAGGTCCGGAGGTAAGGCTCTCAGCCGAAACTCCGTAACCTCAGAACGAGCACAACATGCGCAATCACCGGTGGTGTTAAAGGCCAAGAACAAACACCCTCTCTAAGCCTAGAATGTAGAGATATAGAGAGATATATGTGCTTTTCCTTAGACAAATTTTTTTCAACCTCTCTAAAGGAGAGGGAGGCCCTCTCTTATAGAGAAACAAGAGGGTTCAAGCTTCTTGGAGAAGCTAGAGCAAAAGGTTCAAGCTTCTTAGAGAAGCTAGAGCAAAGGTTCAAAAGTTTCAAGCTTCTTGGAGAAGCTAGAGCAAAGGGTTCAAGCTTCTTGGAGAAGCTAGAGCAAAGGTTCAAGCTTCCTCAAGAAGCTAAAACGAAGGTTCAAAAGGTTCAAGCTTCCTCAAGAAGCTAAAACGAAGGTTCAAAAGGTTCAAGCTTCCTCAAGAAGCCAAAACAAGGGTTCAAAAGGTTCAAGCTCCCTCAAGAAGCTAAAACGAAGGTTCAAAAGGTTCAAGCTCCCTCAAGAAGCTAAAACGAAGGTTCAAAAGGTTCAGGCTCCCTCAGGAAGCTAAAACGAAGGTTCAGAAGGTTCAACTTCGTCAAGAAGCTAAAACCAGGGTTCAAAAGGTTCAAGCTCCCTCAAGAAGCTAAAACGAAGGTTCAAAAGGTCCAAGCGCCCTCAAGAAGCTAAAACCAAGGTTCAAAAGGTTCAAGCTCCCAAGAAGCTAAAACGAAGGTTCAGAAGGTTTAACTTCCTCAAGAAGCTAAAATAAGGGTTCAAAAGGTTCAAGCTGTCCAAAAACGTGCCAAACGGAGAAAGTTAAGCGGTCCCGAACCGAGGCGCACGACCGACGGCTCCGAAAACCGGAAAATGGTCTCCAAACGGGAACAGTGGTCTACGACCACGAAAAGTAGCCTACGGCCACTGAGAGATGGTCTACGAAACCTCTCCCTCCCTTCGGGGAGAGAAAACAGAACCTGGTTCGCAAATCGAGGCAAAGCACAAAAGAGTCCCGAGGTCCGGAGGTAAGGCTCTCAGCCGAAACTCCGTAACCTCAGAACGAGCACAACATGCGCAATCACCGGTGGTGTTAAAGGCCAAGAACAAACACCCTCTCTAAGCCTAGAATGTAGAGATATAGAGAGATATATGTGCTTTTCCTTAGACAAATTTTTTTCAACCTCTCTAAAGGAGAGGGAGGCCCTCTCTTATAGAGAAACAAGAGGGTTCAAGCTTCTTGGAGAAGCTAGAGCAAAAGGTTCAAGCTTCTTAGAGAAGCTAGAGCAAAGGTTCAAAAGTTTCAAGCTTCTTGGAGAAGCTAGAGCAAAGGGTTCAAGCTTCTTGGAGAAGCTAGAGCAAAGGTTCAAAAGGTTCAAGCTTCCTCAAGAAGCTAAAACGAAGGTTCAAAAGGTTCAAGCTTCCTCAAGAAGCTAAAACGAAGGTTCAAAAGGTTCAAGCTTCCTCAAGAAGCCAAAACAAGGGTTCAAAAGGTTCAAGCTCCCTCAAGAAGCTAAAACGAAGGTTCAAAAGGTTCAAGCTCCCTCAAAGAGCTAAAACGAAGGTTCAAAAGGTTCAACTCCTCAAGAACTAAAACGGTTCAGAAGGTTCAACTTCCTCAAGAAGCTAAAACCAGGGTTCAAAAGGTTCAAGCTTCCTCGGAGAAGCTAGAGCAAAGGTTCAAAAGGTTCAAGCTTCCTCAAGAAGCTAAAACGAAGGTTGAAAAGTTCAAAATTTCAAGCTTCCTCAAGAAGCCAAAACAGGGTTCAAAAGGTTCAAGCTCCCTCAAGAGGCTAAAACGAAGGTTCAAAAGGTTCAAGCTCCCTCAAGAAGCTAAAACGAAGGTTCAAAAGGTTCAGGCTCCCTCAGGAAGCTAAAACGAAGGTTCAGAAGGTTCAACTTCGTCAAGAAGCTAAAACCAGGGTTCAAAAGGTTCAAGCTCCCTCAAGAAGCTAAAACGAAGGTTCAAAAGGTCCAAGCGCCCTCAAGAAGCTAAAACCAAGGTTCAAAAGGTTCAAGCTCCCTCAAGAAGCTAAAACGAAGGTTCAGAAGGTTTAACTTCCTCAAGAAGCTAAAATAAGGGTTCAAAAGGTTCAAGCTTCCTCAAGAAGCTAAAACGAAGGTTCAAAAGGTTCAAGCTGTCCAAAAACCGTGCCAAACGGAGAAAGTTAAGCGGTCCCGAACCGAGGCGCACGACCGACGGCTCCGAAAACGGAAAATGGTCTCCAAACGGGAACAGTGGTCTACGACCACGAAAAGTAGCCTACGGCCACTGAGAGATGGTCTACGAAACCTCTCCCTCCCTTCGGGAGAGAAAACAGAACCTGGTTCGCAAATCGAGGCAAAGCACAAAAGAGTCCCGAGGTCCGGAGGTAAGGCTCTCAGCCGAAACTCCGTAACCTCAGAACGAGCACAACATGCGCAATCACCGGTGGTGTTAAAGGCCAAGAACAAACACCCTCTCTAAGCCTAGAATGTAGAGATATAGAGAGATATATGTGCTTTTCCTTAGACAAATTTTTTTCAACCTCTCTAAAGGAGAGGGAGGCCCTCTCTTATAGAGAAACAAGAGGGTTCAAGCTTCTTGGAGAAGCTAGAGCAAAAGGTTCAAGCTTCTTAGAGAAGCTAGAGCAAAGGTTCAAAAGTTTCAAGCTTCTTGGAGAAGCTAGAGCAAAGGGTTCAAGCTTCTTGGAGAAGCTAGAGCAAAGGTTCAAAAGGTTCAAGCTTCCTCAAGAAGCTAAAACGAAGGTTCAAAAGGTTCAAGCTTCCTCAAGAAGCTAAAACGAAGGTTCAAAAGGTTCAAGCTTCCTCAAGAAGCCAAAACAAGGTTTCAAAAGGTTCAAGCTCCCTCAAGAAGCTAAAACGAAGGTTCAAAAGGTTCAAGCTCCCTCAAGAAGCTAAAACGAAGGTTCAAAGGTTCAAGCTTCCTCAGAAGCTAAAACAAGGTTCAAAGGTTCAACTTCCTCAAGAAGCTAAAACAGGGTTCAAAAGGTTCAAGCTTCCTCAAGAAGCTAAAACGAAGGTTCAAAAGTTCAAAATTTCAAGCTTCCTCAAGAAGCCAAAACAGGGGTTCAAAAGGTTCAAGCTCCTCAAGAGGCTAAAACGAAGGTTCAAAAGGTTCAAGCTCCCTCAAGAAGCTAAAACGAAGGTTCAAAAGGTTCAGCTCCCTCAGGAAGCTAAAACGAAGGTTCAGAAGGTTCAACTTCGTCAAGAAGCTAAAACCAGGGTTCAAAAGGTTCAAGCTCCCTCAAGAAGCTAAAACGAAGGTTCAAAAGGTCAAGCGCCTCAAGAAGCTAAAACCAAGGTTCAAAAGGTTCAAGCTCCCTCAAGAAGCTAAAACGAAGGTTCAGAAGGTTTAACTTCCTCAAGAAGCTAAAATAAGGGTTCAAAAGGTTCAAGCTTCCTCAAGAAGCTAAAACGAAGGTTCAAAAGGTTCAAGCTGTCCAAAAACGTGCCAAACGGAGAAAGTTAAGCGGTCCCGAACCGAGGCGCACGACCGACGGCTCCGAAAACGGAAAATGGTCTCCAAACGGGAACAGTGGTCTACGACCACGAAAAGTAGCCTACGGCCACTGAGAGATGGTCTACGAAACCTCTCCCTCCCTTCGGGAGAGAAAACAGAACTTGGTTCGCAAATCGAGGCAAAGCACAAAGAGTCCCGAGGTCCGGAGGTAAGGCTCTCAGCCGAAACTCCGTAACCTCAGAACGAGCACAACATTACGAATTTTTGGAGTGTGAAGTTTGATCTTATATGTTTATTTTGGAAGTCAAGGACTATACTTGTATTGGGTTGAGACCCACTTTGATTGTAATAGGGCAATGTTCTTAGAACTTTTAAGCCATTAAAGCATATATTTTGTTTTATCTTGTATCACCTGTTATGAGTTACATGCTATAAATTCAAGTTCGTAATGTTATGAATTTATCAAGAGAAAATTTCATTTTTACCTCTATACTTTGATTTGATTTTCAATTACACTTTTAGATTTTGAATAATTTCAATTTTACCCCCCAAAATTTTGAAATCGTATCATTTTTACGCCTACCGTTGCATTTGAAACTGAAAATGTTAAAAAAATTACATTTTGGCCCCAAATTTCAAAAGAAAGATGTAAACCCACCCTCTCCTACCCAAACTCGCCATCTCTCATATTCTTCTAATTTTTTCCCCTCATCCGCCATTGCAAGCGCTGCCACTACCACACCACCACCGTAATCACTCAATTCGCCAACCCAATTTCTCTCAAACCCAAATTCACTCACTCAATATATATATATATATGTATACATATCATCTCTTCATCAACTTCTCTTAAACCCAAATTCACTCACCCAATATTCTCTCAAACCCATATCAATTATCTATATATATACATATCATCTCTTCATTAACTTCATCAACTTCACCAACATCACCATCTAAACCACCAACTTCACTACCACTGAACTCCATTACTGCCACCATGAGCATCACCATCACCATCACTACCACTTTTCAACACCAAACCTACCTCCTTCACAACCAAGTTCTATTACCACTACCACTAAGCTCCACGACC
The DNA here is from genome assembly GCA_030407325.1 of Camellia japonica. Classification (NCBI taxonomy): domain Eukaryota; kingdom Viridiplantae; phylum Streptophyta; class Magnoliopsida; order Ericales; family Theaceae; genus Camellia; species Camellia japonica. The sequence goes on from JAPPVO010000032.1 coordinate 99,390,864, forward strand.
ACCGTCATCGTGAGCTTCGCCGCCATTACCAACTGCCATCGTTATCAAACAGTTTTTCAGTTTAAAAAATTCAATATTCAGTTCTCAATACTTAATTTTTAATCTTCAATTTTCAATTTTCAATTTTATTAAAAACCATCTTACTCAAATTTTATAACATCAAACTTCATAAACAAAGGCTAGAAAAATATGTCCATGATCCTAGATGTTCCTACTAATGCAGACATTCATTGTATGAACCTAGAGGTCTGGTATACACTAACATGTCAAATATGCATCAAAATCAAGCTTTTCATGTATAAATCAAATCAACGAAAGAATTAAGTAAGGATGAACAAAGGCTAAACCGAACCAAAAAAGTATTAAAATTACGCTACTATACCTAACCTAAGGATGCAAAATGAATAGAATGAATACAAGTACAAGATGACAAAAAGGGGTGCTAAAGGATGGATTAGCTTTAGCTAACTATTATAAAATAAAACCATGATTGAAATAGTGGAAAATAGAGGGGAAAAGATAAATAACCTCTGGTTACAGGTTAAACAGTAGAAATTGAAAGAAAAAGTCCAAGTAAGAGCCCTCAGATATTTTCCTAAAGTATTTGAACCTTGGCGCCTTTATTCTCCAATGGGTTTGCTTTGGTGGCTCAAGAATAGTTTATAACTTATCGATTTGGGGTAAATTTTGAAGTATAGCGTGTGGTGGGTTTTTAATTGAACAAGATTTTGACATAGGAAAATCAAATCTCTTGAAAGGTAGAAGGTTGTATATATAGTCAAAGGTGACTTGGGGGGGTAAGGTATATACACTTGAGCAAAGTATTTATATACACGCCAAGTTCGTATAATGCCATGACAAAATTGGAATGAGAAAACATATCTCATGCATGGGTACAAGTGAAAACATATGGCTGTAGGCCTGATAGGTGCAACCGTAACCATAGTTCTAAATCGCGGTATCGGATAATGTAACGGTATCGATCGCGGAGTATTGATATCGGTAGTATCGGTTGGTACGCATCGGGAATCAGGTGTCGCGGCTGTGAAATTTTTAAACTCATTAGCAATCCCTCTAAAACTCAATTTTATGCATTTTTTTTGGGACTCTTTTAGCCTTAATTTGTCACATTTTAATGAAAAATTTGATACTTAGGAGCACTTTTGACTCATTTTCAACTAAATGATATGTATTTATTTTAGTCTCAAGCTTTTTTTGGCATATGTTAAACTTTTAATAAAAAAAATTGATGTGAAAATATTTTTTTTTACTTATTTTCAACAATGAAATACTTCTAAATGCACAACAAATCAATAAAAGAAAGAGAGACATGAAAATAAATCATTCGTTTAAGTCATAGAGACATACAAACAATCTACCATACATCAATAACTCTAAAACTTAACCACTAACATTAGCACAAGGTGCTACTTGACCTTTCAAATGGGCCAAATGTTTCTTCAACCTAGTTATGCCACCATTTAGCTCTTTTTCACAAAATATACACCTAATTTTATGCCTAGTATTTTCTAATGGAATTCCAAATTTCCAATCAATATCATCACTTGGAGTTTTTCCACTAGAACCACCTCCATGCGCCATTATAATTTTCAATTATCTACAATAATAGTTTCAATTGATAAATATTTTAATTCTAATTTAGTTAATAACAATAATACATTTAAAATAAAAATAAAAAATCTAAAATATTAAACCTCTTTACTTAAAAAAAAAAAATTCTAAATCTTAAGCATTTACACCAAAGCAAGACACAAATTTAAAAAAAAAAAAAAAAAATGAACAATCACAAACATTTCCATTAACCTTGTTGTGGATCCAAGCTTTTGACAGATGAAGATCTTGATTTGAATATTTATTTTTCTTGTTCCCCCCCCTCCCCCACTGCTTAACTGAGAGAAAATATATATATATATATATATTACTATAAACAGAGGTGTAGGTGTATAAACAAATAAATAAATAAACTAAACATACAATCTACAAATCCACCATAAACACACGCACCTTCATGTACCTGAGTACCTCTCTCTTCTTATCCATTTCAATCTTCCATACCATAATATAACCACAAACATTCCTATCCTCTCTCTCTCTCTCTCTCTCTCTCTCTCTCTCTCTCTCTCAAAGATGTAGAATAATGGCTTTTCCGGCCAAACCCAGACAAATACGAAATAGAAAAAAAAAAAAAATGAAATACAAAACAAAAACAAAGCATAGCAAAACCCACAACAACTCACCAATAACATAGCACAACAATAGCACAAATTACAACTTGCAAGTTGCAACTTAGGGAGACAAACCTTTTTTAAAGAAGCTTGAAGGTTGAAGTGAACTCCACAGTCCAAAGAAGCTTAGATCTACGGAGCCAAGCCACAAAGAAGTTTGATTGTGAAATGTGAACTCCAAATCTCTAACTGGTAGCAAATTTATGGTCCATGAAAGTGTGAAATTGCTTGAAGAAGACGAAACACTTGAAGTGAAAGGTTTGAGTGAGTGATGTATGTGATGGGTTATTCTTTTCTTTTCTGCAATTACTTTTTCTTTTGTAGGTTCTCTGCTCCAATTTCATCTGTATCGACGATTACTTTTGCTTTTGTAGGAGGTTCTTTGCTCTAATTTTATCTCCATGTATCAGATTTAGGCCAATATGTACCAGGACTTGGATGCTACGACTACAAATTTCATTCTCACCGGTATACCGGTCCATATTCGAATTTTTTGATACGAATTAGCCGTTACGGTACATACTAGCCGATATTTAGATCTATGGCCATAACTTTAGTTGTGCGCCACAATCACTTACCTCTAGGAGCATGCAACCACAATCCTGTTTTGGTGGCCATAAGTCCTAGACCAACGATTCATTCCCTACCTCTTGCAAGCTACAGTCCTCGTTTTGAGTGATTTTGTCTACTTTTCTTGCATCCAAGCAACCTCTAATTGCATTTTTTAGAAGAAAGACTTGTTTTAGACATCGTTTACGAAAAGCCAACAATTTGGAGTTAGTCAAATGCATGAATAATCACTTCACTTATCCTTTTGAAAACATTATTTTGATTAAGGCTGAAAAATATTGAGAACTCTGGTTTTGTTTAGGAGGTTAATCTAGCGAGTCTATCAGAAGTTCATAGTGTCCTGTTGCATTGAAACTGTGGCACTCCCATCATCGAAAAACATCTGAGGTGCCAAAGTCTTATGTCTAGTCAACATGGAGTGTCTACATTAACTAGCTTTCAACATGAACTCAAGCATGAAACCACATGATAACACAAAAAGTAAACAAATCTGCGTAGTGTCAAATTCACATAATTTGAAATTGACATTATTAACCCATTTATTGAAAGATTTATGTTGCAACTCTTGTCTTCGAATCCCAAGTGTTGCGAAACAATAACTTGGTGAGTACCATGTTGAAATCTACATGAATCAATATATATATATATATGTATTAAAGGAAAATTAAAAAGAATAATTGAAAATGATTGAATGTTTGCAAGGAAATTAATCTGCCAAAAATAAAGACAAATATCAATTGACACTAAGGCATTTTTCATCAATGTTTATGTTGGCTTTTTTGGCTTTTAAATGTTAGAAATGTAATTAGAGCGTGCCAGCAAGGATTAATAAGTCCTTACAGAAATAGTAAATGCCAACCAATCAATCAGACAATTGCTTTGAAGTTCTCTTAGCCTCAATGAAGAGAACTTATGGCTTGTTTTAGGAAAAAAATTCATAAGTATTAATTAAAAGTAAAAGAAGGAGGGAGAGAACAGTGTCAGAAATTGAACTTCATTAAGTAAACAATTTTTTACAGTAGTACCTTCACACTTTCACAACTTCAAAGGGAATTATAGAAACGAACAGACTAACTTCGAACTACTCGTAAGAAATTGAAATGAAGTGCAGGAAAGTAAAGAACTGGAAGGAAAAAATATAAAGTAAATAAGCTGGTTTCTAGATCTGGTTCTAGGTTTTTTCACTATTAGCTTTCTCTTCTATTTATAAGCTCTGGTAGTAACCGTCGAAGTAGCTGATAATTGTCGAAGCAATCTTCGTGATCATGGGACATGGTTTCAAGCATTTCGCCTCCACTAAACCATTTCTTGCAGTTGGGCTTCCCTCATGAATTTGAATTTAAATCTTCAAGAACTATTTAGCCACGTTATATTGCTCCTTTCGATTGATCTAATACTTCGTAGATATATTGCCATTGATGTAATTTTGCCACATGTCCTCCGATGACTGAAGACCTTTACTAATTCTTCAAGTTACCTTTGATGGACCACGTATCAAGGTGTGATTGGATGATACAAAATATATGGCTAACATTATCCCCCGCACTAATATAACCAATATTTGGTAATATTAGTGGATCGATGCACTACTGCCCATGTTCTAGGATGTGCATGATAATTAATTGTTCTAGAAGTATAACCGTCTTCAAGTGATGTTTAAAACACTAAACTTCCCTTTGTGCTTGAACCTTACTTCCATTATCTGTGCAAACAAAAAAACTTGATAGATCATTCATGGCAATCAAATCTTGTCCTTCATTGATCAAGCATGTAAAGAGGTTTTGGACAATGATGGCCGACCTAGAAAGAACTCTCTTGCATTTATTAGCCATACTTATTTTCCTCCATTTATACAAGTTATGGAGGCTTTTGCAGAATATATACCTTTAGAACAAAAGCTTGCTCATATGACCTCGAAGGCTCCTCATCTGCTCCAAAGGTCTTTGCTTGGGATGTGGCTACCTCATTCTCTACCAAAACTACTGGTTAGAATGCCTGGCCAAAGTCAACTCAACCTCAGACAAGGGAACGAATTCGCCATAGATTTGTTGAATTCGATAACCCTACTTTGGTTTTTCCTTCTTCTCGTAGCTCAGTGGTATACCCCTATATATCATTTGATAGCCTCTGCTTCCTAGAAGACAATTTACTTTCGGCATGGTATACCTTTACCTGGCCAACCAAAATAGTGCGGAAGACTCCCCACCCAATCGGAACTCTAGGACTGAGTCCCTCACATTTGGCCAAGAAGGCAAAACTCTACTCTTCTGTCTAGCTAAAGTGTGTGAATAAGCCCTAGTTTTCTCCTACCTTTGGAGTGAACCCAGTTGCACTTCCCTTCCCCATAATCCTAACTGGATTGAGGAATTGAAGCTCACCCTCCTTGAGGACCGACATTTTGCCCCCTATCAAGCCCTAGCTCTTCCCACTGCCTACCAGCAGTACAAAGCCTAAACTTTGCTTGCAGCCTTCTCCCACTTATCCTTCGAAGTGCTTCAAGATGACATCCCTCACAAGAACCTCCTATGGGCTTGTGATATAGTCTCTTGAAGCCATACCCTCAATCCAGTGGCCTAACAAAACTCTATACGTTCCTAGACCAACTTCCTCTCTTGCTTAACTGGCATAAAAATGCCTTGGCCACCGGTGAATCATTGGAAGAGATCTCTGCCACTTGTATTCAAACCCAATACGAAGCAGAGAATCTCCTTGAAGAATATGAAAACTTCAAGAACCATGATCTAGCATATGGAGAGGATACTGATATGGATGGGATAGATGAGATGGATGAGGTGGAGAAGGCACTGAAGCAAACAGAATTTGAGATGAAAGCCCAGCAGCTTTTTCACTAAATAAGGGCGCACCAGCTAGAGAAACCCCCATTAGATAGGATAGATGACAAGTTAGAAAGAGAACATATATTCATTGAGTTTTGCTAGACTAAGTTCCATGACCTTGCAACCTTTTCATTCCTTATTTTTACGAAATTGAGAATGTAACCAAATAGCCCCCTAATGTAATCATTTATTTATTCAATAAAATATGGGTCTCTTGCTTCTAATTACATGGTTTGTTTTTGTCAATATACATGACTTCAAACTCGTTCACATACTAGCAAATACTAGTCTCGAAGTAACCCATTTATCCTGAAGCATGGTCAAGTGTTTCGAAGCATAATTCCCTTTCTCAAAAGATAGTAAAGTATTCCTTTGAAGGAAATTTCTTGGTAAACCGTCAGAAATATGCTTGCAACTTCTTTGAAATTAAAACATGGGTTTCTCTTTGCCAATTTCATGGTTTGTATTTGTGAATATGCAAGCCTTTAATCTCAAAGCTTATTAACAAATTAGAAAATACTGGCTTCAAAGTAACTGATTCATTTTGAAGCCAAGTCAAGTACTTTGAAGCACACTTTCTTTCCTAAAAAAGTAGTAAAATATCCCTTCGAAAGAAATTTTCTTCGTAGAAAATCCAAGAATGTGCTTTCAAAACTTCTGAAATTAAAACATGGGTTTCTCTTCGCCAATTTCATGGTTTGTATGTGCTAATATACAAGCCTTTAATCTCAAAGCTCATTAACAAATTACCAAATACGGCCTTCAAAGTAACCCATTCATTTTGAAGCCAAAATATTCCTTCGAAGCACACTTTCCTTCCTCAAAAGGTAGTAAAATGTCCCATTTGAAGGAAATTTTCTTGGTAAAAAGCCCAAAAATGTGCTTTCAGGACCTTTGAAATTAAAGTAAAGGTCCTAACCTCACATGGGTCAAATGAAAACTCAAATAGCTTGGACCTACTTGACCTATTAGGTTAAATGGGCAACTTAGACAAGAAGGTATAAAGCCATAATTCTCGCGCTCTTACCTATTCAGTTGTCTATTTCTAACTCTTACTCTCATTCTTACTCACCCCTGCTCTTGTCTTAGATCTTGTTCATCTTTACCCTTTCCCTTACTCCTTCAATCCCTCATTTAACCCTCATAATGGCTGATTCTTTCTCTGTAAATCTGCTAGTCGTCGAACTTCTCTGTCCCTCAGTGGCTTTAAGGAGATGTATAAATGAGGAAATAGCCAAATACAACGAACCAGAGGGCCACAGTACAATTGATGAGAGGTACTTCATCCCTCACCATCATGCAAAAGGGGAGTATATTCTTGGCCCTATTTTCACTGAAGCTCCTGCTGCACTTCCCCATTTATACCCATGCTTGGAGGATCACTACCTTCTTTACAAAGGAAAATTCAACTGGGGGGGTTGGAGAGCCACTCGACCTCATCCTTGCTGGCCTACATTGAAGACAGAATGGGAAGAATGGTATGATAGAGTTATTGGGGCTAGAAAACATGATTTAGAGGACCTTTGCATCCTTGATGCCCTTCGACTTTCTAGGTTTATAAATCTTGAGGATCCATTTCTTATCCCTATTACTCTTTGCTTTTGGAATCCTGGTTTTAGTCCTACATACCCAGACCTTGCAGTTTCCTTTTCTACTCTTGCTTCAAATCTCTCTTACAATGAGTTCATAGAAGCCGAAAATAACAAGGAAGATCCTGTGAGCAACTGAGAATTCTTTTCTTTTATTCTTCATTGGTTTTGCAAATTTACTTTTGTACTTCGTCCCAAAAAATAATGCCTGTGTTCATTCCTCTTGCCAAGGCTCTAGCTTCGAAGAAGAGGACTGCCTTGGCTCCTTATGTTCTAGGCCATGTATGTAGCGTTTGTTCCCAGTTTTGTGAAAGGCCTCTAGAACCCAACCAAGGAGGCCCTATTTGGGTTCTCCAACTTGAATTTTTGCTTACTTTACTACTTCCACTCCCGTTGCTTAAAAGTTCCTGGTGCAAAGCCCATCACCTACGGAGAGAAGTATACCAGAGTCTCTTTGTACCCTTTCAGTTTTGTTTATTATTTTCCTTACTTCCATAACCTGCCAACCTCTATTCGTTCTTCATTCTTTTGCCCTTCGATGCTAATGTGGCGCTAGCATGGTTGAGGGCTTTTTTGGCTGATGTGACCTGTTTTAGGCCTTTTTATAAGAAAATGTGGGCTTCTAACTTGATCCCAAGGGAGCTCTTTATTAGCACTCTCAACCCCAAGGCGTACAAGTGTATTGTTGAGGCTTACTGTCCTGTCCAATTTGCAAGGCAGTTTGGCTTACTCAAGGGATCCCGGTCTCTCTGAGCAGCCACTCCAACTCAGATCTTGATGCCAGAAACTTGAAGGTACCAAAATCCTTGCTAGATGAAGCAATGACCAAGTTTGCAGAGAACTTTTCTAGCTTTGAATTCGTGCCCTTCACTGGCCATAATAAAGTTATGAAAAGATTTCAGAACTAGTGGACAACCAACATGGAAGTGCAGCTTACTACCTCCACCCTAGAGGTTGGCATCACCATTGCTTCCACTACTGCTGTTTCAACCCCTTCACTCAGAGTTACTAGGTTTGCCACCAAGAAAGGTACATGCTTTATTTCTTCCTTAGCCTTTCTTTCTTTCTTTTATAATTTCTTTAACCTCAGTGCTTCCTTTTACTAGTACAGGGGCTTCACAGAAGGTCTCACCTCAGCAAGCACAAGCCCTTATCACTCTGAAGGGTAAACAGTAGGAATCAAAGAAAAGAAAGGCCCCACTTAAGCTTGAGCCTGTAGAAGAGGCACCTAGGGTTCTTACAGAAGAAGATAAGGAAGAGAAAGAAGTCTCCCCTTAAAATGAGACAAAGGCCAACCTCACCTACTGCCAAACTCATCACAAATTTTGCTTATGAAGCAACAGCCAAGGCAGTAAATAAGGGATAGGCCAACGAGGTCATTGTGTTCTAGAGATCGGAGAAGAAGAGGCAACAAAAAATCTCAACAGATAAGGCTGCTACTACTGAAGCAGTACAAAAAGAGGCTGCAAGGAAAAGTAAGGCTACTGAACATCATAACCTTCGCAGTTCTCTAGCTGCCACCACTGCTACTGCTGGTAATTCGCTTTAACCCTTTATGATGCTCTTTGTTTCTTATATCCTTTATGTTAGCACTGTCCTTACACTTCTCTTTTGAAATGCAGTAGCAACCAGCCTGTCCCTCTTTTATTCAATGCCAGCTTCTTTTCCTTCGGGAAAAACTGAAAAACTACCTCTGAGCCCCATAGAATTGGAAACCTTGAAGGGGAAAGGAAAAGCAAACATCAACTTTCCAATGAGTGTAGAGCCCCTACAAATAATACTTCCAATCCATGCCTCTATGCTTTCTATGGCTTCTTCCTTAATTCCTTTGAGGCTTGATATACCCATCATTCTCTCCTCCTTATCTCCCAGTACTACTGAGCCTCTTCATTTGCCCTTGGCGTCCATTACCTTACCTCTGCATGCTCCCTTATCCTCCAGGGTCCTGGTTAACCCCCTTGCCTTATGAGAGTACCCCTGCTGCCATTCTATTTCAATGGTAGCTAGTACTTCTAGGGGTGGTACTGGTGGCACACCAATACTTCCCCTACCACCCAACTCCAGTCCCACTTCCTTAGACTTGCTAGTGGCTAGGACCATAAATACTGCTGAGGCATCTTCTCCCCCTGCTCCTGTACTAACACTTCCAACACTATCTTCCACAAGTGACCCTTCTGCAATGCTTTTTTCAGAAGAGAAGATGGACCTCTTTGAAGCCCAGCTGGGAGCTTATTTGACACATCCACACCAACTCTCTCAACTGGTAATGACTCTAAGCCATTGGATCTATCTGACTCCTTGCTAAAGATAATAAAAAGCTCATCTGTTGCTGAATCCATCTCCCTTCCTCAAGTAGACGTAGACACTTGTTTAGAGCTGATGAGGAACTTCTCGAGGATTCCATTTAAGGATTTGTAGAAACCAATCATCAAGAATGGATTCCTCAAATGCTGCCATCTTATTGAACAGTCCAATGTTGCCTTTCGAGGCCATTTAACCTAATCAGCAACAACCATTGACTTCTATGTCAATATTTGCCAAATGGCTAAGGTTGCAGAGAAGGAGCTGTTAAAAGACAAGGAGTTTGTATCCCATATTCACTTTGAAGTCTCGGTGCTCAAGGGATAACATTCTTCTGCCTCACAACTTTAGGCTTAGCTCTTGCATAGGAAGGCAGAATTGGAGAAAGAACTACCATCAATCAATCTGGCCTTGGAGCAGATGCAAGAAACTTTACACTACACACCAAGGACTAACAAGCCATAGGCAAGAGATGAACAATACCATTCAACTGTTCCCATCACTCAGGAGTAGAGAGCTTATTGTAAGGGAACAGTTGAAACATTGTAGTGAATTTTGGGCCAATTTTGGGCACAATGTATTTCACTTTTGTGAAATGAAACCTCATTATTCTACACACGTGTTTTTTTTTTTACTTAATGTTTCCATATAATACTTCTAAACTCCTTGTGCCTCCTATACAGTTGGGTAATAAGGTTTCAAATATTTGCCATTAATTTTCTTGGGATGCACGTATCCATTTAAAATTTTCAAATGGTAGGCTCCTTAAGGCAAGACTTCATGGACTTAGTATGGTTCCTCCCACTATACAGATACAAATACAAAAAAAGGCTTCCTTTGCTTCTCCAAAAAATGTAAATTTGTAATTTTTTACTCAGTCTAATTTGTAACTTTCATTTAATTTTATGTTCATTTAGTTCATTATGGTCTATATCCTTCAATTTAATTAGCATCTGCAGTGCTTACAGTCCATTGGGTATATTGCATTGTATCGCATCATTTAGGTTATGCCTAGATGTGAGTTAAGAAATAAGTATTTTAATGATTATTTTTCAGGTATCTTTTATAGGTTTTGTAGATGGATTAGTTGATGTTTCTCAAAAACACTTCCCATTTTCAGTCAAAAGTTGGACAAGGATATGGGTTCATGAACACACACAAAATAATCAGAGTGTGATTTGTTGTCGTCCTCTCATATCTTGTATTATTTATCATTTTTTCTCTTTGGTGGTTTGGTGTTCTTGTGCACATGCATGTGTGTACACTTTTGGCATCAAGGATATGAGCCTTGCATGTGTACCAAGCAATAGAAGCTTGATTTATTATTCTTCTTTTGGGATGTATATGTGCACCATAGTAAACTGTCTCAGGCTTCATTTAGGGATGCCTAGATAAGACGACCATGTTTTCTCAAGAAAAACTTGAACAAATAAAAGTCTGTCCTCCATATGCACTGAACACAATTGTTTTTTGAATCTCACCCTATTGTCAATTTATGTCTGTGCCAAATACTATCTGTATTATATCATTGTTTGGAGGTTGGTCTGAAATATTACCAGAAATTGTCCAAAAGTTTAGTAGTGTGAATCATGTATGTCATATCTTTTAGACTCATGGATTGGTTTTTAGACATTGAAGAACTTGATGCATGCTAAAATGCTACTATCAATCTGAGTTGTTATTTGTTAATTGGAGTCTTTTGTGTAAGAGCAGCAACAAAAACAACTTGAACTCATTCTGGCAATTGGAAAGACTGGAAAGGTATAATTTTGTGTGTACATGGACATTACATCATGTATCTTTAGAAAAAACTTGTGCTGCTTGTTGTTATTATTTGGCCTTCCATTATGTATCTTTTTTTGTATTTAGTTGCTATCCTTCTAGTTGTCCAAAAGCTACACCAACCACTTGTGACTTTGCTCCTATGTCATGCATGCACTGTGGAGGTTAATGAATGGAATTTATGTTTCTAGTAAATATATAAAATTTTGTCTTCACTACTTGGAATTAAAATTGCAAATGTGGTATACCTCTTCTAAAATGACATTCCATGCCATTGGTTCCAGTTCAAGGAGGTGTTGGAAGGGGCAAGAGATAAACATAAGCTTTGGCATTATTTGCACAAAGTGACTACTCTCAAAATAGAATTGACATTGCTTGCAATTCTGAGTTTTTAGCATCACCAAGCAATGCATGACTCTTAAGTTTATTAAACATTCTATGTAGATACACATTATATATATATATTTAAATACAATTTAATGCACACCAGATGCTGTAATTGTTTAAAATGCTTGATTTTGCTCACTGTTTCTACGTTCTAACTTGAACATCTGCATTCTGTTATGTCCAAATTATGGCTTTTTTTTTTTTTTTTTTGGCCCTAAATGTGATGATTGTGCTGAAGAAAAATGGTTTTTTTAAAGCTTTTTATTTTCATTTATAGAAGGGAAGAAGAAAAATAGTAGGTAAGGAAGCAATTCAATTAGTTTTTCTTCTGCAATTCATAGCCATGTGGCATTTCTAACAAGTGTCTCTGCGTCCTAGCTCATCCTAGTTTCTATTAGACCATCCTTGCACATGTTGAATCTTGAAAATTTTAGGAATTGACCTTTGCTTTGTATTTTTTTTTTTCCTTTAAATTATTTGTGTGCATGGTACTCTATTTTTATTATCTTATAATTATTTCCTCATTTGACATCTTGGGGATGCATTTATAATTGTAGATTAGTACTTAAATTTATTTGATAAGTGTGCCTCAATTTTGTGTGATTCTTGAAGAAAGTTTCTTAGATGTTTCAAAGTATCTGCATACAATAACTTAAATGAATGCTTTAAATGTAATGACAAATTAATGCTTTTGTGAGAGTTAGGTGTTGCATTAAGGATTTTGCTTCATCTCGTGTTCACATGCAATATTGTGAACAAGACCATTTATGGTTTGAAGTTTGCAAACTGATTTAGATATACCAATTTTTATTTTTTTTATTTTTTTGTCTCCTAAATGAATCAATTAAATGACAGCTTTATCTTAAAAAATTAATTTCTATTTGCTAATGATCTGTTGTTTGTTTGCAAGTTTCATGGTTGTATAATTTAGAAACATAATATAGTACTAAACAAGACTTCTAAAGGCAATGTATATCAATTATTTTGCAGACCCATTTCATTGAGATCTTAGATATGATGCATGGGAGCTCAAGAAGCACTATGCACATTCTTAATATAGCGACAAGGTATGTCCCTTAGTTTAATGACTTTGTGTTATATCCTAATTATATCTTTAGTTATTATTTAAGAATTGCATGCTCTGTCCAACCTATCCCCCTCAAGACTCAATCTCATTCATTCAATCAAACAAATAAAATTTTAATTCTTATTTAAGGAAGTGCTTTTAATTTTTTTTTTCTTTTTGTTGGTCTTTTTGTTTTTGTTTCCTCTAAATTATAGGGGCTGTATTTGGTTAGGAAGGTTTTGAAAAGCTGCCAGATGTGAAGAGAGAGAGAGAGAGAGAGAGAGAGAGAGAGAGGAAGAGATCTCAAACATCCCTCTTCTACCGCTTATCTCTAATTTAATCTCAAACATCTAGAAGAAGCAAAACCAGTTGTGGTGGGGATAATGACTTAGACCATTTATGTAGACTCGTAGAGAAGAAAGATGGTGGCCTTACTTGGATTCATGTGACAACTTTCACCACTGTTTACTGATATACCACTGATTACTACTAAACTGTGACCAAGCATAATAATTAACTGAAATTCTGAATTGATTGATTGAGTGTAATAGTTTAATTATGTTTCTATCTGTTGACTGTTAATTGATCTGTTCATGTTTTAGCTTCGAACTGTAAATTGAAGGCCTTATTGGCGGCCAAATCTGAAATTGATTAGTATTCTATGTTAATTAGAATTTATGTGATTTTATGGTATATTTAAGTAAAATTTGATTTGGCATGATTAAATTAGATTAATTATTGATAAATTACAAAAGTTGGACTTATCTACAAATTTGCCATCTAGTGGAGTAATCTAGGCTAACCCCTATCCACTTCATACACTTTTGACACAACATTTTTTCAGCCATTTTGAGAGCAAAGCCGACTAGAGAGAGAGAGAGAGAGAGAGGAGAGTTAGGAGAACTTGATTTCATCTAGGCATTTAGCTTGGAGACTTGGAGAAATTGAAGGTTGATTGCATTATTGATCTTCCATTCTTGTAATTGAGAAACCTAGGTAAGGAATTTATCCTTTTAATTGTGAATTAAGTTAGTTCTTGCATGGTTCATGGAGATTTGAAGTTCAAAGTCAAGAATTGGTTAACATTGTTGAATTGAAGCTTAGATCATGCATGCATGTGCATATCATGAAGTTTGAAGTTGTTTTCATGGAAATTCTTGCATGGATGTCCACATTTTTGTTATAGTCCATGAATTCACCATGTTCTTGAGCTAAAACTTGCATTTGATCATGTATTTGAAGCTTTGAATTCAATCGAATACATGCATGTTATATTTGATCATGTTCTTGAAGTTTTAAATGAATTTGTGTTTAATTGAACTACCTTTAGGCTTTGATTTCTCAAATTGATCTTCAAAACATGTCATATTATGAGTTTACAAGTGTTTTCCAGAAAATTAGCCCAAAAGGATCAGATTTGATGCTTTAAAAGTTGATTTTGAGCTTGAAAGTTCAATCTGGAATTTCCAGAATTTGGACCCACGCTCGAGCGTAGGACTTCACGCTCGAGCGCACACTCTGAGTTCATGCAGTCCGCCTGAGAGGGGAAAGTGACGCTCGAGCGGGAAATGCGTGTATCCAGTACTTTCATGTGATTTCCAGTCCGCTCGAGCGAGGGAGTGCACGCTCGAGCGAGGACTTGTGTCTCACGCTCGAGCGGGGGTCGAGCGCCCGTCGAGAGTGAATTTCATGCATCCAGTACTTTTGCCATGTTTTACAGTCCGCTCGAGCGAAGAAAGTCACGCTCGAGCGGAGATCCTTTGTCTGCATGTCCGCTTGAGCGTAGAAAGCCACGCTCGAGCGAGACCCCTGTTTGCTGAAAATTTTGAAAAGTGTTTTAAAGTACATCTTTGCATCCTCTTTCCATCCTAGGCATTCCCAGGGCATGTTTAAGACATCTTAAGGAGGATATTGATGTAGAACCACACCAAGTCAAGATAGAGACTAAGTCATGGATTCCCAAGTATGTAACTTAGTGTGTGTTCATTCTGTAACTGTAGGGTTGGCATCCGAGGACGCTCTAGCCTATCTGTAGCCCAGTGCTCTGTGAGTAACAATGTTGTAAAGATATATTCAATCATGAATATTTTCTGAATGATCAACTGTACTGCTTTCTGAAATGATATTTCTTACTGAATGAATGCCTGCCCTATTTGCGAACTGTATTCGTGGCATCCATAGCAATTTACTAATACTGTACTGTTACTGCTACTGTCACAGAGATCTCTGTCGGTTCCCATGTTGTAACCACTACTGTTTACTGATATGATGGCCATCAACTGACTGTTCGGTCTGTTAAGACCTATTGTACTGTTTGCTATTAGATGTACCACTTATGACTGCTATGATCGAATAACTGATATACTGTTCAAATGACTGTTTTAAATACTAAAAGGACATTCATTCCTAACCTCTTTACGCATATGTTATTCACTGGGCTTTAGCTCACTGTTTATATATATATGTAGGTGTTCAGGCACCGGATCGATGCTAGGAGCATTGGGTTAAACTCCCATTTTGTGAAGCCAACCACTGTGCCTCACTGAGAGGTTCCAAGCCTGACCGAGCCAAGGCTATTTGGGGTGTTTTAGTTTCCCCCATTTTTGTCTCTGTTTTGTAATACTGTATAGACTTGCACTGTACTATTCTAATTGGGATTAAGTCCCTGTCCTGGATGATTGTATATGTATGTATATATTGTTTTGTTCTGAATGTGAACATGTACGAAAAGTCTTTTTGCATACAGCTGTAACACGTCCGCGGGGGACCTCGCTACAGTTCGGACTCGATTTTTGTTGCGGTTCTTAATCTGAACCAAAGAGTCCAACTCTGGCAAATCATTTTGAGAAAAACAGATTTTGAAAAGAAGTGCCAAACATGGACTGCTTTGCCAAATACAGAGTCACCACCTAAATATTTTTAAAATGGGAAATTTAGGAAACCCTGACTCGGTGCCGAAGGCCACGTGTCCGTCATCACCAAATGTCTTGGCTCGGGAGCTTGGGTACGATCGGGGAAGGTCAGCTATGAGCACCCCCTTTCGCCCGGTCCGAAGGCCGGCCTCTACTAACCGTGATATCCGATTTTGAAAACGTTATGTGTTCTTATTCCGGTTATTAGCCTAGAATTACTATGTTATGCGCGCAGCGAACAAGTATAGACTAGATTGCCTAATTTGGAAATAAGCATTGCATATCCGTTTGTTTTGAAAAGGCTTTGGAATTTGCTACTCGCCAGTAGGCTAAAACACGGATTTCAACAAGTTTTTCCAACTCAAGCAATCCAACCTCCACCCATAGGCATTCAATCAGTTTATCTCATATAAGCATTTAGCCACATGGTAATCATACTGTCATGTTAACATTCACACGCATGCGAGATGCTAAAGCGTAAAAACTCACATCGTACTCCGTGCCAAAACAGCAAACTAGTTAGCAAACATGCATGACCCTAGTTCATGTCAAGTGGCTAATGCAACACAGGCGAAGGTGCAATTTAGAGTAGGCTCGGCTAACCCTAAAGATGGTATGTGAAATGCACTTTATTCGACGCACGTATTCAATTTGGAATTGAAGATACAATGCAGTTTGTATGATGTACCGAGCCCGATGCATGTCAACAAATGCATGGATGCACGCATGCATAGCATAAGGCATGCTAAAATAAACGTGCCCTAATACTAACCATTAAAAGCAGGTAAGTAAAAGGGAGAAAGAAGTGGGGGTTGGAAGACATACACACCACTCACCCACACTTATTACAGATATGCCCTCGCTCGGAGGGACCGAAAGAATAATACAAATAATTAACTACGCAAGCTAATTAAATATTACAAAATAGCCCAATTAGTTTTGACAACTAACTAAACTAAAGAAAAGCAGTAAACCGCCTCGGGAGGAGAGCCAAATGCAGCACGTGCTCGGGTCTTGCTCGAGAATTGCACTGCCATGCCTAGACTACCTCTGTTTTCCCTGCTCTGCCTTTCTGAAAACTGCCAAAGTCTCAGAATACTTCTCAAGGCACTGGGGATGCCACCGGCTGAGGGCAAACACCACCGGCTGAAGTATGTGGCCACCGGCACAAAATGAACTCATCGGCTGATAATTTATGTCGGCCGGCACTAAATGTTGCCGATCGGCACTGAATGTCTGCAGAACCTACAACTCACAGCAGCAGAGGGCAAAATCTTGCATGGCAATACAATTCAAGCCATTTATGCACCAAACACACTCCTTATCATGTTTGTGACTCAAAGGGGCATGTGCCTCGATTCTCGGGCCACCAATCACGCATTCCCATGCATGATGGCCCAAAGGATCAAATGTGCACTTTCAATCTCAAATGCATGCAAACCAAACAAACCAAAATCCCAATCCCTATCACCAAATCAAGGACAAGGAATGCATGTTGATGCAATGCAACTAGTCATGTTGGCTATCATGCAATATGAACAATGCAATGTACTTAATGCAAAGCATACTGTAGACACCCCATTTTTGACCGTCCTCAAGACCTGGACGTCACCGCTGGAACACTCGGTGATTATCCATGTTTGTGTTCGTTGGAGTTCCCGGAGTTCTCAGCTCGCGCGCCTTGCCTCAGGACTTCCGAACTCGACCATCTTGTGTCTGGTTTTGCACCAAACACTTGTGTTTTGCCTTGAAGGGTAGGGAATGCTTTGTGAGGCATCCCCCACATACCACCGGCTGTGGCTAGAGGCCACCGGCTGGCTGGTGTTGCCATCGGCACTTTATTGTGCCGACCGGCACTCTTTTGTGCGACCGGCACTAAGTTTTGTCAAAATGACACTCTTTGCCGGCCGGACACTGTGCAGTTGCTTTATGAGATATTTTCAGACAGCTGTATAGTTTTGGTTCCCCTCCATACACGTGTATGGAGGGATGACCCTCTTAGTTAGCTTAGCTTGTAAGCTTTGCAAGCTTTGCTTGCATATAAGAGGACCACTCCTCTCTGGCTAGGGTTACAAAATTTTAGCCATTTTAGAGAGAACCAAGCTCTGGTTTCTAGGGGTTAGAATAGAATACACATTCCTATCTCTCTCTTTCTCTTTGGTATTCTAGGTGTTTTGGTTCACATTATTGCACTAAAACCTAGTCTTCACCTTCCTTGGTGTCTTGAAAATCAGAGCTTTTCTTGAAGCTTTGAGCTGGTTTGGTGCTCAAGGAAGCCAACACATCATCTTTGTTGAAGAGGCTCCAAGGGTAAGACACTAACTCTCTTTTTACCCCATTTTTGCACCTTTTTTCCTAGTTTAGAACTGTTTTTGTGCTTAGTGTTTAACACATAAAAGTTCTGTTTTTTAAGCCTCTTTATTGTTTATTAAGAGTGTTTGGTGTTTGAAGTTTGACCACCCTTAGGCCTTGAAAAGGCCCTTTTTGTGCTATTTTGTGAGAGATCCGAGACTTTGGTGCTTGGGCCTCTCACCACTGAAATCTTGAGGGATTTCAGTGGTGGAGATGGTGCCTTGAAGTCTCCAAAAGGAGAGGGCCACCCCCTCTCCTTGATGTCCTTGAAAAGGGCAAGTTTTGGCCTCCAAAGGAGCACCATGTTTGGTTGTGTTGAGCATGTTTGGTTTGTTTTTCATGCTTATTATGCCATATAACTTGTTATAAGTTGGTTTTAGCACTCCTTGCATGCTTTGCATAGTTGCTTTGTAATGCCTCTTTGGTCCTTAACATGCTAGGTTGTACCTTTTGCATGCTTTAGGCTTAGATTTGTGAAGTTTTGTGCTTATTTTGCCATGTTTTAGCTCTGTCCATAGTTTTTGGGCATGCATTTATGCCCCTTTGCATTTTAGGCTTGTTGCCTTAGAGCATGAGTATGTAGCATGTTTGTTCCTCATTTTGGTAGTTTGGAACCACCTAGCATGCTATTTCAGTCCCTTTGGTGTGCTTGTATGCTTGCCTTAGTGGCCTCTTTAATGCTTTAAAAGCATGTGTTGAATGCTCCATGTTTTGGCCTTAATGCATGCCTTTGATTTCAAGCCTCTTAGATGCCATCTAAGTGGTCCTTTGGGCCTAATTTGACATGCTAAAAATCTGTTTTGGGTTGATTAATGCATGCCATAATTGCCTTGCATAGGTGTGGTTTAATGCTTCATAGACTTGCTTTGAAGACTTGGGCCATTTGTTGCATGTTTAGCTTGCTTTGTTGCATGATTTGGCATCATGTTTTGCATGATTTTCAGAGCTTTATATGCATGCTAATTGTCCATGTTTAACTCATTTCAAGTGTGCTTGAGAGTTGCCATGTTTGTGTCTAAGTGTTGGATCATAATTGCATGCATGTGTGTGTGTATTTTAGCCTTCATTTTGGGCACTTTGGCCACTGATTTTGGGCCTTTAGGGGCTGCCTAATTCATATTTAAGTCCACCTTTTATTTGGTTTGCATGCTTACCTTGCATGCTTGCTTGTATGCTTGCATGAATGCATTGCATTACCCATGTTGCATGATAGATAACATGACTAGGTTGCATTGTATCAACATGCATTCCTTGTCCCTTGAGTTGGTGATGGGGATTGGGACTTTGGTTTGTTTGGTTTGCATGCATTTGAAATCAAAGTTGCATTCTTGGTTCTTAGGGCCATCATGCATGGAAATGCGTGATTGGTGGTCCGGGAATCGAGGCACATGCCCCCTTGAGTCAAAAACATGATAAGGGGTGTGTATAGTGCATAAATATCTTGAATTGCATTGCCATGCAAGTTTTGCCCTCTGCTGCTGTGAGTTGCAGGTTCTGCAGGTATTTTGTGCCGGCCGGCAGTTTTAGTGCCGACCGGCAGTCAATTTCAGCCGATGGATAAATCAGTGCCGGTGGCCTCCTCCAGCCGGTGGTGTCCTACCCCAGCCGGTGGTGATCCCCAGTGCCCTGAGAGGCACTCCTGGGACTTTGGTAATTTTCTGAGGAGGAGAGCAGAGGAAACAGAGGCAATCCGTGCATGGCAGTGCGGTTCCGAGCCAGTCCCGAGCGCGTGTTGCATCCGGTCCTCATCCCGAGGCGATTTACTGTTTAATTAGATTAATTAATTTTTTAATTAATTATTTGTAATATTTTAATTAGCTTGCGTAGTTAATTAATTGTATTATTATTTGGTCCCTCCGAGTGAGGGCAAATTGTAATAAGTGTGTGTGAGTGGGTGTATGTCTTCCAATCCCCATTTCTTTCTTCCCTTTTATTTACCCGCTTATGTGGTAGATTAGGGCACATTTAAATTAGCATACCTTATGCAATGCATGCGTGCATCATGCATTTGTTTACATGCACCGGGCTCGGTACATCATACAAACTGCATCGTATTTCAATTCCAATTGAATACGTGATAGTTGTGCATTTCATGTGCCATGCTTAGGGTTAGCCGAGCCTACTCTAGATTGCATCGTATGCGTCATTAGCCACTTAACATGAACTAGGTCATGCATGTTTGCTAACCGGTTTTTGTTTTGGCACGGAGTACGATGTAAGTTTTATGCTTTAGCATTCGCATGCGTGTGAATGTTCCATGACAGTATGCTTACCATGCGGCTAAGTGCTTATATGATAACTGTTTGAATGCCTGTGGGTGGAGGTTGGATTGCTTGAGTTGGAACAACTCATTGAAATCCGTATTTTAGCCTACTTGCGAGTAGCAAAAACCAACACGTTTTTCGAGACAAAACGGATATGCAATGTTATTTCCAATTAGGCAATCTAGTCTATACTTGTTTGTGTGCGCATAACATAGTAATTCTAGGCTAATAATGGAATAAGAACGCATAAGTTTTCAAAATCGGATATCACGGTTAGTAGAGGCCGGTCTTCGGACCGGGCGAAAGGGGGTGCTCATAGCTGACCTTCCCCGATCGTACCCAAGCTCCCGAGCCAAGACATTTGGTGATGACGGACACGTGGCCTTCGGCACCGAGTCAGGGTTTCCTAAATTCCCCATTAAAAAATATTTAGGTGGCGACTCTGTAATCTGGCAAAGCAGTCCATGTTTGGCACTACTTTTCAAAAATCTGTTTTTCTTCAAAACGATTTGCCAGAGTTGGACTCTTTGGTTCAGATTAGAACCGTGACAATTTGAGTCCGAACTGTAGTAACCCAATGAACGGAACGGGACTTAACCCTCCCGGGCGTTCGGGACGTCTACAGTTTCTGGCGACTCTGCTGGGGATTTTAGAGAGCTTGACTCGAACTCGTGATATCCTGTTTTGACTACGTTTATGTGTCTCTTTGCATTGCATTGCATTGGTGCGCCTAGGACACCGTGTTGGCCATCTGCTATTCCTGAGCGGTTTGCCGGAGGCTTGTCTTGTCAAGGCATGACCATAAGGCTGACCGGTTGCGGCTCTGCCAGTATGGGAACACAAACCCCGGTTTTACCGGGGCACCCTTTTTGACCATTCGACCTAGTGCATATCGGAATCCATAGTGACCATTCCAAACTAGGACAGGTTGCTTACCCGATTTAGGTTGTTTGAAACCGCTGTGTGCGTAGTGAAACCCTAGCTCCTGACAAAATAGGACAGGGAAACCCTACCCCAACATAGGGGCGTATTGGCTCTCTTCTACCTGTTATGTGCTTTTAGAGTGTATCTCTGCAGGGAACGCATATATCAGTTTGCAAGTTTGGGTATCCGGCCCGAGGGCACCGGTAACAGTTGTTGAGAATCAGTTGTATCTGCGGGTATCAGTTCAGCTTTGAATAGTGATTCTGGGGAACAGTGATCAGTAGTAGAGTACAGTTATCCGGCTACATCCGTGCTTGATCTGTCTGGGGCTGAAATGCTGTTTGTTTTCCGTTTCAGTTCAGAGATTCAGAGGGTCGATCCAGAACAGTTAGTGTCTTCTCCTTGCTGCGGCAGGACTTAGCATGACGCAGAATTCAGAAGAAATCGTGGTCATGACGGCCGCGTTGGATCAAGGAATCACCCTACATGATGAGACTACTTGACATGCCGCATCCGCCCAGATCGCCGGCCGCGCACCCGGTTTGGGCCCCTCAGCTATATCAGGCTCGCGAGCCCACTACATTTGAACTAATGGGGATGATAGGTGATCTTCAAAGATCCGTGACGGATCTCGCCTATGGAATGTCAGTTTCGCCGCCAGCCGCACCATACGTCGGAGGCTTTGTACCCCAGGAGCCCCCGCTACTGGGACGAATTGTGATTGAACTCAACCAACCGGAGATGACCTCCAGTTATGGTAACGACGCAGCAAACCAAACTCTAGATCAGGCCGAGGCCAGAGATAAAGGCAAGATGAAGACAGATGCCGACCCTATCGAACAACTGCTGTGGGCAGTAGAGGCTTTGAAAGCCAGGGGATGAACAAGCAACAGATATCTGCAGTTATGTCAAAAGCTGTGGAGGGTGCTTTCCCCACTCCGCCTGAGGGCAGTTCCAGTCAATCAGAGAATCGGGATAGGCCCCGTCATGCCAAAACAGTTCTTCCCGCTCCCAACCTTGCATCCGGGAAGGATCAGAAATCCAAGGCCGCCCCGCCGATCCGTTCGCTAGTGCATCTAGCAAGAGTGCTCAGGCCCCGAAGTATCTGCCCCGAGGGCACAGGGTCTTCCACCCTCTTTACATGCCTCTGTCTAGGGCACTGTTGATTTTGGCCAAAAAGGGGCATCTCAAACCCTTGGAGCCCCGGCCCCTACCGAAGAATCTCCCTGCCGCACATGATGCTTCTCTGTACTGTGCGTACCATCAGCAGACAGGCCATGCCACTGACAATTGTTTTCGCCTCCGTCACGAGGTGCAGGATCTGATTGACAACGAGGTTATCCTCCCACCCACCTCGGCCAAGTCAGTCACTACGGAGTTCTTGGATTTTGAGGACACAGATACTGCGAGTATGTAATCAGAAGGTGAACCGCCTGTGGGCATGCTTGGCGCATTTTTGGATGTGGCGTTTGGCACGCATTTTTGGGCACCTATTAATTTCTGTAAATTCTGACTTGGGTGTCGAGTCAGTCTTCTGTTTTGTCTTGAGCCTGTCTCATTGTTTTGAGACATTCCTTTTGCTTAAGGGTCTGTCTAATTGTAATGAGTCAGTCCCTCTTGTATAGAGTACCATGGTGATTTCGGGGTTGTTGCCTCAAACACCGTTTTATCTTATAAACAGTTGTTTTTGCTTTTTGAGTCTGTTTCTGTCAGGGAGCCAGTTATGCCAACAAATCTGAATGAAACAGCCGTGGCCATCATGTGTCGTATTGTTGCTATTTGAGTTAGCCGCGCCAGAGGGTGTGAATGGAACGACAGCACATACCGCCTGCTCTCTTGTGCCTTAAACATCGTTATGATGACCTAAGCTTTTCATAAAACCCTTTTCGAACACCGCGGTGATGAAAACAAAGAGGAAGTGATTCCTCGGGTTTTGTAAAATTTTGATCATTTTGAGAAAAGGAACGCATGCTAAGCTTTTTATGAATAAAATCATGCTTGTCGGCGTGAGTACTGAGAAGGACCCTGGCCTGATCCAGACTGGTTCCACACTATCTTCAGCACGAGCGATTTGTCGCTTTCTTAAAAACTTTCAAAAACAAAATATTTTGCGCAGTCTCGCGAAGACTTGTGTGGAATCGTTCTTGAGATTGTGTAGCCCAGGATCGCTCTCGGCCTCAAAATTCGATTTGTCTGTTGTGAACCGGAATCCGTTCAGAACATCCAACAGTGCCATGAAACGCCTGTGTGGCCCATTTTGAAGCAGCCCTCGAGCAAGAGGCCTCAAAGTCAGATCAGGGAGATCAGATCCCACCAAGCAAAGCTCGAGAAGCAACCGTGATGGACTTTTCCTGCAAATCAACCCAACAGCCGCTCTCCCGGATACAGAGGGCTTCCATTTCAAAAACCATTTGGCATGGGCTTGCTACACTTTTACCCTTTGAGAGGCTCGCTGGGCCGAAAACCCGGAAGGGCGGTCCAGGCAAAAGTTAGAGCAAAGAAAAGAAAAGACAAAAAAGAAAAATACAAAAAGAAGCAAAAAAAGAAAAAAGAAAAGAAAAAATAGCAAAGAAAAAGAAATGAAAATGAAAAGAAAAGAAAAAAGAAAGAAAAAGAAAAAAACATAGCTCGCAAGGTCGAAAACCCGCATTGGGCGCCTTGGCAAAAGTTAGAGCCTAAACAGTGAAGGTTAAAATACCCGAGTGTACCTTAACCGGAACTACGTAAGGCTTGATTCCCATGTTTGGGATACGTAGGCAACTTCATCTGAAGTCCAGCCCCCAACGCTTCCATAGCGTCTCAGTCCATGTCATGGTTTTGATCACCTTTGCCTCCTCCGAATCCAGAGTCTCAATTACAGCAACCGGGAGCTACGTGATTAACTTCCTCTTAAAGCCCAAACCGCCAACACCTTCCAGGTGACTGTGTCCATATATTGATTCAAACCGTCTTCGGCTCCTCCGCGACTGAGGGTCCGATCGTCATCAACAAGGACTGGCTTACAATGTGCCGCGGCATCATCCAAGCAAGGGGCAACTTTCCGTTGCCATACAGTGCCATAAGTTGCCCTGAGTTACCGCCCAAACTAGGGGCAACTTTCCGTTGCCTTATCCCCCTTTAAGCCAGGGGCAATTTCCCATTGCCTCCGATCCGAGGTTGCATATCTCGAGGGTAAGTTCTACGCTCGTTGAGCGTTCACTGTTTGCAAAATAGTTTTTGAAAATTTTCACTGAAGTTGACTTATTTTCTCGAAAACTATTTCATTTTTCAAAATAGGACCATGTTTGGACCCAAAAGGAGAATTTTCAGTGCGCACAGCCTGATTCGCATGATTTTCAAATCAAAAATTGAACAAGCATGTTAATCTGACGTTCATTTTGATCAAAACTGTTTTAGAAAGAAAACAAAAAATGGTCAAAGTAATGAACTAGGGGCACAGTTTGAGTCAGGTGTTCTGTCTCTCCCTTGTCATCAACACGCCTGCCAGGAAAGCACTTTATCTATCAGAAGAAATAGCCGTGAGCTAGCTGTATTCGGCATGAATCCACCGCTTCCTATTCATCCATCAATCACCCTGGGGAGGGATGAAAAATGAGAGAATAAAGAATAGAGAGGTGTAAGTCGAGAGAAAAGTGAACAAGAGGGTTTTGAGAGAAAAACCGAGCTTGAGGGCCGAGTGGTGAGAATCACACAAATCAGAAAGGGTGGGAAACCTGCCCGTAGGAATTGGCTCCTCAAGGTCTTTTGTTTTCAAGCACGTCCGTGTGTCGTGTCCTTTGATTTGTCGGTCTCAATTTAGCTTTGAGTCTTTTCCGAGTGTATCTCGTTGTGTTTAGGTCGTGTGCCTTTTATTTTCTTCACTTGAGTCCTTTCCACTGTGTTCAGTTGTAGGCTCGATACCCCGGTTGTGAAACCCCTCTTCCAAAGATTAATCGTTTGTGCTCAGGATGCTGTGCCATTCTCTACATTCGTGCGAAGCAAGAGAAAGAAAAGGAAATTTGGGACATCCGAGTGAGTTTCAACTTCAACCGTTTCAGTTTTGTGATCCGTCTTGTCAGATTGGGTTATTTGTTCAGGGTTTGCTGTGTGCAGAATGGACCGAGTGCTGTGTTATGGGCTGCATGCAGACTAATCCCCAGCAGAGTATGGGTTGTGTGTCCAGTTTGAGTAGTGGTTTGTATGAGTTGTTTGCTGTTAATTGGTTGGTTATCCGATTATCATAGTGCAAATGCTCAATTTTCAGACAACAGATCAATATCATTTACATTTGAGGTGTAATATGATGCAATGCAGTGCAGGGTATGAAATATACACGAATGTAAATACTTTTTTAGACAAAAAGTTTGTTTCATTTCATATCATCTTTTCAAGTACATAAGTTTTGGAAACAAAATCTGCCTGCGGCAGTACAAAATACTCTATCTACCAACAAAAGAGAAAAGAATAAGAAAAGAAATAAGAAAAAGCAAAAGTCTGGGTCATCAGCATCATCAATGGCCTCGCGCCGGGGGATCTGTCCTCGCCCTCTTCCTGGGCAGAAGTCCAGGAGCATCACCAGAAGTGTCACTATCCGAGCCGAGCCCGAGCTGCCCCCGGCCTCCTCCTCGGATGACTCCGCCTCCTCCTCAGACTCGTCATCTGGAACTGGAGCCCGCGAGCTACTCCCGACATGAACGCGCCCCCCTGGTACGAGGATATGCTCTGCCATCCCGAGTAGAAATGGGAGGTCCAGCTGGAGCGCCACCCACCGGGGAATCTGGAAGGGAGGCTGAAACAGCATGAAAAGACAAATGCATCAGTATATTGAGCAGTGAATCAGTGCAGAATGCAGTGTATGAGTACAGTGTATGTGAATACTGAGCAGATGAATCAGTGCAGAATGCAGTGTATGAATATAGTGTGTGAGTGCCGTGAGCAGTTATCAGGTTTTGCGCAGTACATCAGATTGTATGAAACAGTCAGAGAAGACATACCGGAATGCTGTAAAGAGCCAAGATGTCGAAGGTCTGCTGCAGCATCCCCATCATGGAGGCATTCAACTCCACGGACTGCCGGGTGTACTCGGAGGATGCCTGCAAAAGTATCAGATGCATCAGTATTCTGTGGAATATCGAATAAACTGAAATGGAATGACAATGCAAGATAAGAAATGAAGTGATACATACCGGAGGCAAGTCGGGAATACCGGCCAACTCATGACCAGCCGGGGGAGGAGCAAAGGGGATCTGAAAGGTCTCCCCACCCTGCCCTCTGTATGTCAGCATAGTGGGCAGAGCAGGCCAACCGGCCCCCCCCTCTGAACCCCGCCCTGCCGCGAACTCGAGCCCTCCTCGGCGCTCCTCCTCCTACTCCTGCTCCGGCCGCCGGCGCCGCAGGTCTCTCTCTCTCAGCTCGGCGACCACCACTCAGCGGCCGCATGATGAAGGTCCGGACGTACTCTGAGTAATCGCCCTCGCCTCTGAAGCCGTCTGCCTCCCAGCCGATGGTGTAGTCCGCCATCTGCTCGGCGGTGAACCTCTCCGTATCCCGCATATGCTCGGGAGGGTGTACCGGGACTATCTGCTCAGGTAACCCTAAGGTCTGACGCAAGAAGCGCTCGCCTAGGTACCAAGCCCGACAGACCGGGCCCTCCAGCAAAATCCGGTAACGCGAGGTATCGACGGCGCCAGCAAACCGATCCCGCGCCACGGCTGGCAGTGGAGCCCAAGGCTGCCAGGTGATCTGAAATTGAAATACAGTGTGTTACCTACTGTTATTGCTAATATACAGTGAAAAGACGAAGCTTAAATGAACTGCAAGTAAAACATACCTCGGCAGGGGTGATGGTGTCAAAGTAGCGGCGGAAGAAGCTGAAGGTCTCCCGGGGCCTCCCACGCACCTCCCGTCGAAGCGGCGTGAGAAAGGAACGACCAGAGGGGTCTCTGCATCGGGTACAGGAGCGAGCCTAGGGAAGTAGGCGTAAACCCACAACTGCAAGATAAATACCAGTGCATTTATCAGATAAAGCAGAATACAGAATAAAAAGCAGAAATAGCAGAGCCGTGTGTTGTGCAATGTAAAAGCAGAGTATGTGTGTACAGTGTGAGCAGTGTACAGTCAGTGTAAAGCAGAGTATGTGTATGCCGAGTGTACAGTATACAGTCAGTGTAAATCAGAGTATGTGTGTGCCGTGTGTACAGTATACAGCAAGTGTAAAGCAGAGTATGTGTGTGCCGTGTGTACAGTATACAGCAAGTGTAAAGCAGAGTATGTGTGTGCCGTGTGTACAGTTACAGCAAATGTAAAGCAGACTACAGTGTGTACAGTACAGAATACATAAAGTATGTAGAGTAGAAATATAAAGCAGAGAAGAAGACATACCTCCCAAGCCCGCCAGTAGCCCCCGAGCAACTGCCCGCTGCCACGAGAGACTGAGCTCATGTAGCCGTAGAGGGTAGCCAGAGCGGCGCCGCCCCAGTCATATCGCAGGAGGTCCCGGACGTCCACCAGTGCGCTGAGAAGGCAGAGAGGCACGGTGTTCGCCCGGTCGGTGAAGAGGGTCGTCCCTAACAAAAACATCAGAAAGCCGCGTGCGTACTGCTCTACAGCCGCCTCGGTCATCGGAGCCGCCGCCACCAACGCAGGCTGCACTCTGAACTGCACCTCAAACCAGGAGTAGCGGACAAAGCCTGGACGAGCAAGAGGTGGCGCCTCACCAAGCAAGTAGATCTGAGCGGCGATCCACTCGTCCATGTCGGTGTCGAAGGGGATCGGATCACCCCCTACCCCGATGCCGGTGAGCACCGAAAAGTCGTAGGGAGTCATCGTCATGTCTCCCGCTGCGGATAGATGGAAAGAGTCAGTGGTGTCCCACCACCTCTCTGCCAAGGCGGCAAGGAGAGGTCTGCAGGCGGAGAGCCTGGAAAGTCCCCTGCAAAAGGAACTGAAACCCGCATCGTCCACGATGCGTCGAACCGCCTCGGGAAGCTCCAAGTACCAATCTCGAGCCGCGACATTCCCATACCCGCGGATGGCATGGAATCTCCCTGTTTTCAAGCAAATAGTTGCAAAGCAATATGAAATGTACAGTTTCGAAGAAACAGTTAAAGTCAGTACAAATCTAGCATGCGTGCAAGTCTTTCAGATTCAAACAGAAACCGGGTACCGGTGTGCTTACAGTAAACTACGGCGCGTGATGCGTCAGTGTGTTTTGAGTGTCCAGTGTAAACTTGGTGCACGTGTGCACGTTTTTCAGATGCAAGCAAATGTCAGGTTTCAGTGCACCAGTAGGTGGACTACGGCCTGTGATGTGTCAGTACTCCCATGGGATCAGTGTAAACATAGCATGTGTGCGTGTTTTTCAAAGTTCAAATGGATGCCAGGTCCCGGTATGTTTCAGTGAATTACCAACGTGTGATGCGTCTGTGTGTTTGTGTGATTTAGTGCAAGTCTAGCATGCGTGCGAGTTTTCAGATTCAAATAAGCACCGGGTGTTGGTGAGTTCATGTCAAAAGTGCAATGTGTGCCGTGTGTTTGGGTGATTCAGGCTAGTGCAGTGTGTGTGCATGTGTGTTGGTCCTAAGCAGATATCAGTTGTGAAGTTATCTACAATCAACTACAATATACGGCATGTCAGAATTAAGCAGTTAACGGGTGCAGTTAGCTACGGCAGTTAACAGTTCTACATTGCAGAAAATAAAACAAAGTAGAGATGTTACCTCGGAAGCGCCGAAGGACAGGTGCGAGGTCGGCTCGCGCAGGAGGAGCTCCGGGTCCAGAGCCCTATCGAAGCCGCGGAAGTGGCGGAGCCCATCTGGTGGAAGCACGTGAATAGCCGGGCGGTAGGTCGCCGGATCAAATGGGCGCTCACTCAGCGGGAGGAGCTCGACCCCGGGATCCATCTCGTGATCCGGGGGAGTCCCGACATGTGGAACATCGTCAGCCATGGCAATGGAGATGAGAAAATAGCCGGAAAAGGAAAACCGAGCAAGAATGTGAAAAGTCAACCGGAAGAGTCAACCCCGAGCGGGCCGAAAATGGCCGGGAAGGCCGGAAGATGAAAATACACGGAAATGTAGAGAAAATCGAGGGGAACAAGTCCCGAAAAGGCGAAAAATAGCAAAGGAGATCCCGAAATGAGATTTCGATCGGGTGGAAATGTCCGAAACGCGAAGAATATCGCGAATCCGACGGTAAAATGGTGCGAAACACGAGGAAATCGACGAAAAATCGAGAGAAACAAAGCTCTAGAGAGAGAGAGTGAAGGATTTCGGTGGAAGAGGAAGTGGAAAATAGGGTTTAGAAACCCTATTTTATAAAGCCCGAGCCGAAATGGCAGAACTGCCCCCGATCAGGCATTTTCTGCCGGTCGGCACTATTTTGTGCCGGTCGGCACATTATTGTGCCGGTGGAGAAGTTTAGGCAGCCGGCTGCAGCCGGTGACCACCTAGCCCAGCCGGTGGTGTTCCCAAGGCCTTGTTTAGGCTATATGAGGGGTTTTGGGTCTTCATAGCTCAAGAAAGTGCAAGAAAGTGCATCTCCGACGCTCAACCGGCCTCCGTTTTGACCTCAGACAGTGTCTTCTGTGTGTGGCACTCAAATTCATGCGATGACTGTATCCTTTTGTATCCTTTTGTCTTTCATAAGATTTAAAAGTTCCCCCGTGTGTGTTGCACGCATTCATCACACTCTCCGGTGCGCCGCCTCCCGCCGTCTCGCACGTCCCTTGCGACTTGCATTATTTTCCATCCGATGAGGTATGCGTGCCTCATCTTGCATTTCATCGCATTTCGAGGTACGCATGCCTCATTTTGCATTCCTTTTTCCATCCGATGAGGTATGCGTGCCTCATCTTGCATTTCATCGCATTTCGAGTACGCGTGCCTCGTTTTGCATTCCATTTTCCATCCGATGAGGTATGCGTGCCTCATCTTGCATTTTATCGCATTTCGAGGTACGCGTGCCTCGTTTTGCATTCCATTTTCCATCCGATGAGGTATGCGTGCCTCATCTTGCATTTCATCGCATTTCGAGGTACGCGTGCCTCGTTTTGCATTCCATTTTCCATCCGATGAGGTATGCGTGCCTCATCTTGCATTTCATCGCATTTCGAGGTACGCGTGCCTCGTTTTGCATTCCATTTTCCATCCGATGAGGTATGCGTGCCTCATCTTGCATTTTATCGCATTTCGAGGTACGCGTGCCTCGTTTGCATTCCATTTTCTATCCGATGAGGTATGCGTGCCTCATCTTGCATTTCATCGCATTCGAGGTACGCGTGCCTCGTTTTGCATTCCATTTTCCATCCGATGAGGTATGCGTGCCTCATCTTGCATTTCATCGCATTTCGAGGTACGCGTGCCTCGTTTTGCATTCCATTTTCCATCCGATGAGGTATGCGTGCCTCATCTTGCATTTCATCGCATTTCGAGGTACGCGTGCCTCGTTTTGCATTCCATTTTCCATCCGATGAGGTATGCGTGCCTCATCTTGCATTTCATCGCATTTCGAGGTACGCGTGCCTCGTTTTGCATTCCATTTTCCATCCGATGAGGTATGCGTGCCTCATATTGTATTTCATCGCATTTCGAGGTACGCGCGCCTCGTTTTGCATTCCTTTTTCCGTCTGATGAGGTATGCGTGCCTCATTTTGCATTTCATTGTATCTCGAGGTACGCATGCCTCGTTTCGTATTTCGCTTTCCATCATTGAGGTACGCGTGCCTCGTTTTGCATTTCATTTCACACCAATGAGGTATGCGTGCCTCATGATTCATTTCATTCTCACTTGCATTGTTTTGCATCCCTTGTGGCACGCGTGTCACATTCGCACAGTTGCCCCACATTGGGTCCGGCGGGACCAAAGACACGCGACGGTCTAGGAGACCTTAAATCCTCGGGAGGTGCAAGACCTTCAGTACATTGAGGTGCACCCCATCGCATTTGGCATGCATCATATCGCACTGTCTTGTGCACTCGCGTTGTCTAAACGCATCGCGCTATTTTGTGCATCTCATTGCATTTTGCATGCATTCAATCGCGCTATCTTGCGCATCACACCGTCCTGTGCACGCAT
This sequence comes from Camellia japonica, assembly GCA_030407325.1. Classification (NCBI taxonomy): domain Eukaryota; kingdom Viridiplantae; phylum Streptophyta; class Magnoliopsida; order Ericales; family Theaceae; genus Camellia; species Camellia japonica. The sequence continues at coordinate 99,422,147 of JAPPVO010000032.1, forward strand.
GGTCCGGCGGGACCGAAAACACGCACGGTCTGGCGAGACCTTAAGCCCGTCCATTTGCATTGTTATGCATCTCAAAAAGCCGTGCGTTGGCGCGCATTTCAAACATCATGCATCATGTGCATTCAAATGCATACATTTTGCATCCCGGTCTAGGAGACCTTAAATCCTCTGAAGGTGCAATTCCTTTGGTGTTTGTCGTGCCCGAACGACTTTCGGTGGTCTGGTAAAGCCACCTGTCTGTGTTTGCGGTGAGTTCCTAGAAGACCAACTGGGACGGTGAAAACTAGAGTTTGAACGGCTTATGCCTAGAACACAAATGTTCGGGATTTCTGAGACTAAAGTCTGGTTTAAATACCCAGGGGTGTACCCTCGGCTTGAAATCCGTATGGAAGCCCCATAGGTTGAGGCGGCGTGTTTACGCCTCAATTCTGGATACTGAACCAACCTAGTATATCGCCTTGTTGGTAAGATAGGGAAAGCTGCAACCGTAGTCGTTGCATCAAATGCATTTGTCATGCATCATCATATATATTGCATATGTCATGCATTTCAAAAAACAAAAAAAACACATGCATTGTCATGCATCATTGCATCATAATGCATTGTCATGCATTCCAAAAACAAAAAAAAAAAGAACACATGCGTTTGTCATGCATCATCATATATATTGCATATCTCATGCATTTCAAAAAACAACAAAAACAAAAAAACACATGCATATGTCATGCATATCATTGTAGTATAGCGCATATGTCATGCATTTTCTGTAAATATCCATTTCTAGTGCATTTTTAGTTTGCATGCATCCATTGATCACTTCCACTATGGCTTGCGCCTTTCCAGGTTGAGCTTGGTCTGGTATGTGCCCCTACTTTTCACGTCGAAGCACAGTTTTTGTGTACGCGCCTATTCCTTGATGAGCTTGGTTTGAGGGTTTGCGGCACATCTCCTGTGTTAGACGCGGTTCGTATGCGTACATGCCTTTTCTAGGCAAGATTCGGTTTGGCCTGCGCGCCATATCCATTCCATTGCATGCATCCCATTGCATCACTTCCATCCATGGCTTGCGCCTTTCCAGGTTGAGCTTGGTCTGGTATGTGCCCCTACTTTTCACGTCGAAGCACAATTTTTGTGTACGCGCCTATTCCTTGACGAGCTTGGTTTGAGGGTTGCGGCACATTTCCTGTGTTAGACGCGGTTCGTATGCGTACATGCCTTTCCTAGGCAAGATTCGGTTTGGCCCGCGTGCCATATCCATTGTATCGATTTCCATTGCATTGTAGTTAATTGTTGCATCCGGCATTAGGATCATTATTCCCTCCTCAGCGGGTCGTTTCCCCACTTATGTCATTCCACCCAATACTTGTTCTTGTGTCCGTGCGAAGTACTCATAGATCAGACATCGTTCTATGGGAGACGGACTTGTTACCTCCATCAATCTATTTGACATTCGTGTGGTTCCGGACCGCTCATGATTGAATCATGATTCAATTGCTTTGCATGTAGTTTGCATGGTTTCAATTGCATTGCATATCATTTGCATTATTTATACATAGTTTTGTATATATTGCATATCATTTTGCATTCATTTCGCATTATCATGCGTATTGCTAACAATATCATACCTGTTAAGTTTGCTTTCTTTGCAGGCACGATATTGTATGTACGGCTCATTTGAGGCCGGTGCAACCGGACGAGCCGCACAGGTATTGTATCCTCCGAGTGAGACGTATTGAGAATTGCATAATTCTCTTACATCCTTTCTGCATTGTAGTGTAGATTGGTATATGCTAGCTTAATAACTGTCGCATGTGTGCTTCATTACAGCTTTCTTTGATGATCATAAGTTATGCTCGGCCTTTTGCATCGTCAGTTGCATCTTGCCCCGCCTACGGGCGATACCTTGTATGCGGCTTGTATGCCTGTGCCCGAACTACGCTGGTTTGATTCCTAAAGGGATACGTAGGCAGCTTGCGAGTCAACCATTTGCGCTTTGTATGTTTGTCCAAGTCTTCGGCCTTGTCAAAATGGGTCGTCTCAGGGCTTTGACATTCACTCCCGTCATTGTTATGACTTCGAGTTCTGTCAAAGAGGGGCAACTGTAGACACCCCATTTTTGACCGTCCTCAGACCTAGACATCACAGCTGGAACACTCGTGATTATCCATGTTTGTGTTCGTTTGGAGTTCCCGGAGTTCTCGGCTCGCGCGCACTTGCCTCAGGACTTCCGAATCGACCATCTTGTGTCTGGTTTTGCACCAAACACTTGTGTTTTGCTTGGCAAGGGCAGGGAATGCTTTGTGAGGCATCCCCACATACCACCGGCTGTGGCTAGAGGCCACCGGCTGGCTGGTGTTGCCATCGCACTTTATTGTGTGCCGACCGGGTCCCACTTTTGTGCCGACCGGCATAAGGTTTTGTCAAAATGACACTCTTTGCCGGCCGGACACTGTGCAGTTGCTTTTGAGATATTTTCAGACAGCTGTATAGTTTTGGTTCCCCTCCATACACGTGTATGGAGGGATGACCCTCTTAGTTAGCTTAGCTTGTAAGCTTTGCAAGCTTTGCTTGCCTATAAGAGGACCACTCCTCTTCTTGGCTTAGGGTTACAAAATTTTAGCCATTTTAGAGAGAACCAAGCTCTGGTTTCTAGGGTTAGAATAGATACACATCCTATCTCTCTCTTTCTCTTTGGTATTCTAGGTGTTTTGGTTCACATTATTGCACTAAAACACCTAGTCTTCCACCTTTCCTTGGTGTCTCCAAAATCAGAGCTTATTCTTGAAGTTTTGAGCTGGTTTGGTGCTCAAGGAAGCCAACACATCATCTTTGTTGAAGAGGCTCCAAGGGTAAGACACTAACTCTTTTTACCCCATTTTGCACCTTTTTACCTAGTTTAGAACTGTTTTTGTGCTTAGTGTAACACATAAAAGTTCTGTTTTTTAAGCCTCTTTATTGTTTATTAAGAGTGTTTGGTGGTTTGAGCAAGTTTGACCACCCTTAGGCCTTGAAAAGGGCCCTTTTTGTGCTATTTTGTGAGAGATCCGAGACTTTGGTGCTTGGCCTCTCCACCACTGAAATCTTGAGGGATTTCAGTGGTGGAGATGGTGCCTTGAAGTCTCCAAAAGGGGAGGGCCACCCCCTCTCCTTGATGTCCTTGAAAAGGGCAAGTTTTGGCCTCAAAGGAGCACCATGTTTGGTTGTGTTGTTGAGCATGTTTGGTTTGTTTTCATGCTTATATGCCATGATTAACTTGTTCTAAGTTGGTTTTAGCACTCCTTGCATGTTTTGCATAGTTGCTTTGTAATGCCTCTTTGGTCCCTTAACATGCTTAGGTTGTACCTAATTTGAGCATGCTTTAGGCTTAGATTTGTGAATTTTTGTGCTATTTTGCCATGTTTTAGCTCTGTCCATAGTGTTTGGATCATGGCATGTTATATGGCCCCTTTGCATTTGTTGGCCTTGAGCATGAGTATGTAGCATGTGTTTGCACCTCATTTTGGTAGTTTGGAACCACCTAGCATGCTATTTCAGTCCCTTTGGTGTGCTTGTATGCTTGCCTTAGTGGCCTCTTTAATGCTTTAAAAGCATGTGTTGAATGCTCCATGTTTTGGCCTTAATGCATGCCTTTGATTTCAAGCCTCTTAGATGCCATCTAAGTGGTCCTTTGGGCCTAATTTGACATGCTAAAAATCTGTTTTGGGTTGATTAATGCATGCCATAATTGCCTTGCATAGGTGTGGTTTAATGCTTCATAGACTTGCTTTGAAGACTTGGGCCATTTGTCGCATGTTTAGCTTGCTTTGTTGCATGATTTGGCATCATGTTTTGCATGATTTTCAGAGCTTTATATGCATGCTAATTGTCCATGTTTAACTCATTTCAAGTGCGCTTGAGAGTTGCCATGTTTGTGTCTAAGTGTTGGATCATAATTGCATGCATGTGTGTGTGTATTTTAGCCTTCATTTTTGGGCACTTTGACCACTGATTTTGGGCCTTTTAGGGTGCCAATTCATATTTAGTCCATTTATTTGGTTTGCATGCTTACCTTGCATGCTTGCTTGTATGCTTGCATGAATGCATTGCATTACCCATGTTGCATGATAGATAACATGACTAGGTTGCATTGTATCAACATGCATTCCTTGTCCCTTGAGTTGGTGATGGGGATTGGGACTTTGGTTTGTTTGGTTTGCATACATTTGAAATCAAAGTTGCATTCTGGTTCTTGGGCCATCATGCATGGAAATGCGCGATTGGTGGTCCGGAATCGAGCACATGCCCCCTTGAGTCAAAAACATGATAAGGGTGTGTATAGTGCATAAATATCTTGAATTGCATTGCCATGCAAGTTTTGCCCTCTGCTGCTGTGAGTTGCAGGTTCTGCAGGTATTTTGTGCCGGCCGGCAGTTTAGTGCCGACCGGCAGTCAATTTGCAGCCGATGGATAAATTCAGTGCCGGTGGCCTCCTCCTTGCCGGTGGTGTCCTACCCCAGCCGGTGGTGATCCCCAGTGCCCTGAGAGGCACTCCTGGGACTTTGGCAATTTTCTGAGGAGGAGTAGAGGAAACAGAGGCAATCCGTGCATGGCAGTGTGGTTCCGAGCCAGTCCCGAGCGCGTGTTGCATCCGGTCTCCTCCCGAGGCGTTTACTGTTTTTAGATTAATTATTTGTTAATTTAATTAATTTGTAATATTTAATTAGCTTGCGTAGTTAATTAATTTGTATTATTTTCGGTCCCTCCGAGCGAGGGCATAATTGTAATAAGTGTGGTGTGAGTGGGTGTATGTCTTCCAATCCCCATTCTTTCTTCCCTTTTATTTACCGCTTATGTTGGTAGATTAGGGCACATTAAATTAGCATACCTTATGCAATGCATGCGTGCATCATGCATTTGTTTACATCGGGCTCGGTACATCATACAAACTGCATCGTATTTCAATTCCAATTGAATACGTGATAGTTGTGCATTTCATGCCATGCTTAGGATAGCCGAGCCTGTCTAGACATTCGTATGCGTGCATTAGTCACTTAACATGAACTAGGTCATGCATGTTTGCTAACTGGTTTCTTGTTTTGGCACGGAGTACGATGTAAGTTTTATGCTTTAGCACGCATGCGTGTGAATGTTGCCATGACAGTATGCTTACCATGCGGCTAATGCTTATATGATAACTGTTTGAATGCCTGTGGGTGAGGTTGGATTGCTGAGTTGGAAACTCATTGAAATCCGTATTTTAGCCTACTTGCGAGTAGCAAAAACCAACACGTTTTTCGAGACAAAACGGATATGCAATGTTTATTTCCAAATTAGGCAATCTAGTCTATACTTTTGTTGTGCGCACACATAGTAATTCTAGGCTAATAACCGGAAGAGACGTAAAGTTTTCAAAAACGGATATCACGGTTAGTAGAGGCCGGTCTTCGGACCGGGCGAAAGGGGGTGCTCATAGCTGACCTTCCCCGATCGTACCCAAGCTCCCGAGCCAAGACATTTGGTGATGACGGACACGTGGCCTTCGGCACCGAGTCAGGGTTTCCTAAATTTCCCCAAAAAAATATTTAGGTGGCGACTCTGTAATCTGGCAAAGCAGTCCATGTTTGGCACTACTTTTCAAAAATCTGTTTTTCTTCAAAACGATTTGCCAGAGTTGGACTCTTTGGTTCAGATTAAGAACCGTGACAATTTGAGTCCGAACTGTAGTGAACCCAATATGAATAGAACGGGACTTAACCCTCCCGGGGCGTTCGGGGACGTCTACACATACAAACAAACATGAGGTAAGCTTGCAAGCAAGCAAATGATGATCTTAAACATGACTTAGGCAACTCTAAATAGGCCTAAAATCAGTGGCCAAAGTGCCCAAAAATGAAGGCTAATCACGCATGCACACATGCACATGTTGAGGTACCAACTTAAGCATCAAGTGAGCAAGCTTTAAGCACACTTAAAGGAAGCTAAACATGGACAATTAGCATACATAGAAAGCTCTTAAAATCATGTTAGAATATGGTGCCAAACCAAGCCAAATGAGACAACATTAGCATGCAACAAATGGCCCAAGCATCCAAGGCAAGCCAAAGGAGACCTAAACCATGGCTAAGCCAACCAAGCCTCACAAGGCCAAGAAGGCTTAAAATAGGTCTAAGGCAGCCTTAGACCATACAAATGGGACCTCCTAGATGGCATCTAAGTGGCTCTAGAGCAAGGCATACACAAAGGTCAAGGCATAAGGCATACAACATATGCATTCAAAGCTTCAAAGAGGCATGCAAGGCAATCAAACAAGCATGTCTAAGGGACTGAAATTGCATGCTAAATGGTTCCAAACCATTGAAAATAATGCAAACAAGGCATGCTACACATTTATGCACTTAAGGCCAACAAGCCAAACATGCAAAGGGCTGTACAATGCAAGCTAGGGTCGACCAAAATAACTATGGACAGACCTCATTCATGGCAAAATAAGCATACAAGCTTCACAAATGTAAGCCTAAAACATGCTAGAAACAAAGGCACACAACCTAAGACATGTTAAGGGATCACAAGGCATTACATGGCAACTATGCTAAGCATGCATAAGGGACCAAAACCAACTCTTAGCAATGTTATATCATGGCATAATAAACATAAAATGCAGCCTAGACATGCTCAACACACATTCAAACAAAGGCTTCCTCAAGAGGCCAAGACTTGTCCTTTTCAAGGACAACAAGGAGAGGGAGTGGCCCTCTCCTTCTTGGGACTTCAAGGCATCATCTACACCACTGAAATCCCTCAAGATTTCAGTGGTAAAGAGACCCAAACACCAAAATCCCGGAGCTCAACAAAATAGCACAAAAAAAGAGGCCTTTCAAGGCCTAAGAGGGGCCAAACTTCCCCAAAGCACAAAGCACCCTTAATAAACTATCAAGAGGACTAAAAAACAGAACCTTTTTGTATTAAACACCAAGCGCAAAAACAGTTCAAAGATAGGTAAAAATGGAGTGCAAGAATGGGGTAAAAAGAGGACTAGTGTCTTACCCTTGTAGACCTCTTCACCAAAGATGATGTTGTTGCTTCCTTAAGCTCTAATCTAGCCAAAAACTTTAAGAACAACCTCTTGGAACCTCAGTAGCCAAGGGAAGGTGAAACACTAGGTGCTTGTGTGCAATAATGTGGACTAAAGCACCTAGTGTACAAACAAGAGAGCAAAAGAGAGATAGGATAGATATAGAACTCAAACCCTAAAACCAGAGCTTCTCTGAGGTCTTTTCTCTCTAAAATGTCTAACCCTAAAGCCAAGGGGGGAGGCCTCCTCTTATAGAAGAGGCAATCTTGTAAGCTTAGTCACTAAGCAAAACAAGAAGTACATCCCTCCATACACGTGTATGGAGGGGAAGCCAAAGCCATACAGCTGTCTGAAAATATCTCCAAAAGCAGCTGAACAGTAGTCGGCTGGGCAAAAATGTCATTTTGCCAAAAAAGAGTGCCGACCGGCAATATATATTGCCGGTGGCAACAAAAACCAGCCGGTGGCCTCTAGCTAGTGCCGGTGGTGTGTGGGGATGCCTTACAAGGCATTCCCTGCCCCTCCAAGGCAAAACACAAGTGTTTGGTGCAAAACCAGACACAAAACGGTCGAGTTCGGAGATCCTGAGACAAGGCGCGTAGCCGAGACCTCCGGGAACTCCAAACGAACACAAACATGGGTAATCACCGAGTGTTCAAGCGGTGACATCCAAGTCTTGAGGACGGTCAAAAATGGGGTGTCTACAGTTGCCCCTCTTTGACAGAACTCGAAAGTCATAACAATGACGGGAGTGAATGTCAAAGCCCAGAGACGACCCATTTTTGACAAGGCCGTAGACTTGGACAAACATGCAAGACAAGCAAGGTATGCGCCTGAAGGCAGGGGCAAAATGCAACTGAAAATGCAAGAAGCCAAGCATAACTTATGATCATGCAAAGAAAGCTGTAATGAAGCACGCATGCGACAGTTATAAGCTAGCATACGCCAATCTACACTACAATGCAGAAAGGATGTAAGAGAATTATGCAATTCTCAATACGTGTCACGCGGAGGATACAATACCTGTGCGACTCGTCCGGTTGTACCAGCCTCAAATGAGCCGTACATACAATATCGTGCCTGCAAAGAAAGCAAACTTAACAGGTATGATATTGTTAACAACATGCATGACAATGCAATGATGAATGCAAAATGATATGCAATATATACAAAACTATGTATAAACAATGCAAATGATATGTAATGCAATTGAAACAATGCAAATGATATGCAAACTAAATGCAGAGCAATTGAATCATGATTCAATCATGAGCGGGTTGAAACTACACATATGTCAAATAAATTGATGGAAGTAACAAGTCCGTCTACCATAGAACGATGTCTGAACTATGAGTGATGTAGACGGACACAAGAACGAGTATTGGGTGGAATGACATAAGTGGGGTGACAACCCGCTAGGGAAAGAACAATGATCCTAATGCCGGATGCAAAACTTACACTACAATGTAATATATACAATGGATATGGCATGTAGCCAAACCGTATCTCGCTTAGGAAGGGGATGCACGCATACAAGCCGCATCTAATCACAGAACTGTACGCGTGCAGAACTGTGCTTTGACGTGAAAAGTATGGACACATACCAGACCAAGCTCAACAAGGAAAGGTGCAAACCATATATGGAAGTGATGCAGTGGATGCATGCAACTAGAATGCAACATATACAATATGCAATGGAATGGGTACTTATAATGGATAAGTGAAGGCGAAACATGCGTATCGACGCAAGTGAAGAATGCATGACGATGCGGGTGGATAATGCAGTGGGTGCATGCAAACTATAATGCAATATGGATGGATGTTTTACAGAAAATGCATGACATATGCAATATATTACAATGAAATGCATGACATATGCAATATGTTTTTTTTTTGTTTTTTTTTTTGAAATGCATGACATATGCAGTATTTACAATGATGCAATGGCTGCGATTGCAGTTTTCCCTATTCTCCCAACAGGGCGATATACTAGGTTGGTTCAGTATCCAGAACTGAGGCGTAGACATGCCGCCTCAACCTATGGGGCTTCCATACAGATTTCAAGCCGAGGGTACACCCTCTGGGTATTTAAACCAGACTTTAGTCTCGGAAATCCTGAACCTTTGCGTTCTAGGCATGAGCCGTTCAAACTCTAGTTTTCACCGTCCCCATTGGTCTCCTAGGAACTCACCGCAAACACAGGCCGGTGGCTTTACCAGACCACCGGAAGTCGTTCGGGCACGACGAACACCAAAGGAATTGCACCTTCAGAGGATTTAAGGTCTCCTAGACCGGGATGCAATGCATGACAATGCATGTTTCCTTGTTTCTGAATGCAGGTGATGTATGATATGTTTTTTTTTGAAAAGCGCGCCAACGCACGGCTTTTGAGATGCATGCCAAATGCAATGAGGTGTGCACCTTAATGCACTGAAGGTCTTGCACCTCCCAAGGATTTAAGGTCTCCTAGACCGTGCGTGTTTAAGGTCTCGCCAGACCAGAATGAACAAAACAATGCGATGTATAATGCAAGTGAGACACGCATGCCATGAAGGAATGGAAAATGATATGTAAATGAGACACGCATGCCTCAAGGATTTGAGGCACGCGTACCCCAAGATTTGAACTGAAATGTAGATCGAAAGATGCATGACAATGCGAAAGAACTAAAGTGCGTAACAACGCACATCTTTCAAAATGCACCGAAGGTCTTGCACCTTCCGAGGATTTAAGGTCTCCTAGACCGTGCGTGTTTAAGGTCTCGCCAGACCGATTTGGGGCAATGCATGAATTGAGATGTAGTGCACAAGACAGTGCGATGCGCAAGATCGCGTGATGGAATGCATGCCAAATGCGATGAGATGCGCAAAACAGCGCGGTGCGTTAGACAACGCGAGTGAAGGTTTTACACCTCCCAAGGATTTAAGGTCTCCTAGACCGTAATGAAGATGCACAATTCAAGTGAGACACGCATGCCAATGGAAATGAGGAGGCACACGTGCCAATGGACATGATAAACGATGCAAGTGTGACACGCATGCCACACGGGATGGAAAGTGAATGAGACAAATGAGACACGCATGCCTCATAAGAATGGAAAATGATGCAAATGTGACACACATGCCACACGGAATGGAGAATGATAAGTGAGACACGCATGCCTCACGAAATACAAAACAATGCAAGTGTAACACACGTGCCACACGAAATGTAAAGCAATGCAAGTGTGACACGCATGCCACACGAAACACAAAACAATGCAAATGTACTCGAGTGCGTGACAACGCACGTGTTTTTGTTTTTTTTTTTTTTTGGAATGCATGATAACGCAAAACAAGGAGATGCATGACAACATAAACGATGTGCCAAGCAACGACAACACGAATGATGTGCGAGGCGATGTATGTATTGAGATGCATGACAATGCATGACAACGCTTGTAACAACATGCATGACAATGCATGAGGGATGTACATGACGGTGCGACATAACGCACCAGACAACATGATGAATGCATGCAACGCACGCGGGGCAACTTTTTAATCTTGTGAAAGACAAAAGGATACAAAAGGATACAACATTGCATGAATTTGAGTGCTACGCACAGAAGACACGGTCCGAGGTCAAAACGGAGGCCGGTTGAGCATCGGAGATACACTCTCTTGCACTTTCTTGAGCTATGAAGACCAGAAACCACTCATATTGCCTAAACAAGGCTGTGGGAACATCACCGGCCGGGCTAGGAGGCCACCGGCTGTCCGCCGGCTACAAAAGAATTCTATCGGCACAATATTATGCCGGCCGGCACAAAATGTTGCCGACCGGCAAAAAGTTGCTGAGTCGGGGCAGATTCGACTTTTCACCTTGGGTTCTTTAAAATAGGGTTTCAAAACCCTATTTCCTTATTTCCCTTGCGCCGAAAACTATCCCTCTCTCTCTCTGGAGCCTCTTTCTCTCCTCCTTTCTCATTCCTTTGTGTTTTCACGCCATTTTCGTCGTTCGATTCGCGAAGTTCATCGCGTTTCGGATATTTTCGACCGATTGAAATTTCATTTCGGCATATCCTTTGCCATTTTCACCTTTTTGGGACTTGTTCCCCTCGATTTCCTCTTCATTTCCATACCTTTTTCCCATCCCGACCTTTCCGGCCATTTTCCACCCTCCCGGGGGTTGACTTTCGAGTTGACTCTTCGTATTCCGAGCCTATTTTCATTCCTCAACCATTTTCCCATCATTCTCGACATGGCTGACGACGTTCCACGCGGGGGACTCCCTCGGATCACGAGATGGATCCCGGGGTTGAGCTCCTCCGCTGAGCGAGCGCCCGTTCGATCCGGCGACCTATCGGCCGGCGATTCACGTTTTGCCACCCGACGGACTACGCCAGTTCAAGAGCTTCGACATGGCGTTGGACCCCGAGCTGCTGCTACGCAAGCCTGTCTCCCACCTTTCCTCCGGCGCTTCCGAGGTAACTTTCTTTCTCTGCTTTACTTTCTGCAAAGTAGAAATTTTGCAACTGCCAACTGCCATAGCTGATTACAGTCTTTAACTGCTTAGTTCCGATACACTGATACACAGTATGTTGTAGTCGATTTACAAATACGTTTGTAACTGATTATCTGTTTAAGACTCACACGCGCACACACACTGCACTAGCCTTGAACCACTCAAACCACGGCACACACCGTATTTCACTGCAAACACCGACACCCGGTACCTGTTTGAATTTGAAAACTTGCACGCATGCCACAATTGCACCGAGCCACAAACACGCTATCGCATCACAAGTTGTAGTTCACTGTAAGCACACCGGCACCCGGTATCTGTTTGAATCTGAATATATGCACGCATGCCACATTTGCACTGAACCACTCAAACACGCTGAGCATCACACGTTGTAGTTCACCGCAAGCACACCGGCACCCGGTATCTGTTTGAATCTGAATATATGCACGCATGCCACATTTGCACTGATTTTGACTGTTTCTTCAAAACTGTACATTTTATATTGCTTCGCAATTACTTGCTTGAAAACAGGGAGATTCCCATACCATCCGCGGGTATGGGAATATCGTCGCTCGCGTGTGGTACGCCGAGCTTCCCGACGTGGTTCGCCATATCGTGGATCAGGCCGGCTTTGGCGCGTTCTGCAGGGGACTCTCCCAGCTCACGACATGCAGACCTCTCCTCGCCGCTCTGGTGGAGAGGTGGTGGGACATCACCGATTCATTTCACTTTTCTATGACCGGGATATGACGATGACCCCTTACGATTTCTCGATGCTCACCGGCATCGGGGTAGGGGTGATCCGATCCCTTTTGACATAGACATGGATGAGTGGACTGCGGCTCAGGTCTACTTGCTTGGCGCGACGCCGCCCCTCGCGCGTCCCGGCTTCGTCCGGTACTCCTGGTTCGAGGTGCAGTTCCAGGTCCAGCCCCTCCTCGTTGATGCAGCTCCGATGACCCCAGAGGCCGTGGAGAGATATGCCTGCGGCTCCTCATGTTCCTATTTGGACGACCATCTTCGCCGACCGGGCGAACACAGTGCTTCTTGCCTTCTCAGTGCACTGGTGGATGTCAGAGACATTTTGCATTTTGACTGGGGTGGTGCCACTCTGGCCACTCTATATGGATATATGAGCTCAGCCTCCCGCGGTAGCGGACAGTTGCTCGGGGGCTACTGGCGCGCTTGGGAGGTACATTTCTTTTTCTGCCTTTCATTTCAGTTCTTTATTTTCTGTACTCTGCACACTGCACACACTGTAGTCTGCTTTACACTTGCTGTATACTGTACACACGGCACACACATACTCTGCTTCACACTGACTGTACACTGCTCACACTGTACACTCTGCACAATACACTGCACAACACACGGTTCTGCTATTTCTGCTTTTATTTTGTATTCTGGTTTATCTGATAAATGCACTGGTATTTATCTTGTAGTTGTGGTTTACGCCTACTTTCCTAGGCTCGCTTCTGTACCTGATGCAGAGACCCCTCTGGTCGTCCCTTTTTCACGCCGCTTTGACGGGAGATGCACCCAGAGGCCACGGGAGACATTCAGTTTCTTCCGCCGCTACTTCGACACCATCACCCCCGCGGAGGTATGTTTTACTTGCAGTGTAGTTAAGCTTCGCCCTTCCACTGTATATTTCAATAACAGTAAATAACAAATTGTATTTTGTTTTCAGATCACCTAGCGGCCGTGGGCTCCATTGCCGGTGATGATACGGGATCGGTTTGCCGGTGCCGACGATACCTCACGTTACCGGATTCTGCTCGAGGGCCCGGTCTGTCGAGCTTGGTACCTGGGTGAGCGTTTCTTGCGTCTGACCCTAGGCCTACCTGAGCAGATAGTCCCAGTGCACCCTCCCAAGCACATGCGGGATACTGAGCGCTTCACTGCCGAGCAGATGGCAGATTATACTATTGGCTGGGAGGCAGACCACTTCAGAGGCGAGGGCGATTACTTGGAGTACGTCCGGACCTTCATCATGCGACCTCTGAGCGGCGGCCGCCGAGCAGAGAGAGAGAGACCTGCGGCGCCAGCGGCCGGAGCAGGAGCTGGAGGGGGAGCGCCGAGGAGGGCTCGAGTCCATGGCAGGGGTGGAGTTCAGCAAGGGCGAGGGACCGGTTGGCCTGCTCTGCCCGCTGCTTTGACTTTCAGAGGACTGGGTGGGGCGACCTATCAGATCCCCTTTGCTCCTCCACCAGCTGACCACGAGTTTGTCGGTGTCCCCGACTTGCCTCCGGTATGTATTACTGCATTCTTCGTCTTGCACTGTTATTTCATTTCAGTTTATTTGATATTCCACAGAATACTGATGCATCTGATACTTTGCAGCGTCTTCTGAGTACACCCGGCAGTCATTGGAGATGAATGCCTCCATGATGGGGATGCTTCAGCGGACATTCGACCTCCTAGCCCTCTACAGCATTTCGGTATGTCGTTCCTGACCACAGCCTCAAACCATACACAAACTGCTTTACATAATATGATGCATAGCATAACATCTGATAAACTGCTCACGGCATTCACATACACTGTACTCATGCGTTGCATTCTGTACTAATACACTGCTCACGGCATACAACACTGCACTCATAACTGCTTCTGCACTGATTTACTGCTCACGGCATTCACACACTGTACTCATACACTGTATTCTGCACTGATTTACTGTTCACAGTATTCTGATGCATTTGTCTTTCATGCTTTTTCAGCCTCCCTTCCAGATTCCCCCGGTGGGCGGCGCTCCAGCTGGACCTCCCATTTCTACCCGGGATGGCAGAGCATATCCTCGTACCAGAGGGGGCGCACTCATGTCGGAGCAGCTCGCGGCTCTGGTTCCGGATGATGAGTCTGAGGCAGAGACAGAGGCGGAGGAGACCGATGATGGCTCGGACTCGAGCTCAGATGGTGATGCCCCTAGTGGTGCCCCTGTTGATGACGTTCCTGGACCCTCGTCCAGGAAGAGGACCAGGACAGATTGATGGACTCGGAGCCATTTTGGACATTTGATACAGATCTTGCTGTTTTTCTTTTTCTTTTTTTGTATTTTCCCCTTTTGTCAGTAGTTAGGGTACTTTGTACTACCGCCGGCAGGTTTTGTTTCCAAAACTTATGTACTTGAAAAGATGATATGAAATGAAGCAAACTTTTTTTCTGAAAAAGTGTTTACATTTGCATATATTTCATACCTTGCACTGTATTGCATCATATTACACCTCAAATGTAAATGATATTGATCTGTTGTCTGAACAATGAACACTTGTAAATTGAGCACTTGCACTATGGTGATCGGATAACCAACCAACTAACAGCAAACAACTCACACAAACCACTGCTTGAACTAAATACACAGCCCATGCTCTACTGGGGATTGATCTCCATACAGCCCATAATACAGCACTCGGTTCATTTGCACACAGCAAACCTGAACAAATAACCCAATATGACAAGACGGATCACAAAAGACACGTTGTAGTTGAAACACACTCGGATGTCCCAAATTTTCCTTTCTTTCTCCTGCTTCGCACGAATGTAGAGAATGGCACAGCATCCTGAGCACAAACGATTAATCTTTGGAAAAGGGGTTTCACAACCGGGGTATCGAGCCTACCAAGAACACAGCGAGACAGACTCAAACAGAGAAACAAAAGGCACACGACCTGAACACGACGAGACACACTCGGAAAGACTCAAAGCCAAAATCGAGGCCGACAAACCAAAGACACGACACACGAACATGTTACAAAAGGAGAGACCTCGAATCTCGGGGAGCCAGTTCCTCCGGGTATTATTTCCACCCTTCTGATTTGTGATACTCACATCACTCGGCCCTCAGGCTCGGTTTTTCTCTCAAAACCCTTTTCTTACTTTTCTCTCAACTTACTCCTCTCTATTCTTTATTCTCTCATTTTTCATCCCTCCCCAGGGTGATTGATGGATGAATAGAAAGTCACAGGTTCACGCCCAACACTGTTAGCTCACGGCTATTTCTTCTGACGAATGGAGCGCCTTTCCGGCGAGTATGTTGACGGGGAAAGACAGAAGACCTGACTCAACTGTGCCCCTAGTTCGTCACTTTGACCATTTTTTGTTTTCTTCCTAAAATAGTTTTGATCAAAAATGAGAGTCAGATTAACACACTTATTCGATTTTTGATTTGAAAATCATGCGAATCAGGCTGTGAGCACTGAAAATTCTCCTTTTGGGTCCAAACATGGTCCAATTTTGAAAAATGAAATAGTTTTCGGGAAAATAAGTCAACCTTAGTAAAAAAATTTCAAAAACTATTTTTGCAAACAGTCAACGCTCAACGAGCGCGGAACTTACCCTCGAGATATGCAACCTCGGATCGGAGGCAATGGAAAATTGCCCCTGGCTTAAAGGGGGATAAGGCAACGGAAAGTTGCCCCTGGTTTGGACGGTAACTCAGGGCAACTTATGGCACTGTATGGCAACGGAAAGTTGCCCCTTGTTTGGATGATGCCGCGGCACATTGTAAGCCAGTCCTTGTTGATGACGATCGGACCCTCAGACGCGGAGGAGACGAAGACGGTTTGAATCAATATATGGACACAGTCACCTGGAAGGTGTTGGTGGTTTGGACTTCAAGAAGAAGTTAATCACGTAGTTCCAGGTCGCTGTAATCGAGACATCAGATTCGGAGGAGGCACAAGTGATCAAAACCATGACATGGACTGAGACGCTATGGAAGCGTTGGGGGCTGGACTTCAAGATGAAGTTGCCTACGTATCCCAAACATGGGAATCAAGCCTTACGTAGTTCCGGTTAAGGTACACTCGGGTATTTTAACCTTTACTGTTTAGGCTCTAACTTTTGCCAAGGTGCCCAATGCGGGTTTTCGACCTTGCAAGCTATGTTTTTTCTTTTTCTTTTTTTCTTTTCTTTTGCATTTTCATTTTTTTTCTTTTTTGTTCTTTTCTTTTCTTTTTTGCTTTTTTGTATTTTCTTTTTTTTTTTTTCTTTTTTTCTTTGCTCTAACTTTTGCCTGGGTCGCCCTTCCGGGTTTTCGGCCCAGCGAGCCTCTCAAAGGGTAAAAGTGTAGCAAGCCCATGCCAAATGGTTTTGAGATTGAAGCCTTTCTGTATCCAGGAGATGACTGTGTGTTGATTTGCAGAAAAGTCCATCACGGTTGCTTCACGAGCCTTGCCGGTGGGATCTGATCTCCTTGATCTGACTTTGATGCCTCTTGCTCGAGGGCTGCCTCAAAATGGGCCACACAGGCGTTTCATGGCACTTGAATGTTTTGAACGGATTCCAGTTTGCAACAGATAAATTGAATCTTGAGGCTGAGAGCGATCCTGGGCTGCACAATCTCAAGAGCGATTCCACACAGGTCTTCGCAAGACCGCGCAAAACATTTTGTTTTTGAAAGTTTTTAAGAAAGCGACAAATCGCTCGCGCTGAAGATAGTGTGGAACCAGTCTGGATCAAACCAGGATCCTTCTCAGTACTCACGCCGACAAGCATGATTTCATTCATTAAAAGCTTAGCATGCCTCTCTTTCTCTCAAAATGATCAAAATTTTCAAAACCCGAGGAATTCCTTCCTCTTCGTTTTTCATCACCGCAGTGTTCGAAAAGGGTTTTACGAAAAGCTTAGGTCATTATAACGATGTTCAAGGCACAAAGAGTAGGTGGTATATACTGTCGTTCCATTCACATCTTCTGGCACGGCTGACTCAAATAGCAAAAGTACGGAACGTGATAGCCAGCTGTTTCATTCAGATTTGTTGGTATAACTGGCTCCTGGCAGCAACAGACTCAAAAAGCAAAAAAATAATTAAGACAAAACGTGTTTGAGGCAACAACCCCGAATCACCTGGTATTCTATACAAGAGGGACTGACTCATTACAACAAGACAGACCCTTAAGCAAAAGGACTGACTCAAACAATGAGACAGACTCAAGACAAAACAAAAGACTGACTCGACACCCAAGTCAGAATTTACAAAAAATTAACAGATGCCCAAAAATGCGTGCCAAACGCCACATCCAAAAATGCGCCAGGCACTGCCCACAGGCGGTTCACCTTCTGATTACATACTCGCAGTATCTGTGTCCTCAACACAACAACTGGGTGGTGACGGACTTTGCTGAGGTGGGGGGAGGATAACCTCGTTGTCAATCAAATCTTGCACCTCATGCCGGAGGCGAAAACAATTGTCGGTAGCATGGCCTGTCTGCTGGTGGTACGCACAGTAGAGCAGGGTCATGAGTAGCAGGGAGATTCTTCGGGAGGCCGAGGCTCCAGGGTTTAAGTCCCCTCTGGCAAGGATTTGAAGTGCCTTGGACAATGGCATGTAGAGAGCATGGAAGACCCTGCGCCCTCGGGCAGGTACTTTGGAGCCTGAGCACTCTTGCTAGATGCACTAGCGAACGGATCGGCGGGTGCGGCCTTGGATTTCTGATCCTTTCCGGATGCAAGGTTGGGAGGGGAAGGACTGTTTTGGCATGACGGGGCCTATCCCGGTTCTCTGATTGACTGGAACTGCCCTCAGGCGGAGTGGGGAAAGCATCCTCCACAGTTTTTGTCATGACTGCAGATATCTGTTGCTTGTTCATTCCCCCGGCTTTCAAAGCCTTTACTGCCCACAGCAGTTGTTCGATAGGGTCGGCATCTGTCTTCATCTTGCCTTTGTCTCCGGCCTCAGCCTGATCTAGAGTTTGGTTTGATGCGTCGTTGCCATAGCTGGAGGTCATCTCCGGTTGGCTGAGTTCAATTACTATTCGCCCAATAGCGGGGGCTCCTGGGGTACAAAGCCTCCGGCATAGGTGTGCTGGCGGTGAACAGACATTCCATAGGCGAGATCGTCACGGATCTTTGAAGATCACCTATCATCCCATTAGTTCAAATGTAGTAGGCTCGCGAGCCTGATATAGTTGAGGGCCCAAACTGGGTGCGGCCGGCGATCTGGGTGGATGCGGCATGTCAACAGTAGTCTCACTGTGTAGGGTGATTCCTTGATCCAACGCGGCCGTCATGACCACGATCTCTTCTGAATTCTGCGTGATGCTAAGTCCTGCCTCAGCAAGGAGAAAACACTAACTGTTCTGGATCAATTCTCTGAATCTTTGAACTGAAACGGAAAAACAAGCAGCATTTCAACCCCAAACAGATCAAACACAGGTGTAGCCGAACAACTGCACTCTACTACTGAACACTGTTCCTCAGAATCACTGCTCAAAACTGAACTGATACCCGCAGACATAACTGATTCTCAACAATGCTGATACTGGTGCCCTCGGGCCTGATGCTCAAACTTTGCAAACTGATATGTGCGTTCCCTGCAGAGATACACTCTAAAAGCACATAGCAGGTAAAAGAGAGCCAAACACCCCTATGGGGTAGGGTTTCCCTGTCCTATTTTGTCAGGAGCTAGGGTTTCACTACGCACGCAGCGGTTTCAAACAACCTATATCGGGTAAGCAACCTGTCCTAGTTTGGAATGGTCACTATGGATCCGAATATGCACTAGGTCGAATGGTCGAAAAGGGTGCCCCGGTAAAACCGGGGTTTGTGTTCCCATACTGGCAGAGCCCGCAACCGGTCAGCCTTATGGTCATGCCTTGACAAGACAAGCCTCCAGCAAACCGCTCAGGAATAGCAGATGGCCAACACGGTGTCCTAGGCGCACCAATGCACATGCAATGCAAAGAAACACATAAGTGTAGTCAAAACAGGATATCACGAGTTCGAGTCAAGCTCTCTAAATCCCCAGCAGAGTCGCCAGAAACTGTAACACGCGCGGGACCTCGCTACAGTTCGGACTCGATTTTTGTTGCGGTTCTTAATCTGAACCAAAGAGTCCAACTCTGGCAAATCGTTTTGAGAAAAACATTTTTGAAAAGAAGTGCCAAACATGGACTGCTTTGCCAGATACAGAGTCGCCACCTAAATATTTTTAAAATGGGAAATTTAGGAAACCCTGACTCGGTGCCGAAGGCCACGTGTCCGTCATCACCAAATGTCTTGGCTCGGGAGCTTGGGTACGATCGGGGAAGGTCAGCTATGAGCACCCCCTTTCGCCCGGTCCGAAGACCGGCCTCTACTAACCGTGATATCCGATTTTGAAAACGTTATGTGTTCTTATTCCGGTTATTAGCCTAGAATTACTATGTTATGCGCACAGCAAACAAGTATAGACTAGATTGCCTAATTTGGAAATAAGCATTGCATATCCGTTGTTTTGAAAAGCTTTGGAATTTGCTACTCGCAAGTAGGCTAAAACACGGATTTCAACGAGTTTTTCCAACTCAAGCAATCCAACCTCCACCCACAGGCATTCAAACAGTTTATCTCACATAAGCATTAGCCACATGGTAACATACTGTCATGTTAACATTCACACGCATGCGAGATGCTAAAGCAAAATACTTACATCGTACTCCGTGCCAAAACAGAACTAGTTAGCAAACATGCATGCCTAGTTCATGTTAAGTGGCTAATGCAACACAGGCAAGATGCAATTTAGAGTAGGCTCGGCTAACCCTAAAATGGCATGTGAAATGCACTATTCGATGCACGTATTCAATTTGGAATTGAAATACAATGCAGTTTGTATGATGTACCGAGCCCGGTGCATGTCAACAAATGCATGGATGCACGCATGCATGCATAGCATAAGGCATGCTAAAATAAACGTGCCCTAATACTAACCATTAAAAGCAGGTAAGTAAAAGGGAGAAAGAAGTGGGGGTTGGAAGACATACACACCACTCACCCACACTTATTACAGATATGCCCTCGCTCGGAGGGACCGAA
This sequence comes from Camellia japonica, assembly GCA_030407325.1. Lineage (NCBI taxonomy): Eukaryota > Viridiplantae > Streptophyta > Magnoliopsida > Ericales > Theaceae > Camellia > Camellia japonica. The sequence goes on from JAPPVO010000032.1 coordinate 99,442,497, forward strand.
AGAATAATACAAATAATTAACTACGCAAGCTAATTAAATATTACAAATAGCCCAATTAGTTGACAAACTAACTAAACTAAGAAAAACAGTAAACCGCCTCGGGAGGAGAGCCAAATGCAGCACGTGCTCGGGTCTTGCTCGGAATTGCACTGCCATGCCTAGACTGCCTCTGTTTTCCCTGCTCTGCCTTTCTGAAAACTGCCAAAGTCTCAGAACTACTTCTAAGGCACTGGGGGATACCACCGGCTGAGGGCAAACACCACCGGCTGAAGTATGTGGCCACCGGCACAAAATGAACTCATCGGCTGATAATTTAATGCCGGCCGGCACTAAATGTTGCCGATCGGCACTGAATGTCTGCAGAACCTGCAACTCACAGCAGCAGAGGGCAAAATCTTGCATGGCAATACAATTCAAGCCATTTATGCACCAAACACACTCCTTATCATGTTTGTGACTCAAAGGGGCATGTGCCTCGATTCTCGGGCCACCAATCACGCATTCCCATGCATGATGGCCCAAAGGATCAAATGTGCACTTTCAATCTCAAATGCATGCAAACCAAACAAACCAAAATCCCAATCCCTATCACCAAATCAAGGGACAAGGAATGCATGTTGATGCAATGCAACCTAGTCATGTTAGCTATCATGCAATATGAACAATGCAATGTACTTATGCAAAGCATACAAGCAAACATGAGGTAAGCTTGCAAGCAAGCAAATGATGGTCTTAAACATGACTTAGGCAACTCTAAATAGGCCTAAAATCAGTGGCCAAAGTGCCCAAAAATGAAGGCTAATCACGCATGCACACATGCACATGTTGAGGTACCAACTTAAGCATCAAGTGAGCAAGCTTTAAGCACACTTAAAGGAAGCTAAACATGGACAATTAGCATACATAGAAAGCTCTAAAATCATGTTAGAATATGGTGCAAACCAACCCAAATGAGACAACATTAGCATGCAACAAATGGCCCAAGCATCCAAGGCAAGCCAAAGGAGACCTAAACCATGGCTAAGCCAACCAAGCCTCACAAGGCCAAGAAGGCTTAAAACAGGTCTAAGGCAGCCTTAGACCATACAAATGGGACCTCCTAGATGGCATCTAAGTGGCTCTAGAGCAAGGCATACACAAAGGTCAAGGCATGAGGCATACAACATATGCATTCAAAGCTTCAAAGAGGCATGCAAGGCAATCAAACAAGCATGTCTAAGGGACTGAAATTGCATGCTAAATGGTTCCAAACCATTGAAAATAATGCAAACAAGGCATGCTACACATTTATGCACTTAAGGCCAACAAGCCAAACATGCAAAGGGGCTTACAATGCAAGCTAGGGTCGACCAAAATAACTATGGACAGACCTCATTCATGGCAAAATAAGCATACAAGCTTCACAAATGTAAGCCTAAAACATGCTAGAAACAAAGGCACACAACCTAAGACATGTTAAGGGATCACAAGGCATTACATGGCAACTATGCTAAGCATGCATAAGGGACCAAAACCAACTCTTAGCAATGTTATATCATGGCATAATAAACATAAAATGCAGCCTAGACATGCTCAACACACATTCAAACAAAGGCTTCCTCAAGAGGCCAAGACTTTCTTTTCAAGGACAACAAGGAGAGGGGGTGGCCCTCTCCTTCTTGGGACTTCAAGGCATCATCTACACCACTGAAATCCCTCAAGATTTCAGTGGTGAAGAGACCCAAACACCAAAATCCCGGAGCTCAACAAAATAGCACAAAAAAAGAGGCCTTTCAAGGCCTAAGAGGGGCCAAACTTCCCCAAAGCACAAAGCACCCTTAATAAACTATCAAGAGGACTAAAAAACAGAACCTTTTTGTATTAAACACCAAGCGCAAAAACAGTTCAAAGATAGGTAAAAATGGAGTGCAAGAATGGGGTAAAAAGAGGACTAGTGTCTTACCCTTGTAGACCTCTTCACCAAAGATGATGTTGTTGCTTCCTTAAGCTCTAATCTAGCCAAAAACTTTAAGAACAACCTCTTGGAACCTCAGTAGCCAAGGGAAGGTGAAACACTAGGTGCTTGTGTGCAATAATGTGGACTAAAGCACCTAGTGTACAAACAAGAGAGCAAAAGAGAGATAGGATAGATATATAACTCAAACCCTAAAACTAGAGCTTCTCTGAGGTCTTTTCTCTCTAAAATGTCTAACCCTAAAGCCAAGGGGGGAGGCCTCCTCTTATAGAAGAGGCAATCTTGTAAGCTTAGTCACTAAGCAAAACAAGAAGTACATCCCTCCATACACGTGTATGGAGGGAAGCCAAAGCCATACAGCTGTCTGAAAATATCTCCAAAAGCAGCTGAACAGTAGTCGGCTGGGCAAAAATGTCATTTTGCCAAAAAAGAGTGCCGACCGGCAATATATATTGCCGGTGGCAACAAAAACCAGCCGGTGGCCTCTAGCTAGTGCCGGTGGTGTGTGAGGATGCCTTACAAGGCATTCCCTGCCCTCCAAGGCAAAACACAAGTGTTTGGTGCAAAACCAGACACAAAATGGTCGAGTTCGGAGATCCTGAGACAAGGCGCGTAGCCGAGACCTCCGGGAACTCCAAACGAACACAAACATGGGTAATCACCGAGTGTTCAAGCGGTGACATCCAAGTCTTGAGGACGGTCAAAAATGGGGTGTCTACAACAGCCTGTCACAGCTCATTGGACATCTTTTGTTACTGTTTTGGCTTCCGCCAGCCCCTGTACTCTGTATTACTGTTATTACTGTTAAGCAGGCCTTCGGTAATCACGGATTACTGGCCGGTTATGGTGCTAAACCCATAGGGGCGGGTTTGGGTCGTGACAATTCACATGATGGATTGATCCACACCCACTATGAGCTATCAAGCTTGGCACAGACATCCTGAGGGGTTTTTTTTTTTTTTTTTTTCCCCTTTTTCAAGGTGTTTTACTTTGAATACTAGTAGTTAATTTGAAGAATAAGACTGGGTTTTTTAAATTGCACTTGTATGATTCTGTTCTTGTACAAAACAACTTGTGATTGATTGCATTAGATTTTTCATGGCATTTTCCAGAATGGAGCCCCTCAATATCGTAGTAGTACAGTGTTTGAGGAAGCCACACCTGAGATGGTAACCATTCATGGGGGGGAGATTAAAAATGAAGGAACGCTTATTGCTTTGTATATTTTGTGGATAAACGATTGCTTCTAGGGAACTGGGTTTACTATGTTAAACTCTATGCATTGACTAAATCATAAAATACAAAAGCAAATTTTGCTTTAACATGCTACATGAATAGGTGTTTCTCCTCAAGAAGGCACGGGGCAACAATATCTGATGATGATGATGATCAAGTAGATAGTGGCACTAACATTTTCGATGGAAGTTTTGATGAACAGGTATTTTACTATTCTAGAACTTTAATTGATGAAATTGTTTCTCAACAAAAAACTGTTGCAGATATATATATTCGTATAAATTATTTGTGTGTCAAGCTGTGAATTGATGCATATCGTAAAGAGGAATTGATAGATTGAATAGTCCTCTGTTTTTGGTTTCTTAGCTTTTTGTATGAGAAATGATCAGATATTTTCTTTAAAGCCTGGATTTCCTTGAAATATGTTAGTTCATGATCAACATGTGAAGCCCTAGCAATTTTGATGCTTATTTAAGATACAAATTTTTACATTTTAGTTTTGTAGTATTGGACTGTCTAAAAATCAATTGCAATTCTTTCGAATTAAGTGATGTTCATCTTATTCTTTTGAATTAACTGCCAAGAGTCAACAGCATATTAGATTAGTTAATTAACTCATTACTTGTTATTGCATGTTTCGTGTTTACAGTATGATGAGAATCGGGTATTGCTAGTTATTTTAACTTAACTACTAGTGCTTATAATTTATACTTTCTCTTATAGCAAACGCGGGTTGAAACAAAGCTGCCTTGAGCAATACTACTTTGAACACTAGGAAGCTCGACGAAGAGATAGAGAATCTTTCTCATGAGTATATTTTAAATTCGAGCGTGCACGTGTATATATGTATGACTCGTACTTTTAAATTCCTTGTACATTTTCTAAATGAATTTTACAATTCATTTAAACTTCTTTCTGCATGGAGATGATATATGTGTTGATATGCCTATTAACTTTCTTTGGTGATGTGATTCATGTGGCCTTGTTTATTTAAATTCATAGCACTGGATATACATTTTGGTATAGAATAATTTACACAGCTTTAAACTTGCTTAGGTACCACACCACTAGCATCATGCAATTTTTTTTTTTTTTTAAAAAAAAAAAAAAAATAGGATATAAGTTTTTCTTGGTACTTTGAATAATTTCTAATTCTATACTTTCTTGTTTTTTTTTTTATTTTGTTTTTTTGCGATGGTAACAAGATGGTCACAAAAAAGCATGTTAGCATTTTTCTTTGTTTTTTGCGATGGCAAAATAATGGTCGCCATAAGTAGTTTAGGCGGTTGCGAATAATTTGTGACTGTTGCTCTGTTGTCGCAAAAAGTATTTGCCACCCCCACATTCGCATCCCCTATTTGCTGTTGCAAAAGATCCTTTGCAACTGTATTTTTATTATTTGTGACGACTTGTAGTGGTCGCAAAAAGTGTTTTTTTTAGTAGTGGGAGGACAAAAATAATTAGATTCAACAAATAAGTGAATAATGAATAGATAAAAAAATAAGTGAGGATAATATAATCTTGGGTTAATTACAAAAAAAAATCCCAAGGTTTAGCACCTTTTTCAGTTCAAACCACAAGTTTTCAATTTCGATAATTTAGACCCCATCATTCCATCCGTGTTACAATCCGATCCCTTGTCCATCTCCGTCTCTATTAGTTAATGGAAGAATGATTTGGGCGCCAAAATTGTACAACAAAGCCCTAATCTTCACAATTTAGGGCATCATTCATACAACCCACTTGGTGCAATTGGTGATTCAACCCGCGAGTGAAGCCACACAGCGAAGGAAGGCACGAAGTTCATAGTTGATTTTCCAAAAAGCTTTGGACTCTAAGATAGAGGTAAGAAATGGGTTGGTTTTTGGTTGTTTTATACGGGTTTTCTGATTTTTTTTTTCTTTCGATTGTTGACATTCTTTTTGTCTCCATTGTTGACCTTCTTTTTCTCTCCATTTGTTTATGACATTGTTTTGCTCTCTATTGTCGGTGCAAACTGTTTTGTTTATTGCTTTGTAACATTACTTTTGTCTCCAAATGTATGCATGCCTCTGTATCACTAAACACATTGTGGTCCCAGGGTCTCCATTATTTTTTTATGACCTTGTGTGTTTGGTTTTCTATCATATTTTGTCTCTATAGATGGAGATATGTGGGCCACGTTGCTTTATATGAGGGTTTTTTTTTTTTTTAATATGCTTTGTTTTGCAAGTGGACCCATAGTTATTGTTATTGTTTTGTTTATTTATGGATGCAGTAATGGCAACTTTTGTTAAAGTTCTTATACATCACATTGGATATTTTATTAAGAATGATGAAAGGAGTTATGTTGGGGGTAATGTAGATGTATTTGATGCAGTTGATGTTGATAAATTATCTGTCCCAGAGATTAGGTGTATGTTGAAGGAGTTAGGTGTTTTTTATTACAAGCATATTTTCTATAGGATTCCCAAAAAAGATTTGTTCTTAGGGTTAAGAGTGTTGGCTAATGATCATGATATTATAGAAATTTTTTCTTATTTGGAAAATACAAATACCTTAGAGCTGTTTATTGAGCATCATAAGCCATATAATGTAGATATTAATCATCCTGTGTTATTCCTTACTGATGTGCCTATCAAGGATGTGGAAAATGATGGAAATTATAACAATGATCAGTGTGAAGAGGACTCAAGCAGTAATAGTGATGGCAATGATGACCCATCAGACAGGGATTTCTTAGATAGTAGTGATGATGATGATCCTGATCTGGATGACATTATAATATTGAGAGAGATGTCAATGAAGAAGGGCTTAAAGATTATCATGAGTGTGAGGTGAATGATAGAGATTCAGCTAAGGCAAAATTGGTTACCTCTATAGGCTCTGATGATAAGGATAATAACAACATGCCTAAGTACCTTGAATTTAGGCTTGAGGTCGATATGCATAACATTGAATTCAAACTAGGCATGTTGTTTAGTAATGAAAATGAGTTCAAAGAAACACAACATAACAAGCTAAATAAATTACAATAGCCCTAAAACAGCCCCTAATATGCTAAAAACAATGACCAAAAATCATGTTAGAGAGCATAAAAAGGTAGGAAAAAAATAAGGCAAAGCAAATCTAGTGAACCAAAAGCAAGGAGAGCTGGCTAACCTCTCCATTTTTGAGACCTCAAACCATGTTTTTTAGCCTTTTCCAAGCTCTAAAAATCAGTTTAAAAGGCAAAGAAAAGAGTGTAAAAACAAGGGCTTAAGCTATGACATAAGGTGGAAGAGAAGGTGTTAACCTTCTCTACCCTTTGGTAGCTATCCAAACCCAAGTTTAAACACTTGAAATAGACTAAAGACAACACAAAACACAAAAAGTAGGTAACAAGAGATAGAAAAAAGAAGTAAAAAAGAAGGTGGTAAGCTTATACCTCTCAAAGAAGCAAGCTCTTGTTTGTAACACAAACTTGGTTAAAGCACACTCTCAAGCTTGAATTGTGATGCACAAGCATCAACCAAGGCTCTGAGGTTATGATCTAAGATGGTATATGGTGTATGGATATTAGTTAAGAGAGATAGGTTTGCTCAAAGGTGACTTGTATAGGAAGAAGGAGCTCTCTCTTGTGTATATAAGCTCTTTTGAAATTGTTTTTTTTTGGGTGAATACTTTTGAAATTGTTCAACCCTCAAAACAGAGGTATAACCTCATTTTTATAGAATTTTAGCAAAACAAGTCGAAAATATCTTCAAAAATGGACAGTTGCGCTCTCGCCCAGAATAGTGTGTATCGCCAGCAAGGCATGGCCGGGCCCTAATAGTCATGACCAGCTCTCAATAGGGCGCGACAGGGCCCTAATGTGCTGCCCTATTCCTCTGTTTCAAGCTCAGTATAAGGTGACACAATGCTAAAAAATGAACCTCTGCGGTAAGAATAAGGTAAGTAAGAAGGTTTTGGGATTACTTTGGGACTCGACCTTGGATTTCCTCGCTGAGAACTCGAATCACACAATGCAGTTTTCATCATCAAGTGCGTTGGACCAAGTGCCTAAGTCTTACGGGTGGTCAAAAATGGGGTATCTACATAACCTAAACACTCTTGCTCTAGAACTTACAAGCATAGTCAAATTACTAGTTCTTTGTTGGCAGAGAAGTATGTCCACAAATTTAGGACCACCCTAACATTGAAACTGAATGAGTTTCAGGAAACTATCAAGGAGGATTTTGTTGTAAGTGTGTCAACAATGAAAGCTTATAAAGCTAAAAAGACAGCAATTCAGAAGATTGAGGGAACCAATGCTAAACAATATAATAGGCTATGGGACTATGCAGCTAAGTTGAGAAGAACCAATGAGAGTACTAATGTTGACATAAATGTGTGGAGGCCTAAATTGGAAGTTAAACCTAAGTTTCAGAGAATGTATGTATGCCTTGGTGGAATTAAGAGAGGGTTTTTATCTGGTGTGAGACCATTAATTGGGTTGGATGCTTGTTTTCTAAAAAGACCTTGCCAAAGGCAGTTATTTGCAACTGTTGGATGGGATGGAAACAATCAAATGTATCCAATAGCTTATGCTGTGGCTGAGCCAGAGTGTAAGGAGAGCTGGACTTGGTTTTTACAAAATTTGTTACAAGATATTGGCCCTATTGAAGAACATGGATGGACATTTATGACTAATCAACAGAAGGTAAATATTTTGATGCATTCCTTATGTTTTGAATTAATCTTATCATTATGTTATTCCTAGAATAATGTTGTCATTTAATTGTTTGGCTATGATATTTGTTTTTGTTACATGGACTTGTTCCAAGCTTGAGATTGATATGCCCTGAAGCCAATCACAAGTTCTCTTTCAGACATTTGTATGCAAACTTTAAGAAGTTGTTTAAAGGAAAAGAGTTGAAGGATTGTGTTTGGAAGGTAGCAAAAACATAAATTGAATGGGAAAGCCACATGAGTAAGCTGCAGGGGGTAGATAGTAAGGCATATGACTGGATGATGAGAGTGAACCCAGTCCAATGGTCTAGGCATGGGTTTAGTCCAAGAACCAAATCTAATAGGCTTTTAAACAACATCTCTGAATGCTTTAACTCATGGGTGCTAGAAGCTAGGGACAAACACATCATTTCCATGATAGAGATGATTATGAGGGCTTCAATGGTGAGGATACATTAATGTAGGGACAACATGCTGAATTACAAAGGGCCCATTTGCGAAAAGATACAAAGCAAAGTTGAAAAGAGAAAGCTGAAGTCCAGAGTATGGATACCTACATGGTTAGGAGTTGCTAAGTTTGGAGTAAGATATGGAGGGGATGGGTATGTAGTAAACTTAGAGAATAGAACATGCACATGCTTCAAGTGGAACGTCACTGGAATCCCTTGCCCCCATGGTGTAGCTGCTATATTTTTTCAAAAGGAAAGGGTTAAAGATTATGTTCATGCATATTTCAAGAAGGAAACTTTTTTGAGGGCTTATGAGCCATTGATTAATCCATTGAATGGTCCAGATATGTGGCCTAAACAAGGTATGACCCTTTTTTATTTCCCAAGCTTAAAAGACCAACTGGTAGGCCTTCAAGACACAGAGTTAGAGACCCAAATGAACCTTAGAATCCATACAAGTTGCAGAAGAGGTCGTCTACCCTAAAATGCTCTAAATGTGGTTGTTATGGTCACAATCAAAGTACTTACAAGGGTCCTGTGAAAGGAAAGAAAAGTGGACCTTCTGGGAAATCCAATAGTAGTGTAAATATTCCATTAACTGAAAGTAAGAAATATTTAGTTACTAATAAATAATACATGTTACTAATAACAAACTTCTTTTGCAAACATTCATGGGGTTTAGAACAGCTGCATTAGTAGGGGAAGAGGGGAGCAGCCAAACACAACCTGATGATGGCCAATCTAGGAAGAGGCCAGCAGCAGCAAGTGGTGTTGAAGAATCAACTGATGGGCAACCAAGGAAGAGGACAAGGTCAGCAACAACAACCATAGGCAAGAAGCAAGCAACGGGCAACCAATCTAGTGTTAACAAGTGATTTTGAACACTTTTGTAATTAAAATAGGGTTTTTGCAATATTCATGGGGTTTAACTTACCTTACTTACCACTTTTGTAATTAAAATAGGGTTGTTGAACAATTATGTTGTACATATGGGTTATGGAAGTTACTGCTATTAGGTTTATGGGTTATGCTACCATTTGTAATGTATGAAACCTTGGACAATGCTTGTATAATTATTATGCTTCAATGGTTGAATTATGTTGTAAGTTCATGTGGGAAAATAATAGGTTCTTATTCTTGGTTTGTTGTTATCCTTGAATGGTTATTATGCTTCAATGGTTGTTATGCAATGTTTGTTTAGCTTCAATTATGTTGTGACTTCATGTGGCCAAAAAACAGGTTCTTATGGTTCAATGTTTGTTATGCTTATGTCAAACTAGGTTTTTGCTTCAATTTTGTTTACATTGTACAAGTAAATGCAAACACATTACAATTGAAAACAAACCATTTCACTATTTCATTGCAAACACAATTGACATTGCCATTGTTCAACAAAAGTATTGCAATTACGAAACACATTGTGAAAGTAATGTACCAAGCCAAAACATATATTATCAATTACATAGGAAGCCTAAACACAAGTTTTCCTTTAACTATTTTGGAGTAGAAATAGTCCATTCACAAGCAACGTAGCAATCAAAGCAATGACAAGCCACTTTTGTCGTGCATGATAACGTTGAATAGCATCCTCTAATCGTGCGACCTCATTGACAAATTCTTCTAGGGTTGCAACCTTATCCAGCAATTTCGGCAAAACTTGTCTACCACGAGCACATATGGGTGGATCGTACCAGGAAAAGAAACCTCAAGCCCTATTTTTCTGTAAATGCAAACAAACATAAACAAAGTTGAGTAAGTGTTCATGTCATTTTTCCATACAATTGTTATCTTCTTCAAATTGAAGATATTATTTTATTTCCAATTTCCTATAGATACTGAAAAATTGCTAACTGACTTTACTGAAAAATTGTATAAACTTACTCTGTAATTTGGACAAGCCAAAAACCTCCTAGCAGAATTAGCACGAGTCCATGAAGTTCTAATCTTCACTCTTAACCCACAGTTGCAATGGGTCAACTCACCCTAATTGTTCCCACCCCAACTATTACCATCACTTATTTTATTCTTGCACTTTGTTTATTTGTCTCTCGTATCACCTCCTTTGAAGGAATAGAAAACAGTTTGCACCGATAATGGAGAGCAAAACAATGTCATAAACGAATGGAGACAAAAAGAAGGCCAACAATGGAGATAAAAAGAAGGTCAACAATGGAGAAAAAAAAAAATCAGAAAACCCTTATAGAACAACCAAAAACCAACCCATTTCTTACCTCTATCTCAGAGTCCGAAACTTTTTGGAAAATCAACTATAAACTTCGTGTCTTCCTTCACTGCGTGACTTCAATCGCGGGTTAAATCACCAATCGCACTAGGTGGGTTGCATAGATGATGCTCTAAATCACAATGGGGGGTCTCTTTTGCCCTAAATCGTGAAGATTAGGGCTTTGTTGTACAATTTTGGCGCCCAAATCATTCTTCTGTTAACTAATAGAGACGAAGATGGACGGGGGGATCGGATTGTAATACAGGTGGAATGATGGAGTCTAATTGCTGAAATTGAAAACCTGAGGTTTAAATTGAAAAAGGCACTAAACCCTGGGGTTTTTTTTTATTTATTATTTTTTATATAATTAACCCTATAATCTTTTATAGCTACAAAAAACTAGAGCTTAAGAGTTATTGCCTCAAAAATGTTAAAATTAAATTTAGGGCGAATTACACTAATAGACCCTATAATTTGGGATTTGTGTCATTTTGATCCCTGACTATTCAATTGTGACACATTTGACCCTAAATTTTGAATCTTGTTCCAAATAAGGACAATTGAAGATATCATTGCTTAATTTCAAGGGTAAAGTCATTAATTTGATAAAATATAAACTAATTTGACAAAAATAAATGTCAAAAAATATTTTTGAATTTTTAAAAATTATTTCTACCTACTAAAGATAAAATTATATAAAATTGATAAATCTTTTGGACATTTATTTATTTATTTTACCAAATTAATTTTTATTATGTGTTTGAATGATAATCATATAATGGGTAGTTATTTTTATTTTCATTAAATTAGTTTCTATTTTTCAAAAGTCAAATATAGCGACAATTTTGATATCATTATTAAATCAATCTATTAAATCAAAATAAAAATCCAAAACTAAAACATATATTAAATATATCGATTATATATTAAAATCCTAACCACCCATTAATTATCATCCAAACACATAATAAAAATTAATTTGATAAAATAAATAAAAAAATAAATGTCTAAAAGATTTATCAATTTTACATAATTTTATCTTTAGTGGATAGAAATAATTTTTAAAAATTTAAAAATATTTTTTTGACATTTATTTTTATCAAATTAAAGATTTTGTCCTTGAAATTAAGCAATGGTATATTTAATTATCTTATTTATAATAAGATTAAAAATTTATGGTCAAATATGTCACAATTAAAAAGTCATAAATCAAAATAACATAAATTCAAATTATAAAAACTGTCAGTATAATTGACTCTTAAATTTATTACTTCAGTGTTATAAATTAAAATAATAAAAATAGTCACAAAGAATTCGTTGATTTTTTACTCGTAAGTTTAACAAAAGGTTTAGTACTCCACGAACGAACCCAAAAAAAAAAGAAAAAGAAAAGGAATTTAAAGATTCTCCGGTAATAAGTCGTTACATTTAGGATAAATTATAAATAAATTCGTGAGGTTTATTGAAAATATAAATTATTTTTTGTGATTTAAAAAATTATAAATACTCCCTTTATTACAATTTTTTTAATAGAATTAATTAAAAAAATGAAATTCATAATTATTTTCCTATACAATAATAAAATTAACTAAATTATTAATTGAAACAAATTTTTGACATCTTTAAAAACTGTTAATTGACTTGATGATTTATTAATAAAATAGACGATTTGTTATGAAATTAGAAATCTCAGAGTATGGAAGTAATTTTCAAAATCACAAAAAACTATTTATAATTTAATTAAATTTCAGAAAATGTATTTGTAATTTACCTTTTAATTTATAATAAATTGGTACCCAAATACCAAAAGATAACTTCTTAATTAAAAATAAAAATAAATACCACTCGCAATTGTTTATTAGGACGTAGTTTGTCTTCCATCTAAATCTGGATTGGACCGTTTAGGTCGGTCTAGTGGGCCAATTTTTTTATTCTGTTTTGATAATTTGAATCGCTCACATTTTAAAATTCGTCAATTACATCATTCTTATAATAAAAAAATCAAATTAATTAGATAACGAAAATTACGTGTTCAGATCAATTTTGCATAAATCGTTTATTTTTTTACTGTCTATTTTTTTTATATAAAATTGATCCGAGCAAGTGATTTTCGTTATTCAATCGACTTGATTTTTTATAAAAATGATATATTCGACGAATTCTAAATGTGAATAATTTAAATTATTAAAATAAGATCCAAAAATAAACCCAATAAATCCAACAATACCTCTCTAATTTGATTATCAAATTCAAGAGAAGCCCATCCCTGTTTATTGTTATTTCAGTTAAAAAAAAAAAAACAAACTCTCTCCCAAGAAGTCATGGGCTGGAGTGCACTTTGGCAAGCGCAGTAATGCACGTTTTAAGAATTCTAGGGCCCACTAATTTTCATCCAATTTTCCACGCCGCACGTGCACTAAATTAAAAAAAAATAAAATTAAATTAAATTACCCTTTATTATATTTAGTCACTTTTTCATTTTGCTTTTCAATTTTTTTTTTTACTTTAATCTTTCATGTTTTAAAGTTTCTCAATTTATTATTAAAATTAATTCCTATTAAAAATTAAACGAAAAGTGTTACATTGTGGCATAAAAATATTATATTATATATAAATCATATATCTAACATAAATTTTAATTTTAATATAATATTATATTTATTATATTATGTTACAGTTTTTATTACATTTTCTGTCTAATTTTGACCAAAAATTAGCTATAGGAGCAAAATAAAAAATTAAAAAAAAAAAAAAAAAAAACTGAAAGGGCCAAAATGAGAAAATAAATATATTTTAAGGGTGCAAAAAAAATAGTTAAAGATAAAGGGGCAAAGTGTAATTTACCTTAAAAAAATGATGAACCGTTGTTGAGTTGCAATCTTGTGTGCTCAGGTGCACCGCATGCTAAATTCTAAGTCCTTGATTATCATCTTTAATTGTTCAGTTTTTCTAACAAAAATAAAATTAATTTATTAAATCCATAATCAAATATAAAGTGAGGATATTTACATAATAAACTGCATTAATATAAAAGAATAATAGAAAATTATATACTTTTAAATATTTATCAATTAATTACAGATTTTATGTTATTTTTACTGAATAAGAGATATAAAAATAAGATTATAAGGTTAATATAGTGTTTTTTTTTTTTGTTGAGATAAATGATATATTTGTTTTACTATTTTGGAATCCATTTATTTAAGAGTAAATAAAAATAAAATGCGGTATGATTTAATTATTTTAAATTTGGAGAAATAGAATTGAGTTAGAATTTTAAAAAAAAATTTATGAAGTTGAAAATTATTTTCATTAAATTTTAACTTGTGAAAAAAAAAAAAAAAACTTTAATATCTCTATATACTTGATATTCTTATCATGATATGAAATTTATAAGAGTCCCAGGCTATATAATCCTTCTGATAGAAACAAAAAGAATTAGAGTTATGTTAGAACTAGGCCTTGTGACAACTTGTGTGATGTATTTATTGTAATTTGTTCTTGATGTATTCTTCATTTGATATTGGCAATTCTTTGACTATAATTGTGACAGTCCCAACATGTATATCATAATTGTATTTATTTAATTGTATGATTTTTAAGTTGTGATATGTACTATGTGATTAATTTGTGCATATCTGTTTAATTTGAAAATTGTCTTTTAAGATTTCTGTTCTGAATTTGAAATTAAAGGCTTAAATGCTTTCATAAACCAAAATTGACAAGATGAATAGACTAATTAGAATATTTAGAACCATTTAGAAAGTTTAATTAAAATTTGATTCAATAAAATTAAGCCTTGTTTAATTTGTTCTAAGCTTGATTAATTAGCCTAATGACCTAATTAGCACTTAAGCTAATCACATAATATGTGTGTGTGTGTGTTGTGTGTGTCTGTGTGTCTGTCTTTTAAGAGAGCTTTGAGCTCATTTTTTGTCATGACCCAAACTTGCTCCTAAAAGTTTGGTTCACAACCGGCTAGTAATCACACGATTACCTACAGCCTCATACAGAAAACAAATGGTTTTAATAATGGGGCCTTAAACGAAAGCAAATATAAGAAATAACGTCCATTAATTGGTGCTTAAATGATCAAGATAAAATACTTATACACATAGGAGTCAAGACATTAAGTTACACATCCACAAAACCCCCATGACGACACCGGACAAAAGTCTTAACATAGACATAAAGTCAAAAGACAACAGCTCCATCTTGGAGTTTCGACACAACAAGTCCTCAATCAATTTCCTGAGACTGACTCTAAGGTTGACCTCTATGTTGATCACCTACATACATACCTACAACATAGGGGGTAAGCGACGCTCAATGAATAATAGTAAAGTAAAGTTAATCAAATGAATAATCTTGAATTAAAAGAAAGCATACTATGTTAATACAATACTTTTCCAAAATGTCATCCTTCATAACACTATCCATAGTCACATTTACAGAACGGCCTCAGGCCCAACATATTACAGAACGGCCTCAGGCCCAACATGTTACGGAACGGTATTAGGCCCAACATATAACATAACGGCCTCGGGCCCACATATATGACAACGGCCTCGGACCCAATCATATATGACAACGGCCTCAGGCCCACATATATCACAACATCCTCGGACCCACATATATATATCATCATATCATTAACAGAACGGCCTTGGGCTCAAGCACATCATAGCATAAATGGAACAACAACAGGTCCATATTGCACATATCATATAACGTTCATAAAACTTATTCATTTCGATCAAAACACAATATCAGAATAAGTCACGTACCTAGATCAAAATAATCAATTAAGAGCATATCTTTACAATACTATTACTTACAGTGATGTTGGTCGTGCAGCGGTCTTTCTGGTAGGTGACCTACACAACATAGGCACATATAAAATTCGGTAAACAATTCATTCAATCCTTAGCCTTTTGTTTTATTTCTTCGTTTTATGATTCGTGTTTTCCATTCATCTTTAGGCATTGCAGAGGGTCAGAACATACTCATTAACAGATTCAGAGGGTTAGAGGAGTTAATAGAAAAAGACAGGTTTTCCCCTTATTTTCTGCACATGCAGAAACCCCTCAGTGCATGTGTGCGGAAGGTGCCGCACCTGTAGTCGCACGTGAAATTAAAACAAAAGCAGAGCCTCTGTCTCACTCTGTTTTCTACATGTACAGAACTTTTGGCGACGTGTGCGATTCTGGGTAATTCAGCCCAATCTGAAAATGGCACAGAGTGAAATCTTCTATACTCCTTTTACAAGTCCAACTACATGCAAAAACTAACTCAAAAACATGATATACTAGCATGATTCAAGTGTAATTTCACTACAAACACATCAATCTTGTTTCAATATCAAATTCAAGGTCTCATCTTTTTCATAAGTTCGTGATTTACATGATCAAGATCAAAATATATACAAACATGGATCATCTCTACATAAATCTTTGTTGTATGAACAATCTAGAGCTTATTTCATGAATTATTCTCACGATTGAACTCAAATCAAACAAAGTTAAAGAAATGAAGGCTCAATTTCTTGAATTTAGATCAAAGACACTCTCAACCCAAAACCCTAACTTATTTGGGTGTTAAATCTTCAAATTCATTCTTGATTTCAAACAAAAGAGGAATTATCACAAGGATTCTAGAGGGATTTTCATACCTTAGCTCAAATCTTGAGTTTTTCCCTTGAATTTAGCAATCTCCCTAGATTCTCTTCTCAATTCTTGGACTCTCTTCTCTCTCTCTCTCTCTCTCTCTCTCTCTCTCTCTAAGTCTCTAGCTGGAGTTTTTGTTGATATAGAACGAGCTCCAGAGTTAACTTAAGTCTTCATATCTATATACATATATAAGTTAGGCCAATTGAACTCAATTAATTCATTATGAATCATAATTTTACAAAATTTCATAGCAAGCTCTAAAAATCATGCTAAACACAGATATGAAGTCGGTTTTGGTTTCTGGCACCTCTAAGGCCTTCAATTCAGTTCAAAGTTCTAATTGCAATAGATATTCCTACATTCGACATATATAATTCCAAAATCACATAATTCACACAATTAAAGCTGCAAATTCATATCAAACACATAATCACATGCATGATTAAGCATAATACGGGTTGGGTTATCACAGTCTTCCTCCCTTTAGAAAGTTTGGTCCTCCAAACTTATTTACTCGCATGGAAAACAAATCATATATCTATGTCCCGTTACCTTTCTCTTTTTCTTTTTCTCAAGCAACTTTCTTACCCGTTGACGTTCTCATCACAGAAGTTTAACTCATCTTCATTGAATGGTTAATAACCCAAATTTGTGATCCATCCCAGTGCATATCGGTATCAAAAGCTATTCATTAGATCTCGGAATCAACCTCGTAACATTAAGCCACAAATCATATTATCCACGACACGTTACTCTCATCTAACACATTAGCTAATAATTCACATATTCACATAACTCACATGGCTCCAATTAGTCAAGGCTTGATCACAAATGATAGTCATGATTTTACTTACTTCCCAATAAATCAAAGTACTCATTTCTTGGCACCTCATATGAAGTCTTCCAACTATATCAATGGTGACACAACATTGATCGAACATTAATCACAAAGTTAACTCTCGGTCCACCAATTCTTTTCAACAATAATCCAAACACTCATTCTTATACGAGTCATAAGCCATCAATAGCACATTAAATAGGGTAGGGATTTCTTCCATGGGTTCTACAAGAAAAACTATTTAATCTCAGAGGGTGAACACTACTCATTTATAACCCAATGGGTCAAAATAAAAGAACGGGTCCTGAATTAATCACTATGCTAACGTTTGTCCACAAGTAGTAAGGTTGTCTAATAATGGTCTAGGAAAATCGGAACATTTTCATTCCACTTGTTTTAACAACTATAGATTAAGTTTCAACAGCCCAAATAAATGAGTTATAACTTTACCAATAATCAATTAAACAACCACAAGGAGTTCAATTCTAATTCAAGTCTTCTAACACTTTACAAAACATATTCTTGTTGATCTCTGCCACTGTTTACACATATTCCCAGGTTAGCATGGATAACACCAAAATAATTAGTCACATGACTTGTATAATTCTCACATCCCCAGAGTATCAATTATAAGGCATGCTAATACTGAGTTAAGTACAAAACGTACAAATTCATATACTCCCAGATAGTTAAGGTTTTTCCCAAGTAGTGTTCAAAATCAAATAATTCATGATTAACAATTCTTATAGCATCAAGTCAAAGCACGGTGACACAGAAGTAGCAATTTGGTAAATCAATCAATCAATTGTCAGCCCCACATAACCTACTTCACCTATACCACCTATCTACCCCATAGTTGAATATTGGTTCTTAATAGGGCTCATGTATCTTGCTGGCAATCCGCACACGGTCCTTATCACAATATAACCTAGTCATTTGTTTGTCAACAATTCGTAATTCATCTGTAACGAAATCAAACTAGATAGAGATTCTTATCAAATCAAAACAGATAAAGGTTCTATCCCATCATTCTCAAACACTGTATGTTTGGTCCGAGGGTTCAATCAGTTTGCCCAGAGATTTCAGCTAGAGTCACACAATCATTCTACATTTATTTGTTCTCAAGATCAGGCATCATAATGGTTCATATTAAAGTGGCCTAGGTCCTACACCATATAGTTTTCTTCAAATAAGTTCACATGTAGATACATGGAGACATAGTTGTTCATAACATAAAGTTCTTACACAATATAGGATTTGTTATACAAAAATTCCAAATAGGTAATGTCATTACAAATTCATGATTCTAAGAATCCAGTCAAATAATCTAGTACACGTTAACTAAGCAAGGTACGTAATTACACCTAACATAGAGTTCATTCTATGGGGTATCCAATCCAGTCACATAGTTGTAGCGTTATAGCGCCAATGGTCTAGTGAGTAGGAATTAGTGTTATAACAATCATCCCGAACGAAGGTACAGAGATATATATATATATATATATCCATAATCAATTAACATTCTGAGCCAATGTGCATATATATAAGAGTCCCTAATCAACCGACACATAAGCATTCGTTCATGAACAGTAACAGTACCTGGGACAATGGTCCTAATATTCTGAGTGTTTTTTGGGACAAGTGCAATTACTCTACCTTGGCTAGCAATTCCACTTGTCGTAGCAGGTCTTGCCATTGGTACAAAACGAACTAAGGTAGCAGGTCCATTCACATGTTGTTCGATTTGGGGACAATCCCTTACCTTATGACTCATTTCGCCACATCTATAACAAGCCTCGGAAAGTCGATAACACATCCCTCTGTGTTTTTTCTCACATTCTGAACAAACTAGTGTTGAATCCTTTCTTTGATTAAATTTATCTTGCATAGATGTTTTGAATTTCCACTTCTTATTCTTCATGAAGTTTTTGTTCACCTCAGAGCTTTGTCTCTTTCTTTTCCATTTAAGAAATCGGTTCGTGCTGGCCTCAGATACCAGGGCAAGATCTAATGCCTTTTGCTATCTTAGGTTCTCTATCATTTCTTCTATTATTCTTTCCAGTTTATCCAGTCGAGAGGAGGTAGACTCCTCCGATTTGTCCATCCCTGTTTCCACCATTTTTCTATATAAATATACATTAGCAACAAAGTTGCATTTGTGGGTTCACGTAAATCATATAACCCTTATGTGCGTATACTCATGTTCACATAAGTCACTCATTCATTATTGAAATCAAAATTACTCATCAATTCACATAACTTTTGTTCATACTCATATCACATAGGTTACTTCTCATGTTGGAATTAGAAACATACACATGGTTTCACAATTTCCATGTTCATGCCCAAATAATAACCATACTTGCTCAAACAATAATCATACTCCATGTATTCTCATATACTTTATATTCCATAAGAAGCTTAGAAAGCACACTTGTTTTTATATCTTTCATGCTCTGCTCATATAAAGATCATGGATTCATATCTAATCTCACACACTTGTAATGCAAATACAAATGTTCTTAACTCTTTTCTAGACTCTTTATTGCTCAAATGGACCAGTGTGTGAGTTATTAACTCATGCTCTAATGCCACTCTGTCATGACCCAAACCTACCCTAAAAGTTTGGTTCATAATCGGCCAGTAATCACACAATTACCTATGGCCTCATATAGAAAATAAATGGTTTTAATAATGGGGCCTTAAGCGGAAGCAAATATAAGAAATAACGTCCATTGAGCGGCGCTTAAATGGTCAAGATAAAATACTTATACACATAGGAGTCAAGACATTAAGTTACACATCCACAAAACCAACATGATAACACAGGACAGTCATAACATAGACATAAAGTCAAAAGACAACAACACCATCTTGGAGTTTCGACACGACAGGTCCTCATAATCAATTTTCTAAGGCTAACTCTAAGGTTTACCTCCATGCTGATCACATACATACAACATAGGGAGTGAGCGACGCTCAATGAATAATAGTAAAGTAAAGAGAATCAAATGAATAATTTTGAATTAAAAGAAAGCATATTATGTGAACACAATACTTTTCCAAAATGTCATCCTTCATAACACTATCCATAGTCACATTTATAGAACTGCCTCGGGCACAACATGTTACGAAATGGCCTTAGGCCAAACATGTTACGGAATGGCCTTAGGCCCAACATATAACATAACGGCCTTGGACCCACAAATATCACAATGGCCTTGAGCCCAATCATACATCACAATGGCCTCGGGCCTAATCATATATCACAACGACCTCGGGCCCAGTATATCACAATGGCTTCGGGCCCACATATATATCATCATATCATTAACAAAACGACCTTGGGCCCAAGCACATCATAGCAGAACCAACCAATTTCATATTTCCACAATTGATTTCATTATTTATATAAATAATTTATTTAATCCCACTTAGGGCATTTTTCCCTTTTCTCAAAAATTGCACCCAAGGCCGAATTTCACCCATTATATACAAACAACCTGATTTTCAAGACCTCACACACATATTGGAGCCCAAAATAGAAAACCCCTCTTTCATAATTTCAAACTCAAACCCTAACTTTACCTAAACTTTCCAAATCTCACAATTTATACAAAATGACTAATTTTAGGCCCAGTTTGTTTGCTTGGATATAAACAGCAGGATATGATATCTTTGAGATTTGGAAGGGTATATACAATGAAGAGGATTTGAGCATTGGATAACATATCCCAGGGCCCTGTTTGTTGTGTACAGGATTTAAGCATTGGATATAAATTATCCATGTTTGTTTACAAAAGGGATGGGGTATATGAGCAAGCAATTTCCTATTTTGCCCTCATACCATACATAATACTGCCCTTCTAGGCCACCAACGTCCAACATTTTGGAATTAATAACCAAAATTTCAAGATTTGCCAAAGTAAAAAATTGTTATAATTAAAATTAATAACCAAAAAATTGTTATAATTAAAATTTTTATTCTTAAACATAACCATCATTCTTTTGCTTAAATTTTCAAGAGGTTAATTTTTATCAAAGCAATTATCCAATAATGCACTAATAATTCCATTGGCCTAAAAAGTTAGCATAAATTTTTTTTTTTCTTTTGCTTATTTTCTTCTTTATAAATTGACTCAAAATTTACAACTCAATTCATAAACACAAAAATAAGCAAAAAAAAAAATAAGCTAACTTAAGCCACATCAAAGAAAATCTTCATTGTTTTCTTGTCATTCCTAAGGCAATAGGCAACAATAAACAAGGCAATATACAACTGGGTAGAATCAAATTCTATATCTTACAATAAACAAGGTAATATACAACCTGGGCAGAATCAAATTCTAACATATCTTACAACATGGGCAGAATCAAATTCATCCAGTAATCAAATTCTAATATATCTTACAACAAACAAGGCAATATGTGAAGCATAATACTAATTGTCATCATCCATCATATACCATACATATGTCCATAACATAGAATACTTATACAACCCCAACAATTACAACAAAATTAGGCACATAAGCCATTTGTAGGGGATGTCCACGATACTTACAACATCACACTAGTCAGATATCATAGTTAACCCTCATTACTAACCAAAAGTATACATGAGACGTGCCAAAAAGAGGGATTCATCCTGAACACTAGCCAAACCATAACATAATGTTATAATATATATAATATTTCACCATGCATCTTGCTCCTAAACATACCCACCCAACAACAAACACACCCATTCCATCTTCTCTTCCTCAGGCAAGCTAAAGAACAAATCAACCCTTTCAGCATCCTTCACAATAAGGGTTGCTGCCCTCAACCTGTCATTGGAGTTCAGTGGCAACTTACTTAGTTCCCCATCAACAAGCTTCCTAGCTTCAGATATGTCATGTGCATAGCCAATCCTATGAGCTATTTCAGCCATTGTAGTGTTTGTTTTCTCAAAGAACGAGCCAAATTGAGTAGCCATTTCAGCAAGCCCCTTTGCAATACCTTCAGATTCCCTAGCTCTTTTTTTGGAAGTTGTGGCTGAGGTAGATTGGTTGGTTGGAGTCCCATTTGCTGATAAGGAACAATCCATGTTATTAACACCAGGCAGATCCATCATTGGAGTGTAACACTCATCAGTAGTTTGGTCCTCCTTTTCTAAGGCAGCAACCATGTCAGCAGGACTCTCGGCTAATGCACCAGTAGCTCTATCCTTACCAAATAGAATTAGCCAATCCTCGTAGTAAGGAAAAGGTACATTGCGCATGCCTTTAGCATCTGGCTCTTTCTACAAAAAACAAAATTATTTCAGATTGTATGTTTGTAAGTAATAAATAATGCAAAATGAATAAGGTAAGTTTTCTTACCTTGACATAGTTTTGCCAAACTTGCTCACTATCAACTAAAATCATCTTATCAGTGTCATCCCACCCAAAGCCACTCAATCGAAGCATGTCAGTTATCAAGTTGTATTGTCTTCTCCAAAATTTTATCTTCGACTCGATGTGAGGGGATGCACGGAGATCAGTTCCAGGAAAAGCCAATATGATAAGTTTCTCCAACTCAGAGTAAAATCCTGCTCTAAACTGACCATTGTCAGCCTTCCATTTCTCACTGAACAGATCCCTCATGGCTCGGATCAAGACATCACACTCTTTTGGGGTCCATACCCTACGACCCCTTGATGAGGAACTAGTTGTTTTACCCTTACCTTTCCTTCCACATGAAGTAGTAGCAGTGCTGTCATCCATACCTAATATGCAACAATTTATAACACCAACAATAATAAGACAACCAACCAATCATGCTCACAAGTTTATGTACTCAAAAAACAATTAAAACCTAAGATAAGTTACTTGTCCACATCATCCTATTTAAGTTACAAATCACCAACTCACAACACAACATAAATATTAAAAAACATTACATTTCCACAAACACACAAATAAAAAGTTACTTGCCAATGCAAATATTAATTAATTTTGCATCCTATTAGCTAACCACTCATTATACATTTGGTTAGCTAGAGTGTCCCTCCAATCAGTCCATTGGTCAGATGCCTCAATTGTGTCAATGTAGTCCTCCCATATTTCAGTTTGATTTGGGAATGTTTCATCTAAATCTTCCTCCAATGGATCCACAGGCATCTCACGTTTGATGAGATTGTGTAGAAGACAACAAGCTGTTATAATTCGAGATTGGGTCTTGATTGGGAAGTAGGAATATGTCCTCAATATTGCCCACCTAAGCTTCAGAATACCAAAACATCTCTCAATTATGTTACGAGCCGCAGAGTGTTTCATATTGAAGAACTCTTGTGGATTACTTGGTGCACCCCCTTCTCTCCAAGTGGACAAGTGGTAACGTTGTCCTCTGTAAGGGGCTAAAAAGCCCTCTCCGTTAGTGTAGCTGCATCTACTAGATAGTAGCAACCTGTAATCATGTAGGATTATATAATTAAGCTAACTACAAGGCCAAAGTTTTACATCTACATACTAACATTGTGAAATGCATTCATACCCGTTGGCACTCTTAACCCATTCGGTCTACTTATGGCATCTCTAAGTACCCTAGAATCTGAAGCAGACCCTTCCCACCCAGGCAAGACATAAATGAACTGCATGTCTTGGGAGCAAACACCCAACACATTGGTTGCAATTTCACCCTTTCTTGATCTGTACCTTGGCTTATCTATTGCAGGAGGTAGCACCCTAACATAGGTGCCATCTAGCGCACCAAGACAATTCTACCAAAGACCACAAACAATAAATTGTAACTCAACCAATAGTAATTACGAACGTTAGAATTTAATCAAACATGAAATGACACTAAAACTAGTATTTACCTGAAACCACCGCCACCTATCATCTGTGCACCCAGCAATTATTGGTTCAGGTGTCTTTAGTAGGACACCTTGCAGTTGAAGCACAGCCTTAAGGACTTCGTTGAAATATTTACTAACTGTTTCACCAGACCTCATGAAATTAAATTTGACAGTTCGATTCTTATGGTGGTGCCCAAGCACAGACAAGAACATGGCAACTTTCTCCTCTAACACAACATGCTTTGAATCTGACACGCCCTTTGTTCTGATAAGCGCACACAAGCGCATAAAGGTATGTCTATTCATTCGTAATTGTTCATGGCAATCTTTGTCATTATTTCTTACCAACCTATTGAGGTGGTCAATTTGTTGTTTGAAAGGGTTAGGATTTCTACTTATTTCCCTCCTACCCTGATCAAACCTTTCCAGTGCAGCATGCAAAATCACAAGATAGACTCCACAAGTGTAGTTCATGGATGATACAATATGTTACAGGGCAACATATTCCTCAATGAGGTCACTCCTAGTATCAAATCCCTTGTTACTTGCCATCTATGAAAAAATAGATAGTGCAAACAGAACCAATGAAGCTACAAGAAAATCCCAATCACATTAGCAAAGTCATAGTGCAAACAAAACCAACTAAATAAAATGTTAATCATTAACAAATGGCATTGTGTTTCAATGAAATTATATTGCAAGAACAGAGTTACTTTTATTATCAAAAATAAATTAATTAATTAAAATCTTCATCTCCATGAGCTTGCAACAACAAATCACACATGAATACCATTTAATAGAGACCTAAAATGTATTGCTCTTTCTCATAGTTATTATTATTATTATTTTTACCCAGAATTAAATTTACAATTTCCTTATGTGGGTCAGTACAAGTGAATCACATGAACAACTCCAGAACATAGAAATTAACCATAATGATTACTGTCAAACTATGAGAAATGCAAAGTAATAGCAAAAATTACAATTAATTACAGAGAATTTGATAAATAATACTGGGAATGTCAATAAATAAAAGAACTATTTGTTGACCCAAAAATAAAAATAACATTAAAAAAAAAAGAAAAAAATTACCCACCCAGATAAAAACTAATTACAAAGATAGGAACAAAATTTGGGTTTAATAATAATTAAATAAAAAACTTACATGTGAGACATTTGGCATTACAGCTTCGTTATTGTATCTCTAAACTTGTCAAATTTTGAATCCCAATGTTTATTGGATACAGGTATAGTGCACTGCTCAATGGATACAGGAGGGCTATACATATGTATATACGTGTGTATATATATATATATATATATGTATATATGTGTATGTATAATGAAGGTTTGGCCAAGGCTGAGCCCCATTGGCTCAAAGCTATGGAAACCCATCACACATACAAGAGAGAAGACATAGATTTTGCATATATACACAAATCAACAATGGGGAATAAAGATTGATGCCGGCGATTTTCGAGGAATAAAGAAAATAGAAAATCTGTGTGTTTAGGTAAAGTAAATGACAGAGGAGAACCTTATGTTTGATGCCGGCGACAGAAATCGGCAATCGGGGGTAGATCGGCAACTGGTCAGCACCGTTTCTCCATCGCTTCTTCTTGCAACGGCAGATGGTGAGAATGATGTAGGGTTTCCTGTGTGGGTTATTATATATAGCAAGGGGTAAAAGAGTAAAATATTTCCTTATCCCCTCCCCCCTGATATACAATAACGGGGGGGTAGTGTTATTGTATATCCAGTCAAAATAGGGGATATACAATGAAGAGGTATATTATCTCCTCCTCCAAAAAAAATTCCAAACAATAGATATATTGGGCCCACAGTATATTATATACTATCCCACCCTCCATCTCCAACAAACAAACTGGGCCTTAGGTCAAAACTCATGTTAAAGAGTAGATTATCCTTATCTCAAGAAGAGGTGATGAGCCAAGCAAGAGATGAACTCCAAAGATCATGAAATCAACTTCTACACGGATGAAAATGGAGATCTTGAAGAGCTCAAACTTTTTATCAAAGGAAGAAGAGTGAGGAGATCACTAGATCTAGGTTAAAATGTAGAGAGAGAGAGAGTATTTTAGAGAGAGAAACTCTTAACTTAGGGTTTTTGAAAGTTTTAGAGAGAGAAAGGATAGAAAAAGTGATTTAAAAAGTCACTTTCGCGATCTGATATACGTGCAGTCCGCTCGAGCGTCAAACACAAAGATTCGACCCGCTCGAGCGCAATCAGACTTGCTCGAGTGTAGAATACACTCGTCCAGTATTTTACAGACTTCAGATAGTCGCTCGAGTGCCAGAGGGGCCGCTCGAGCTCAGACCCGCTCGAGCGTAATAAAGACCGCTCGAGCTTGAAAAACACTTCCGCAGTATTTTTGCAGATGCACAAAGTACTGAAAGATTGCAAACCCCGCTTGAGCGCAAGAAGGTCCGCTCGAGCAGAAGACCAAAATTCTGGGCAACAAGGTTCTAAACCAACAACCAACCACCCTGTTTTGAACACGCCCAAGACATTTCAAAATTCAAATTCAAAGGGTAAGAAGAGGGAAAGACATAAACAACAACATTAAACCACAAGATCCGAGTCCGAAACACCATAAAGGTCGAGTTAGAAACCGGGATCACTATATGGGGTCAATTCATAAATAATTTTGAATAGAAATTTAAATTCCTAACATTAAGAATTTAATTTTCAAAAAATAAAAAATAAAATTCAAAACCTTATGGCCCAAAAAGTTAAATATTGGGCTGCCCAAGTCCAATTAGAGCAGGTGGCGGTAGTGCGCATGTGTGTTTGTTTTTGAGTTCAATAGATCTAGTCCATAACCTCCCACTGCACAAAACTTAGGTATCCTTTGGGGTCCGCCGCAAGATCCGAGCTCAAGGTTTATAAACACACACAATACTTTATGGGAAACCCACCAAGTCACCATTTTCATGGAGCACACTTTGGTATCGATTTTCTATTCACCCTATAATGATTTTGAACAATCAAATATACGACGTGAATCGTAATGCGGTGAAAAATGCATTGCCACATGGACTCACCAAATTCAGCGCATGGGTCCCACCTCAAATATAGTCCAAAGTTAGGGGGGAAAAAATATGTTTTTACCAAAACCATTTCTAAAAAAAACCAAGGATAATTTTGTCTTTTTGGTATGTTTGATCAATGGAATTAATAGTGAGGGAATTAATAATCCATGAGATTAGCATAGGATTTGTTATCTAATTGGATTAGTGAGATACATAATTTCCTTTTGTCCACACTTGTTTTGTAACAAATATAAAAATATATAACCTCAATTACATGTATGTTTTGCATTATTAGTTATAAGATTAAAAAATTTATCAATTTTGTTGGATAAAATGACCATTGCAATCTAATCCGAATAATAAAATTTGCAACCAAACAATGAAATGTGAGTTTCTTAAATTAATAATTTCAATCCTATACTATAATCCGCCCAATCAAGCGAGCCCTTAAAATATTGATATGGAAAATACATTAGTAGTCTTTATAATTTCATTTTTATATAATTTTTAGTCGTTGTAATTATAATTGATTCAATTTTTACCTAATTTTTTTTTATTTTGTCTCAATTTGGTCTAATTAATTACAATTGTTATCATTATTATTATTTTTATAAAAAGTGCGCACATGAGCGACATATGTCATACTTATTGGAACAAAATTATAAACTTAATCAATGCAATGAGTTAATCTCAACCAACTTCATGGTGATTTCCTATCAAAAACCCTGATAGTATTATCAGTTAGATTAAATTAATGTAAAATTTAAAATCAAAAGTCAAAATTAAACTAATTGAAAATGTAAGAATCAAAATCACATAAAAATAAAATAAAATATAAGGACTATTAATTTAATTTGCCTTGGGGCAAAATGAAAGAACTATTGCCTACCCGATTGGTCACCTTTTCCGCCAACACACCTTTCTTGGGGAGAGACTGGGGAGGGCAAAGAATGCCACCACCACTACAATACCACAACAACAACTATCTCCACAACAATCAACTCCTCCGCCTCACCAACATTGCTGTCGCAGCGCCACCACCTCTATTACCCTATCATCACCACCAGCACCAATTCTAAATTAATTCAATGACTAGCACATTAACTTCAAGGATACAACTAAATATATGAAAATATTTTTTACAAAATATATATATATATATATATATGTGTGTGTGTGTGTGTGTGTGTGCGTGTGTGTGTGTGTGTGTGTTTTTGCATAGAAAATGTTTTCCGTTTCTATTGAAATAAACAAAGCTTGCACAAACTGTCCTTCAATATCTAGCTAATACAAACTTGCATATTTGCTATATATGTATCTGTGAAAAATACATGTAAATATTGATGGATATGTATTCATGTGTAGATGAATAAAGGCCTCCTTGTTACAGCAAATTAATAACTCCAACAAATGGTGAGCAACATCAATATTCAGGGCAGATTCTTATGCACTTTTCAGCATCACAAAGCTTGACACATTTATCATCACCACTTAGCATCTTGAGATCACTTTCCCTACAACGAATCCACCAGCAACCAAACAATGTTAATGAAGAAAAACCAACGAAAAAACTCATGCACATGAATAGATAAACCAATTGTTGTTTCTTAGTAAATGAATCCCCAGTCAGTTGGATCCTATTATTAACGTTGTTGTTTATAACCTCTTCTAGACCTCTTGCTTGTTCCAATCTCTGCTCATATTCTTGGTAATGTTGCCAATTTATTTCTTGTTGGTCGAGTGATCTTTTGTACTTGATTCTGATCACGAGCAACGCGCAGAGGTTGAGAGTAGAGGCGACGAAGGAGAGGATGAAGGGGAACCACCAGTCTTGACATTTGATAGAGGATGAGGCATTTGAGATCACTGTGAATATCACTCCCTGGAAGATAAAGTAAAAATTTGCTAGTTGGAGAGCTGTTGATTGCAACTTCTGCATTCTATCATCTTGATTCTCAATTACAGTTTGCATTTCTTGCCTGTTTCTTTCTAGTTGTTCAATTCTTTCGTTTTGATTCATGGTTTTTTTTGGAGAGAGTGAGAATAACCAATGAGGAACACTTGGAGGCTATAGCGATCCCAGTTTTCCCTGTCATTTATTGTATTTTGGACTCGGGTTTAGTGGTTGTATGTTGTTGTCTTTATCTTGTTTCCATCATTTAATTCCTTGTATTTGAGTTTTGGGATGTGTTGGGCTAGTTTGGAACAGGTTGGTTGTGAGTTGGAACAAATGGATGCTGCCTAGGATTTTGCTTCTTCGCTCGAGTGAGGCTTTTTGCGCTCTAGCGAGTCCTGGGTATTTGCTTCTTCGCTCGAGCGAAGGTTCTTGTGCTCGAGCGAGATTTGTGTGGTGTGTCTCTTCGCTCGAGCAAGAACTCTTGCGCTCAAGCGTGCATCTGTATCTCTGTGAAGACCTGAAGGTTGGTATTCTTCGCTCGAGCGAGCCTTCTTGTGCTCGAGTGAGCCCTGTGTTTTGTGTTCCTTCGCTCGAGTGAGCACTCTTGCGCTCGAGCGTGCGTCTGCATAAGAGGCAGACCTGAAGCTTCGCATTGTTCGCTCGAGCGAGGTATTTGTTGTGTCTGGTCGCTTGAGCGATAACTCCTTCGCTCGAGCGAGCCTCGCATATATCAATTCACAACAGCGTGTTTTTACCCCATTTTTGAACCTCTTCTTCTTCCAAAACTGTCACGCCCCAAACTCGTCCCTAAAAGTTTGGGCATAACCAATTCGGAAACGGATATAAAATTCAATATGTATAACATATGGGGCTTGAACGGAAGCAATTAACAACATGAAATAACATCCATTGTGCTAACACCTATATGCCAGGATCGCAAATGTACCATCAAACAGTCCCAACATATGATAAACAGACACACCAGAAACAGATATTCACATATACATATATAAATATATATACAGACTCAGCCCCGCACATGGGGGTGTAGCAAAAATATTGGTAGGGAAAGTTATACATGTCTAATCACATTAGATAAAAAACTGGTGACCAAAGCTAAGGGTTGTGAAAGGAACTCCACAAAACGCATAGACTTCACCAACTGCTTGGACACGGTGAAGATGTCAAAAGGAAGCAACCAAAGCTGAGCTAAGACTGACCTCCGGGTCGGTTCCTACAGAGATAGACATAATACAGAGTGAGCAAGGCTCAGTGAACAATAGTATCTAAAGAATTCAATGAATAAACTTGAATTATAATAATTATAATGTATATAAGTGCAGAGGTCATATGATTAACCTTATCCGGTAAACATTTTCAGAATGGCCTTGGGCCCAATTTTCATACAGAGAGGCTTTAAGCCCAGTATCATACAGAACGGCCTAAGGCCCAACATATCTTACAGATCGGCCTCGGGCCCAGATATCAACAGATTGGCCTCTGGCCCACAGATAATACAGAACGGCCTCCGACCCAGTATTAGCAAAACAGAATAATCCCAGATTTATAAGAATACCATTACACAATAGTGCACATAAATTTCCTCATGGTTCATTACAAGTCGACATAGTTGTTTTGCGTATAACAGAATATTAATGATAACTATTAACAGAAGGCACATGTATTACTACAATACGATTAATGGGGACAGAACAATTCACATCATAACGGCCTCGGGCCCATCATTGGCAAAACAGAATGATTCCAGATACACAAAAATATCATTGTTCCATAATGCATATATGTTCCATTGTTCATCATGAATTAATATAGTTAACTTGCAGATAACAGAACGTTAATATTAACTATTAATAGTAAGCAAAACATACTACTACAGTACTATTACTCACAGTGCTGTGGCGGAGTGATAATTCCTTCCGGTATGCGATCTACATGTATAAACAACTCACAAGTTAGTACTTTTCCTTTCGTAATCAAGATCTGATTCGTTAAATCTCAGTGAATTAACAAGCATTTTAAAAACATCGAACACATATTTTAGCAATCCCAGAGGGTCAAACAAATGAAACGGAGAAAACAGATTTTTCTCCCATGGGCCGCACGTGCGGAGGCCCTTCGCCGCACGTGCGAGAAGGTGGCCGCACGTGCGCCCTGCACGTGCATATATTGCAGTGCCTTCAGCCCCAATTTCCCCTATTTTCCGCACGTGCGGCTGTGAGCCCCGCACGTGCGGTGGTGCTTCCCGCACGTGCGGCTGTGAGCCCCGCACGTGCGGCGGTTATCCCTGTTTTGCAGTCCGAACCAAGATACAAATCCAACAAAGCAACACATGGAAGAGTAGAAAAATAGGTACAACAATGTAATTTTTAGGATATATTATCACCATAAACATAATTCACAAACTCAATTTGACCTTAAAGGCTTTAAACTCATACACACAATTTGATCACTTTGAGTTTCTAACCATATTTAGTTTCTCAAACATGATTCATCTAAATACATACACAAATTCAAGCGTGGAAAAGGAAGGAATATGATGTAATTCATCTCCATAAAGCTCAACTAACTCAAAATGGTCAAAATGATACAACATCCTTACAATTAAGTCAATTACAAACCCTAACCATATAAATACAAAGAGAACCTTATTCAAGTCCAAATAAGGGATTATTGTAGATGGATTAAACTTACCTTGAACTCAAATTTCTACAAACCCTCTCAAATTTCCCATCTTCTCCTTCCTTGATGAACTTCTTGCCTCCTAGCTCTTTCTCTCAACTTCTTACACTCTCTCAGAGATATTTTCAAAGACTTCCCCCGGTCAAGTGTATATACAAAGTAAACATATATATATATATAAAAGTTGATTAAATAAAAATCAATCAGTTTAATCATTCCGAATCAGATTTTTACAAAAATCCTTAATATGAGTTAAAAATCATGCTCATCACATTTATAAAGTCAATTTCGGATTATCAAGCCTCTAAGGCTTTCAATTTCTGATATGAACATTACAATTGTAACAGATATTTTTCTTACTTGGCAGATATGATTCTACAATCATAAGATTCACTGAATTAAACATAATTTCACAGTAAGCATATAAATGCACAGAATAAGGGACTGAAAGCATACCAGAAAACATATACGAGGGTCGGGTTATTACACTCTTCCCCCCTTAAATAAGTTTGGTCCCTCAAACTTGTTTTACCATGTAACAAGATTGGCCATCTCAGTCTTGTATCACTATTCAATTCTTATAGATATTCAATTCATTTCTCAGTTTGAACAATTCACAGGTCAATCTGATAATTATCGCAGTTACTCAACAAGGAGTCCCTTATAGGACATTCAAGACATCAAATTCTAGTAGGCGGGGTTTATAATCACAATTTCTTCCTACCGACAAATTCCACAGCGTCAATTCCCAAATATAGAAACACAATAGTAATCATTCCCTTGAGTACATAATTCCTATATTCCCCTAGCATAGATCAATTTTTATCATAATAAGGATATTCTCAACTATGTTCATATCTAGACCAATCCAGCATTAATAGTTCGTATGCAATTCTCATTAGAAGGTGCACGTTCATACATTGCCTAGTTAAGTAGTTCCTTGGGTAAATCACATATTGCGAGTCACTCAGAGATGAGTTGTCAACTAAGGTTATATATAGTTTCCAAAAGAAATCAATTACGTGGTTAGATTCAAATCTGATTATGCATAATTATCAGGCATCAGAACCTACCAAGCAGGGTTCTGCCTAATTAACAAAGTATACTTCATTCCAGCAGTCACAAATCAGTCGCTTATGTACGTAGCCACTAGCTTCACAATTTATTCCCAGTATTCCTCTATTTCCGAGAGCATATCAAAGTCATACCATTATATTGGTTCAAAATCATGTGTACTAGTTCTTGACAAGGTCAGAGCAATAGGAAGAAGAATCCCAGTAAACATCGTTAATTCCTCATAGCATTACTTCTAAGTACAATAACACAAAGTGAACCATGCTCCGAATCAATAGTTAGGATAATATCAAAGCAAGCACCATACAGTTTTGCAAATTCATACAGACATATCATTATAGACACTTAGTCATACTGTCATAAGTTCAAATCTGAGCAATAGATACAAATATAACAACCATCATTTCGAGCAAAGGGAGTCATTCAAAGATAAAGTCAGAAATCAAGTTCAGAATCGTATTTAATTAATCAGTCATAACAGTAAGGTACTACATCCTCCCTTATTAAGCATTTCCTCTTGTTACGGTAAAAAGTAATTGATTTCCCTTTCTTTTTTTTCTCTTCATCATTTCAGTGTTCTATTGTTCAGATAATTCTTCCTTTTCCAACTATAGGGCATAAGATCAGCCACATTGTTCCGTATCCACAATTTTGAAGTACATTGGGTCAACAAACAGCCATACAAAAATCACAGACTAGTCATGCGGCTTAGTCATTTAACATAAGCACAGTATCCAGCTACTCCTCGTACGTAGGTTCTACTAGGTCCATTCATAGGGTCATAAATCCCATTAAATATACAGCAATCATAGTAATCACATCTATCCAGATTCCATAATGTCAAAACAAAATATGCAATAATATAGCAAAAGAATAATTTGACCAACTAATATCAAAGTTAGTAATTCTTGGCCAGGTTAATTCAATATGATAGGAAATCAATTCGTAACCACGTAGTGTGTATTGTACAAATCTATATAAGCCTGCAATAGGAGATAAATGCCCAGTACATATCGTTAACCCATCATCAATATGGAATATCCCCACGTCCATTTGTTTCCAACAAGGTTCACAGTGTCGTGCAGAACAGGTCACATTATAGCCTTCAAATATGGAATAGGGATTAATTTGACAATTTGCAATATCTAAAATTTGAATATTTACACAGAAATATATCACAGAAATGATTTCTCATTCTTAGGTCGTTAATATACATAGGTGAGATTTTAGTTCTTGCGGTCAATTATCGGATTACCAATCATTTAGTTTCGATTCTGAATTAGTCAATAATTACCTTTCTTTAAGAGTGTCATATGAGCCGACACGTAATATGGGTGGAGTCCTTCATGTCGTTCAACCATCCCTTATAAGAAAATGCTATTAAACACAGTTACGATTACAGATTCCCATAAACAAATCCCGATTACACACAAACAATACTCATTAGACACCATCAATAATTCCCTCGGTTCACCATCAGAAGTCGTCAGTAATTTTCTCGGTTCATGAAATCATATTAGTTATATGTCGTTTCAAGGTCAACAATCAACTTCCAAATATAGCTAATGTGTACCCCATTCCCTTATCCATTTAAACAATCAGTAGGAAACAAAATCACAATCAATTAACTCCTTACACAATTCTAAGAGGGGTCACTATATGCATAACTTCTTATCACAGCCGGTCATACTCAATACAATTCAAACCATCATGCAAAACACAACTTATCAAAATATCTAAACACAGTAACTTCTGAAAATCATAGGTCTAAACATTGCTATGGCAAGGAAGACATGGCTATGTCATAAAAGTTAGAGCATCACATATATCATTTCATTTGGTCAATAAGTCTTAGAAATATTCAATACTTAGAGTTTAATCAATTCATCTAAACAGATGCTAGGAAGTACAATCATGTTGTCATCATTTCCCACAGGTAACTATCAACCCAAAAATAATAACCGATAACACACATCCCACATAATCATTGGCATATAAATTGTCTTACTGATCAACTCTGTTGATTTAATCCCATCTACATGTCTTGCATTGTCCACCGATCTATTTAAAATAAATAGAGGCAATAATTCTCATAATTATTTATTATTTTATTTTTCCGCAATTCATTTCAAATATGTCATACAATTTTCCTTTTTATTCTGTCTAACTGTGCGGAGGTAAAATCCTTCGGATCTTCCATTCTTATTCTCATCATGTTCTACATAACAATCAATCACAATAAATACAAAGGATATACAATAGACATGGATAGTAACCATTGCGGTTAGAGATATTACATGTACAAATGTCGTTGCCATCAATCTTTTTCATATGCACTAAGGATGTCATGCATGATGCCTGAGTCTTTTCTAGACATCCTAAAGCTCAATGGATTCGTGTGTGAGATAGCAACTCGTGCTCTGATACCACTTGTCACGCCCCAGGATCGCAAATGTACCATCAAACAGTCCCAACATATGATAAACAGACACACCAGAAACAGATATTCACATATACATATATAATATATATACAGACTCAGCTCCGCACATGGGGGTGTAGTAAAAATATTGGTAGGGAAAGTTATACATGTTTAATCACATTAGATAAAAGACTGGTGACCAAAGCTAAGGGTTGTGAAAGGAACTCCACAAAACGCATAGACTTCACCAACTACTTGGACACAGTGAAGATGTCAAAAGGAAGCAACCAAAGCTGAGTTAAGACTGACCTCCAGGTCGGTTCCTACAGAGACAGACATAATACAGAGTGAGCAAGGCTCAGTGAACAATAGTATCTAAAGAATTCAATGAATAAACTTGAATTATAATAATTATAACGTATATAAGTGCAGAGGTCATATGATTAACCTTATCTGGTAAACATTTTCAGAATGGCCTTAGGCCCAATTTTCATACAGAGAGGATTTAAGCCCAATATCATACAGAATGGCCTAAGGCCCAACATATCTTACAGATCGGCCTCGGGCCCAGATATCAACAGATTAGCCTCTGGCCCGGATATCAACAGATTGGCCTCTGGCCCAGATATCAACAGATTGGCCTCTGGCCCACAGATAATACAGAACGGCCTCTGACCCAGTATTAGCAAAACAGAATAATCCCAGATTCATAACAATACCATTACACAATAGTGCACATAAATTTCCCCATGGTTCATTACAAGTCGACATAGTTGTTTTGAGTATAACAGAATATTAATGATAACTATTAACAGAAGGCACATGTATTACTACAATACGATTAATGGGGACAGAACAATTCACATCATAACAGTCTCGGGCCCATCATTGGCAAAACATAATGATTCCAGATACACAAAAATATCATTGTTCCATAATGCACATATGTTCCATTGTTCATCATGAATTAATATAGTTAACTTGCAGATAACAGAACTTTAATATTAACTATTAACAGTAAGGAAAACGTACTACTACAGTACTATTACTCACAGTGCTGTGGCGGAGTGATAATCCCTTCCGGTATGTGATCTACATGTATAAACAACTCACAAGTTAGTACTTTTGCTTTCGTAATCAAGATTTGATTCGTTAAATCTCAGTGAATTAACAAGCATTTTAAAAACATCAAACACATATTTTAGCAATCCCAGAGGGTCAAACATATGAAACGGAGGACACAGATTTTTCCCCCATGGGGGCCGCACATGCGGAGGCCCTTCGCCGAACGTGCGGGAATGTGGCCGCACGTGCACCCCGCACGTGTATATATTGCAGTGTCTTCAGCCCCAATTTCCCATGTTTTCCGTACGTGCGGCGGTTATCCTTGTTTTGCAGTTCGAACCAAGATACAAATCCAACAAAGCCAACACATGAAAGAGTAGAAAAATAGGTACAACAATGTAATTTTTAGGATATATTATCACCATAAACATAATTCACAAACTCAATTTGATCCTTAAAGGCTTTAAACTCATGCACACAATTTGATCACTTTGAGTTTCTAACCATATTTAGTTTCTCAAACATGATTCATCTAAATACATAAACAAATTCAAGCATGGAAAAGGAAGGAATATGATGTAATTCATCTCCATAAAGCTCAACTAACTCAAAATGGTCAAAATGATACAACATCCTTACAATTAAGTCAATTACAAACCCTAACCATATAAATACAAAGAGAACCTTATTCAAGTCCAAATAAGGGATTATTGTAGATGGATTAAACTTACTTTGAACTCAAATTTCCCATCTTCTCCTTCCTTGATGAACTTCTTGCCTTCTAGCTCTTTCTCTCAACTTCTCTACACTCTCTCAGAGATATTTTCAAAGACTTCCTGTCATGACCCAAACCCGCCCCTATGGGTTAAGGACATCACTGGCTAGTAATCCTGAGATTACCTGCGGCCTCAAACCAAACCAGACATAACTCATCAGAGTAGAGGGGCCAAACGAAAGCAAAATTTAAAACTTTATCCATAGAGCTGTGCTTACATGGCACATCATGACAAACCATACATATACATA
Source organism: Camellia japonica (assembly GCA_030407325.1). Taxonomy (NCBI): domain Eukaryota; kingdom Viridiplantae; phylum Streptophyta; class Magnoliopsida; order Ericales; family Theaceae; genus Camellia; species Camellia japonica. The sequence continues at coordinate 99,479,614 of JAPPVO010000032.1, forward strand.
TTAATAACTCACATGAAAACACAGTGACATAAAGTTCTATACAGACAGGATCATTTAAGTCTGGGTCAGCCAATCAAAACTATATGTAAACATAGGTCAAAGTCCTCGCCAATATGACAAAATAAAACAAGATGGCAAAAGGGCGAAGACGAGTCTCGTGCATGAGACGTAAGGCTGACTCTTCAAAACCTTGGTTGTTCCATACAAACTTCATTGAGGCTGGGTTTGGACTTCCCTTGGCTCACCTACAGACACATGAATGAGCGTGAGCGAAAGCCCAATGAATAATATCAAATAAAGGAGATAATTGGAACAATATTCATCGAACGACCTTAGGCCAATTCATATTTCTATATAATACATACATATATTCATACGTAGGTTAAATAACTGCGGTTCCAAACACATCGGACGGCCTCGGGCCCAATCTATTCATGTCAAACTGGCCTTTGGCCCACTTATCTTTCGTTCATGTCAAACTGCCCTTCGGTCCATTTATACTTTTCATGTCAAACTGGCCTTCAGCCCATTCATACTTTCATGTCAAACTGGACTTTGGCCCATTCATACTTTCATGTCAAACTGGCCTTCGGCCCATTCATACTTTTCATGTCAAACTGGCCTTCAGCCCATTCATTCTATCATTCAGATCATACTGGCCTCTGGCCCATTCATTCTATCATTCAGATCATACTGGCCTCTGGCCCATTCATTCATTCGTGTCAAATTAACAAACTTATAAGACTTACATGGAAGTAAGCAATCGGACAAACAACATATATCTTTATTAAGATATTACTCACAGTGATCAGTTGGTTGATTTGCCCTGGAGCTTGACCCTACACATCACATAACACATATTGGTCACAAACAATTTAATCCGTTCCTTAATTCACATATTCCTCTTTAGGCTTCCTTCTTACTCTTTTAATTCATTCACAATGCTCAATGCATGCCTAAGAGTTCTTAGAAATGAAAGAGAATGAAAAACGAAACACAGAATGCATTTTCAAAATTTCAAAGACAGGGGTCCCCCCTCGAGCGTGGACTTCCCCGCTCGAGCGGACCCATGAGGTCTGCAAAAGTGCTGGTTACATTAAATTTACACTCGAGCGCGAACTCGGTCTACATAGTTCCCCACTTGAGCGTGAACTTCCCCGCTCGAGCGGACATCATGTCTGCAGAAAATACTGGGAGCTCGTATTTCCCACTCGACTCGAGCGGACATCATAAATTCTGGGTTTTCCAGAATGGTTCTTGAGCTCGAATTTAACATTCAAACCAACATTTCTTGCCTATGATGGCTCAAACTTCACATAAACATGTACTAACATGGTACAAGCACCAAATTACAACGCAATGAAACTCAATTTAACAAATTAGTCACATGCATGTCTCAATTCACACCAAACTTATTTTCAACATAACAATTTCATGCATTCAAAGCTCATTCTCTTAGGAATTGCACATGCATGTGAGGTATAACCTTCATTACCAACTCAAATGGTGCAAATGGTGATGACAAGCATGAACTCTAACCAAAATCCTCCATGGATCATACCTTTCATGCTCAACTATACAAATTCATGGCAATTATACACATGCATGCATTCCATGACTTCAAATTCATCAATTACAACACAATTCTTGTTCTTGATCACCCTTCAACTTTGAATTCACAAAATTACTATATTAAACTCATGAATTCATAGCTAATTGCTTACCTAGAAGCCAATCTTCCAATGTATGGTCAAATCTTGAGTTGGTCTTCAAATTACTCAAGCTTCAAAATCAAAACCCAATTTTTTTCTCTCTCTCTCTAGCCGACCCTCTCTCTCTTTTCTTGGAGTTGATTTCAACCCAATGACAAAAAGAGAGGGTTGGGTGTATAATGCACTAACATGAGTTTTCCCTTAATTACATTTACAATATTGCATAATTGAGCACTATAACATTAATTTAATCTAATTAATCTGATCCGAATCAATTTTCAATTAAATTTACCGTAGGCTCTAAAAATTACGGCTAATCTCAATGGCGAATCAATTTCGGTTTTGTAGCCGATAGGGCCTTCAATTTAAATTCCAAGCAGATAATCAAACAGATATTTCTACGGTGAACAGGTAGAAATTCAAAACCACATATTTTCACATAATGGCACACAGAATCATATCAAACACATAATCACATTTATAATAAGGACCAATTAGCATAATAAGGAACAGGGTTGTTACAGTCTTCCCCTTTTTAGGAGGTTTGGTCCTTCAAACTTATTTTACCTTCGTCGGGAAATAAATGTGGATAGCGTAGTCGCATTTCCTCCTCTTTTTCCCACGTGGCATCCGTCCCATAGTGTTCTTTCCATTCCACTTTCACCATTGGGATGGATTTGCTTCTCAATTGTTTTACTTGCCGGTCAACGATTCATTCCGGCCATTCGGCGTACTCCATATTTTCATCAAGACCGACCCAGTGATAATCAATCACATGAAACGGGTCTCGAAGATAACCCCTTAACATCGACACATGAAACACATTATGGATTTGCTCAAATCCCGGGGGCAAAGCAACTCTATAAGCAACTGGACCAAGCCTTTCCAGAATTTGAAACGGCCCAATGTAACGGGGCGACAGCTTGCCCTTCTTTCCAAACCCGACTTGGCCTTTCATCGGAGACACACGGATGAACACATGGTCTCCAACCTCATACTCAAGAGGTCTTCTCCGAACATCTGCATAATTCTTTTGTCGGTCCTGGGTTGTTTTGAGCCTTTGTTGAATGGTTTTGATCTTCTCAGAAGTGTCTTGCACAATTTCAGGCCCAAGTAAAGCTCTATCCCCGACTTCTGTCTAACAAATCGGTGATCTACACCTTCTACCATACAACGCCTCGTATGGTGCCATACCAATGCTGGAGTGGAAGCTGTTATTGTATGCAAATTCTGCAAGTGGCAAATAATCTTCCCAACTCCCCTGAAAATCCAAAGCACACATCCGAAGCATATCTTCTAAAGTCTGTATTGTTCGTTCTAATTGTCCATCTGTCTGTGGGTGGAATGTAGTACTAAATCTCAATTATGTCCCCATAGCTTCCTGCAAACTTTTCCATAGTCTAGATACAAATTTCAGATCTCTATCCGACACAATAGATACCAGAACTTCGTGTAAATGGACAATCTCATCAACATATATTGTAGCCAGTCTATAAGCATTAAACATAGTTCTAACCAGTAGAAAATGCGCAGATTTAGTCAGTCTATCAACTACAACCCAAATAGAATCCATACCTCGAGGGGTCCGAGGTAGGCCAACAACAAAGTCCATCGTCACATGCTCCCACTTCCATTTAGGAATATGGAGAGGTTGAAGTAGACCGCCTGGTTTCTGATGTTCAGCTTTAACTTGCTGACATCGAAGACATTTGGACACATATTCCGCAATCTCTTTCTTCATTTTAGGCCACCAATAGGTTTGTTTCAAATCCCGATACATTTTGTTGTTACCCGGATGCATAGCAAACACTGATTTGTGGGCTTCATCTAAAACCCTATTCTTTAGTTCCGAAATATCTGGGATACACATTCGGTTTCGAAATCTCAACACTTCACCTTCAATGCTGAACTCTGTTTTTGGACTTGTCTCAAATTCATTAATCACTTTTTGAGGAATTTATCCTCTTTCTGTTTCTATTTAATCTCATCAATGATTTCCGGTTCAGCTGAAATAGCGGCCATTAATCCGCCCTATTCATACAATACCACTTCAATTTCAGACTTCTCAAAATCTTGCAAGACTGTTCAGTAAGCAAACAGGCCATACTTCCCATTGATTTTCTGCTCAAGACATCAGCTACTGTATTAGCTTTCCCGGGGTGATATTGAATCTTAAGATCATAGTCTTTTATCAATTCCAGCCATCTCCTCTGTCACATATTCAATTTCCTTCTGCGTAAGAAGTATTTCAGACTTTTGTGATCCGTGTAGACTTCACTTTGCCCCATACAAATAATGCCGCAGATTTTCAAAGCAAAACCACTGCGACCAATTCCAAATCGTGTGTTGGGTAGTTTTTCTCGTGTGGTCTCAACTGTCGGAGGCGTAAGCAATAACCTTTCTTCTGCATTAATACACAACCCAAACCTTTACAAGACGCATCACGTCACTGAAATTACAAAATTTTCCGTACCTGTGGGCAATGTCAGTACTGGTGTAGTGGTCAGTCTCGTTTTCAGTTCATGAAAGGTAGATTCTCTTTTGTCATTCCATTCAAATGATTGCCCCTTACGTGTCAACTGGGTAAGAGGTATAGCTATCTTTGAAAAGTTTTTCACAAACCTCCTGTAATACCCGGCCAAGCCCATGAAATTGCGGACCTCTGTTACATTCGTCGGTGTAGGCCAATTCACAATTGCCTCTATTTTCTGGGTCCACTGAAATCCCTTCCTTGTTGATAATATGCCCTAAGAAAACAACTTCATCCAACCAAAACTCACATTTCTTTAGTTTAGCAAATAATTTCCTTTCCCTAAGTATTTGCAGGACAGTTCTCAAGTGATGTTCATGTTCAAGTCTATTCTTGGAGTATATCAAAATGTCATCAATAAAAACCACAACAAATTCATCAAGGTAGGTTTTAAAAATTCGGTTCATTAAGTCCATAAACGCTGCTGGAGCATTAGTCACTCCAAATGGCATGACAAGAAATTCAAAATGACCATACCTCATTCTGAACGCGGTTTTCTCAACATCTTCTGCCTTTACTTTCAGCTGATGATACCCGGATCTCAAATCAATCTTGGAAAACATTTGTGATCCCTGCAACTAGTCAAACCGGTCATCAATACGGGATAGGGGATATTTATTCTTTATTGTTACCTTGTTCAGTTCTCGATAGTCAATACACAAACGTAGGGTTCCATCTTTCTTTTTGACAAATAATACAGGTGCACCCCATGGCGAAGTGCTAGGTCGGATAAACCCTTTGTTAAGCAGGTCCTGCAACTGTTCTTTCAATTCCTTCATTTCGGCAGTAGCCATTCTGTAGGGAGTTTTAGAAATAGGCTGGGTGCCTGGCATAATCTCAATTGTAAACTCTATCTCCCTGTCTATCAATTCTCCTGGTAATTCATTTGGAAACACATCTGGAAATTCTCTAACAATAGGGATACTGTTCAATTCAACATTCACAGATTGTTCAGACAACACATGGCACAAATAACCCTGACACCCTTTCCTAATCAGTTTGCATGCTTTTATTGCAGATATCAAATAAGGTGGAGGTACTACCCCATTACCCACAAACACAATTTCTATATGTTCTGGTGGTTTAAATACAACTCGTTTTGTCATACAATCAATGGTGGCACAATATTTGGTTAACCAATCCATGCCCAAAATTACATCAAAATGCCTAAAGTTCAAGGGCAACAAATCTACATATAGGATAGCATCCTCAATACGCATGTCACAAAACCGGTATATAGATTCACACAATACAGATTCCCCAGATGGAGCAGACACACATAGCAGATATGGCAGTAATTCTAGAGGTCTATCCAGTCTAGATGCAAATGCACATATCACAAAAGAGTGTGTGGATCCGGAGTCAATTAACACAAAAGCATCCTGATTACATATACAAATAGTACCTGAGACAACCGCGTTAGCATTCCATGTATCGCCCGGAACAAGCGCAAAAACTCTCCCTTGTCTCACGGTATCCCCGGTGGTAGCAGATCTCATAGTATTTCCCGGCTTCGGGATTGATGCAGTCGAGCTAGCAGCTAGCTTCCCACTGTTTTGATTACAATCTCGGGCCATGTGCCCTTGTTTACCACATTTGAAACAGGCTCCTGACACATGATAACAAACCCCACGGTGCCTTTTGCTACAAATATTGCACATAGGAGATGTGTCTCGGGAAGAATTCGAAGTACTTGAGGAGCCCGTGTTTTGCTTTTTCGAAAATTTCTTCTTTGAGAAGAAGCCTTGCCTTTTGTTGCCTTTCCAGTCAGTTGTTGACTTAGTTTGTTTAGCTATGTTGGCTTCTGATATTATGGCCCGGTCTAGCACCCCAATATAGGTTTCTAGCTTCAAGACATTCACCCTTTCTAAAATGTCGCTTCGAAGCCCACCTTCAAAATGCCTCGCCTTCTTATAATCAGTGTCAATCACATGTGGTGCAAACCTGGCCAATTCAGTGAATTTGGCCTCATACTCAACTACAGTCATACTGTCTTGTTTATAAGTTCGATGAACTCTGACACTTTCCTATCCCGAACACATTGTGGGAAGTACTTGTCATAGAAAATCTCCAGAAATTTCACCCAATCAACATCTTTATGATTTTCTCACATTAACATCCACCATCTCCTTGCTGCATCCTCCAGCATAAAAGTGGCTAGAAGCACTTTCTGTGTCTCCGAACACGGGAACGCTTCAAACAATTTTTCGATGCTGAGAACCCATGCTTCGGCCTTCAACGGATCTAATCCACCATGGAACTGTGGTGGTTTCATTTTCTTGAATTCTTTGGTGAGAGCTATTATCCGATCGTCATTTTGATTATCTGGCACGGGTGGTGCCGGAGGTGGAGGTGGAGGATGTGGCTGCTGCCACTGTTGTTGCCACTCTTGTTGTTGTCTCAATGTCTCTGCCATTTCCTGAATCAACCTTTCCATTCTATCTATTCTGGCAGTAGAAGACTCCTCTATCTCATCACCTCTTGTTCTCACCATCTGATTAAACTTACATTATACTTCATACAAAAGATTCACAAGTATGCATATACTAGAGAGCATACATATTCAAATAATTTGCAATGCAAGCAAATCACAACTTATGGCACATAATTGTTCATATCAAAACATTTAAGCATATTCTCGATGCTTCCAAATTCATACTTATCACATGAATGCATCCTAGATTTTTTCCAGACGCTTATTGCTCTTTTGGACAAGTGTGTGAGTTATTAACTCGTGCTCTGATACCACTCTGTCATGACCCGAACCCGCCCCTATGGGTTAAGGACATAACCGGCCAGTAATCCTGAGATTACCTGCGGCCTCAAACCAAACCAGACATAACTCATCAGAGTAGAGGGGCCAAACGGAAGCAAAATTTAAAACTTTGTCCATAGAGCTGTGCTTACATGGCACATCATGACAAACCATACATATACATATTAATAACTCACATCAAAACACAGTGACATAAAGTTCTGTATAGACAGGATCATTTAAGTTTGGGTTAGCAAATCAAAACTATATATAAACATAGGTCGAAGTCCTCGCCAATATGACAAAATAAAACAAGATGGCAAAAGGGCAAAGACGAGTCTCGTGCGTGAGACGTAAGGCTGACTCTTCAAAACCTTGGTTGCTCCATACAAACTTCACTGAGGATGGGTTTGGACCTCCCATGGCTCATCTACAGACATATGAATGAGCGTGAGCGAAAGCCCAGTGAATAATATCAAATAAAAGAGATACTTGGAACAATATTCATCGAACGGCCTTAGGCCCAATTCATATTTCTATCTAATACATACATATATTCATACATAGGTCAAATAACTGCGGTTCGAAACACATCGGATGGCCTCGGGCCCAATCTATTCATGTCAAACTGGCCTTTGGCCCACTTATCTTTCGTTCATGTCAAATTGGCCTTCGGTCCATTCATACTTTTCATGTCAAACTGGCCTTCGGCCCATTCATACTTTCATGTCAAACTGGCCTTCGACCCATTCATACTTTTATGTTAAACTGACCTTCGGCCCATTCATGCAATCATTCAGATCATACTGGCCTCTGGCCCATTCATTCATTCATCTCAAACTCATACTGGCCTCTGGCCCATTCATTCTATCATTCAGATCATACTGGCCTCTGGCCCATTCATTCATTCGTGTCAAATTAACAAACTTATAAGACTTACATGGAAGTAAGCAATCGGACAAACAACATATATCTTTATTAAGATATTACTCACAGTGATCGGTTGGTTGATTTGCCCTGGAGCTTGACCCTACACATCACATAACACATATGGGTCACAAACGATTTAATCTGTTCCTTAATTCACATATTCCTCTTTAGGCTTCCTTCTTACTCTTTTAATTCATTCACAATGCTCAATGCATGCCTAAGAGTGCTTAGAAGTGAAAGAGAACGGAAAACGAAACACATAATGCATTTTCAAAATTTCAGAGATGGGGGTCTCCGCTCGAGCGTGGACTTCCCCGCTCGAGCGGACCCATGAGGTCTGCAAAAGTGCTGGTTACATCAAATTTACGCTCGAGCGTGAACTCGGTCTACATAGCTCCCCGCTTGAGTGTGAACTTCCCCGCTCAAGCGGACTGGCTGCAGAAAATACTAGGAGCTCGTATTTCCCGCTCAAGCGGCGGTTCCCCCGCTCGAGCGGACATCATAATTCTGGGTTTTCCAGAATGGTCTTGATCTCGAATTCAACATTCAAACCAACATTTCTTGCCTATGATGGCTCAAAACTTCACATAAACATGTACTAACATGGTACAAGCACCAAATTACAATGCAATGAAGCTCAATTTAACAAATTAAACCACAGCATGTCTCAATTCACACCAACTTATTTTCACATAACAATTTCATGCATTCAAAGCTCATTCTCTTTGGAATTGCACATGGCATGTGAGGTATAACCTTCATTTTTTTTTATTTTTTTTTTGGGTGAATAAGACATAAATAAAACAGCAAGATATACAGGATTACAAGGGGCAAACCCCAGGCCCTACCCAGAAGCTAAACAAGAAAACCGAAAACAAACAGAACTAGAACATAAGCACAATGTTCATGGACTATTTAAAGAAATAGAGAAGGAACAAAAGCAAGATTTCTAGTCTATCAACAGAATAAAAAGTAACATAACGACAGCAATAACAATTTCATCCGAGAGAAGATTAGCCCTGATCCAGAAGTTGTATGAAGCATACTACCCAAAGAAAACGCAAGAGCCCAAAACGTTGGATGTGACCAGCAGCCACACAATACATCCAACAAAACAAAACACAGGACAAACAAAATAGTATCTCTAGTACATCCCACTAGAGTAGGCCAAGACATAGAATGTATAAAGTGAAGGTAAATGAAAGACAGCTTGTAGACAGTCATGTAGTTCCGGACGGCGCATGAAGCAGCCACTCCAAAAGACCCACTTCTTTTTGATAGGTACGGAGACTTCAACTGCAGCTGGAGATAACATGCCTCAGTTGAAAGACCCTTAGTCCCATGCCTCACAGTTGATACTTTAGTGTTCACACACAGCAGCACTAGAGGTATAACCTTCATTACCAACTCAAATGGTGCGAATGGTGATCACAAGCATGAACTCTAACCAAAATCCTCCATGGATCATACCTTTCATGCTCAACTATACAAATTCATGGCAATTATACACATGCATGTATTCCATGACTTCAAATTCATCAATTACAACACAATTCTTGTTCTTGATCACCCTTCAACTTTGAATTCACAAAATTACAATATTAAACTCATGAATTCATAGCTAATTGCTTACCTAGAAGCCCAATCTTCCCAATGTATGGTCAAATCTTGAGTTGGTCTTCAAATTACTCAAGCTTCAAAATCAAAACCCCAATTGTTTCCCTCTCTCTCTCTCTAGCCGGCCCTCTCTCTCTTTTCTTGGAGTTGATTTCAGCCCAATGAACAAAAAGAGAGGGGTTGGGTGTATAATGCTCCACTAACATGAGTTTTCCCTTAATTACATTTACAATATTGCATAATTGAGCACTATAACATTAATTTAATCTAATTAATCTGATCCGAATCAATTTTCAATTAAATTTCACCGTAGGCTCTAAAAATTACGCTAATCTCAATGGCGCAATCAATTTCGGTTTCTGTGGCCGATAGGGCCTTCAATTTAAATTCCAAAGCAGATAATCAAACAGATATTCCTACGGTGAATGGGTAGAAATTCAAAACCACATATTTTCACATAATGGCACATAGAATCATATCAAACACATAATCACATTTATAATAAGGACCAATTAGCATAATAAGGAACAGGGTTATTAGATTTTTACAAAAATCCTTAATATTAGTTAAAAATCATGCTCATCACATTTATAAAGTCAATTTCGGATTATCAAGCCTCTAAGGCTTTCAATTTCTGATCTGAACATTACAATTGTAACATATATTTTTCTTACTTGACAGATATGATTCTACAATCATAAGATTCACTCAATTAAGCATAATTTGACATGGAATTTCACTGTAAGCATATAAATGCACAAAATAAGGGACTGAAAGCATACCAGAAAACATATACGAGGGTCGGGTTATTACACTAACCCTAAATCGACAGCCTCTCTCTCTAAAATACCCCTTCTCTCATAAACAGAACGACCTTAGGTCCATATTTCACATGTCATATAACGTTCATAAAACTCATTCATTTTGATCAAAACACAATATTAGAATAAGTCACCGTACCTGGATCAAAATAATGAATTAAGAACATATCTTTAAAATACTATTACTGACAGTGATGTTAGCCGTGCAACGGTCCTTCTGGTGGGTGACCTACACAACATAGCACATATACAAATCCAGTAAACAATTCATTCAATTCTTAGCCTTTTCCTTTATTTCTTCGTTTTACGATTCGTTCATTTCCATTTATCTTTTGGCATTGCAGAGGGTCAAAACATACTCATAAATAGATTTAGAGGCTCGGGGTTTTCCACCTATTTTTCATACGTGTGGAAGCCCCTCACCTGCACCACACGTGCAATTAAAGTAGAAGCAGAGTCTCTATCTCACTTTGTGTTCCATACGTGCGGAACTCCTGGCCACACGTGCGGTCCTAGGTAACTCAGCTTAGTCCAAAAATGGCACAAAGTGAAATCTTCTATACTCATTTACAAGTCCAAATACACACAAAAACTAACTCAAAAACATGATATACTAGCATGATTCAAGTGTAATTTCACTACAAACACATCAATCTTGTTTCAACATCAAATTCAAGGTCTCATCTTTTTCATAAGTTCGTGATTTACATGATCTTTTTTTTTTGGGTGAATAAGAAATAAATAAAACAGAAAGATTTACATGATTACAAGGGGCATACCCCAGGCCCTACAAACAAAACACAGCTCAAACCACGGCTCAGAACACAAAACTATACAATGCCGAGAGACACTACATCCGAAAGTCGAGAGATAGCCAAACGGGATGTACATAGTCCATGTCCTGTAAAGGATAGGGACTGTGTACAAAATAAAAACCCAGCATCCCACACAAAACCGTCCCATCTAAAGGAGCACAGCAGCAAAGAAATTGTCCTACACAGCCCGTAGGACTAAGCACTTGAAGCATTATCATACAAAAATAACATCCCCAAGAGAACCTGATGAGGATACCAAAATAGACCCATTCCAACAAATTGCTAGAATACCTATAACACAACCCAACGAAATACACTAAAGTCCTCCTACACAGCCCGTAGGGGTAGGCCAAAGTACCCACGAAAAATATGTACAAACAATAAAGAAGACAACTGATGAACACTCTCATGTAGCATAGCCAGGCGCTAAGAGCTGCCATCGCCACGGTACATGTACACTCTTCCAACAGCCCCCTTGCAGCCATTAACACGGAGCATTCCCATCGTGAAAGAACCTTGCAGCGGTAATGCCTGGGGCATACACCTTCACACCACCACACTGAAATTGGACATAGCGAAAAGAACCTGCAGAGATGGTCCAGAGAGCATCCATCCCCACACAACCACACTGAGATCGGGTAACCCTGCCCAGACAAAGAAATATCAGAGCATGTGGAATCAATAGAGGAGAAAGAATAAAATACACAGTATATGAGACCTCCCATCACTCGACCCACATCTAATAACATCACTCCACACATTATATGTTCTCACAACACTCGGCCCACATCTCTTCAACACACTCAAACACCCTGCCAGCAATTTGTAATGAGGAGCTTCCTTAACCTGCATATAAAGCATATAATATATAGATATGGTTAAAAAAAATTATAAGATGTCTCACACCCCTCAACCCACAATGTGGAATCAGATTATATGGGCTCACTCCACTCGGCCCACAAGTAACAATAGCCCAATATGCTAAAGAGTAAGGAACCATCTTCAAGAAGGACCCAGCAGCCATGATTAAAGACCTGTAAAAGAGAAACTACATTAGAAATCCCACAATTTCTGCTCACATTCACTCAACCCTCAATATGGGTGCACTTTCCACACTCAAAAAGTTGTCAGCACTGTTGTCCTTAGGCTGCTTCATAATAGATATAGGTAAGTTCCATTGAGCCAAGAACCAAGCATCACCTGTAGAGTTAATCAGATTATTCAAAGAGAGCACCCTACCTCTAACCATCTGGACTATAAGATTAATAACCACACTCTCAGGTCTAGACTCTTGCTAAAGATCCTCCTATTCCTTTCTAACCAAATTTGGTAGACTGTTCCAAGGAAAGAAAGTTTAGTAATGATAGACTTCAGAGTTTTACCTGTGATGGACTGGGTAGCATGGACCACAGATTCCTGCCAGGATAACTGGGGCCAACTAATATTACACTTAACCTGTAAAGCCTCCCAAATCCTAGAGGAGTACGCACAGCTGAAGAACAAATGGGAGTGACTCTTCCCAAGGCCATGACACAAAGGGCAAGAGGGGTTAGGAACAAGGCCAAACAAGTGCAACCTATCCCCCGTGTTCAATCTCTCATGAATAGCCATCCAAACCATAAAGCTCACACTAGGTATAGAAGGAGGACCCCAAACAAGATTACCCCAAGGCACTTTCGTGCCCTTATCCCTCCAACAATCCCAAGTAGAGTGTATGCTAAACTTCCCATCCATAGTCAGGTTCCAAATAGGACAGTCCTGGTTATCCCTCATAGGTTTAAGGTCACTGGGAGTTGAAGAGATCAACTCCTTGATCTCCCAAGAATTATCAACAGGCCACTTCCAATCATTATTAGAAATAATTTCACTAACTTTGGAATTGAAAGAAAGACCCGTGTCGTACAAAATACGGTGACCAAACCTATGCCATAATGAACCCAAAGGAAGCCAGTTATCGAACCACAAGAACACCTTATCCCCATTACCAATTTTGAACTTGATAAGAGGATAAATGAGATTTCTAAGAGACAAAATCTTACGCCAGACCCAAGAAGGGTCGCTAGGCATACTAACATGCCAAAGGCTCCTACCCTTGAGTAAGTAGGACTTGACCCATTGACACCACATGGAACCCTCCTCACCCGAAAACAGATACCAGACATGCTTAGCTACAGCCGCCCTATTCCAGACACCCATCTCTTTAAAACCTAAACCCCCTTCACCTTTAGGCCTACACACATTATTCCAAGCAATCTTAGCACTATGCTTCTTAAGTTCAACACCAGACCACAGGAAAGCTCTCAGGATACTATCAATTTCCCTCATAACCTTCTTAGGAAGGATAAAAAGGGAAGACCAGTAGACTTGCATAGAGAAAAGGACAGTCTGGATAAGTTGAGCTCTACCCGCATAGGAAAGAGGCTTATTGGTCCAACTCTTAATCCTCTTGGTAATCATCTCAACCAGAATTTGACAGTCAGTAGCCTTAAGCTTAGTGGTGATCAGAGGCACACCCAGGTATTTCACTGGGAGAGTGCCCTCAGTAAATTTGGCAACACTAAGGATATCATTTTTAAGCTCATTGCTGCACCCAGAGAAAAACATGTTACTTTTGCTAGGACTAGGAGTAAGCCCAGACAGAAGTCTAAACTCTTCTAAGCCTTGCATGATAAGGCTTACATGATCAAGCTCAAAATATATACAAACATGGATCATCTCTACATAAAATCTTTGTTGTATGAACAATCTAGAGCTTATTTCATGAATTATTCTCAAGATTGAACTCAAATCAAACAAAGTTAAAGAAATCAAGGCTCAATTTCTTGAATTTAGATCAAAGACACTCTCAACCCAAAACCCTAACTATTTGGGTGTTAAATCTTCAAATTCCTTCTTGATTTCAAACAAAAGAGGAATTATCACAAGGATTCTAGAGGGATTTTCATACCTTAGCTCAAATCTTGAGTTTTCCCCGTGAATCTAGCAATCTCCCTTGATTCTCTTCTCAATTCTTGGACTCTTTTCTTTCTTTCTCTCTCTCTCTCTCTCTCTCTCTCTCTCTCTCTAACTCTCTAGCTAGAGTTTTTGTTGATGTAGAATGAGCTCCAGACTTACCTTAAGTCTTCTTATCTACATACATATATAACTTAGGCTAATTGAACTCAATTAATTTATTACGAATCATAATTTTTCAAAATTTCACAGTAAGCTCTAAAAATCATACTGAACACAAATATGAAGTCGGTTTTGGTTTCTGGTGCCTCTAAGGCTTTCAATTCAGTTCAAAGTTCTAATTGCAACAGATATTCCTATATTCGACAAATATAATTCTAAAATCACATAATTCGCATAATTAAAGCTACAAATTCATATCAAACACATAATCACATGCATAATTAAGCATAATATGGGTTGGGTTATCACATTTTTCATTCTCATTTTCTGCTGGAGAGATTTTTAGAGAGAGTGAGCTCTTATCTAGAGAGAGATAGTGTGTTTGTGTTGAATTGGTGAAGTATTGAAGAAGCTAAAGGGAAATCATCTCTAATTCTTGAAGATTGAGGCTCTAAGTAAGGAATTGACCTTTAATTCATGAGGATAATTCATCTAGCTTATGTCATTAAGAATAGATTGTGCATATTATGAATAATTGGTAGGGTTTTGACTCAAGGATGAAGAAAATAGGTGTAGCTCTATATGCATTCATGATTTTGTAAAGTATTACCATTTTGAGTTTGAATTCTATCATCCATGTTGAATTGGAAGCTAATTTGCACATCCATCATTGATTTCTAAAGCTTCAAGAGTTTTACTTCATGAGTTTAAGAGTCAAGTTCATATTTTGAAGAGTATAAGAGAAAGAGTTTGAAAATTCACATGCATTAAGGTTTTGAGCTCATATTTTGCAAATGATCCTGTATTTATGTTTATTGAAGAGTTTTCAAGTTTAAAGAACAAGACATGCATGAATCTTTCTTTTGAATTGGTGTTTGGAAGCTCTATCTTTTAGTTTTGAAATCCATAATTTCTACAGACCGCTAGAGCGACCAAGTGGTGGCTCGAGCGAACATTACGAGCTTCCAGCATATTTTCAGAACATTACGAATCGCTCAAGCAATCAAGGGATGGCTCAAGCACACATTTTGAGCATCCAACACTTTTGCAGTCTTTGTAGACTTGTAACGACCCCAAAATGCATATAAGAAGTCATCCTTATTTAACTAGGGGATAATGTGCTTTAATTTAATTATATCGATTGGAATTGAAGAACTATCTGTTGAGTTATGACTTTAAAACTGGAATTGACGACCTTTACGGGTTCAGAAATCAAAATTGAGTACTTGGGTATGTTATTGGGAATTTTTAGAACTATTTGGGAAAATTAATTGGAAATCTAATTTGTTTGATTTGTTGATGCACGTTTGGGTGGTTAATTTGGTATTGTAAATTGAGGGCCTTAGAGGCTTTAGAAACCAGAACAGAGGACATATTTATGATCAGCGTAATTTTTAGAGTCATCTGTAAGGTTTAATTGGAATTTGATTTCGTACGATTCGTAAGGCCACGTTTGGCTCTCCCTATTGTGTTAGGTTTGTGTGTGTGTGTATTTATATAATGGATGCTTTATGAGTGGATGGACTCATCTCTTAGAATCAAAAATATCTAGGGAAAAAGGGGAGCCACGTGAGAGAGGGAGAGATAGAAAACTCAAAGAGAAGAAGGAAGGAAGAGCTTGAGAATGAAGAGAAAAGATGGGAAAATTGATGGGATTAAAGTAGACTTCAAGAGATTGGCTCAAGGTATGTGAAATCAACTTAACCCCTTAAGATTGAGCTATTACTAGTTTAAATTCATGATCTAAAATGAAGAGAAACCACCTAATTGAGTTGGGGTTGAGAGATATAAGTTTAGATGAACTCTTTCCATGAATTGAACCTTGATTCCTTAAGAGTTGTTTAATTGAAGAGTTAAATTATTTATAAAGGTTTATCTTGACGTTGATTATGGAAATTGAGCTCCCATCTTGAGGTTTTGCATAGTTAGCCATATATTTGAATGAAGATATATGTAAATATGTAAGAAGTGAGCTTGAATCCCAAACCATGGCTATTTTATGCTTTTGGTGTTCTAATTCTTACCCTTGTTTTTGTGCTTGGGAATTGGGTAGTATTTTGAGATTATGATGCTTAATGGAAGCTAAGAATGTGAAATTTATCATGTATTAAAGGGTTTTGGGCTTGGAATTGCATGAAATTGAAGTTTGGTTTTGAAAATGAGAAGTTTCAAATCAAAGAGCCATTTTCGGGTTGAAAATTGCCCAGGGCCGCACGTGCGGCGGGTCTTCCCTTACGTGCGGCAGTACAGTCCCAAAACCAAAATTGAATCTGCTAAAAAAGCACGTTCTCCAGCACGTGCGGGCCCATTCCCGCACGTGCGGCTCTGTTTCCCGCACGTGCGGGAGACAACTCTGTTCAGTCAACTTTGAATAAGCATATATTTTGCCTCCGGACTTCGTTCTGAGTGATTCTTGAGCCTAAAATCAAGCCCTGGAAGTCTAGTTTCCAATGGTGGTAGTCTCACTCCCAAATTCTAAATACAGAAATAGTTATGCCCAAATTAGTGAGAGTTGCTCACTTTCTGTCTACCGATTTTGTACCATTTCTTCGTCTGAACCATTTTCCTATCGATTTTTCCTATTTCCCGAGGCATGGATTATAACCTACTAAGGACTAAGGAGTTTAGAACCGATATGACTAATTGATTAAAGAGTAAAGTAAGGAATTGGGTATATTCTTATGATACTACGTGCATTGTGTTTTTCGGTCAAGACGAGGACATCGTCCCACTGCTACCAAAATCTATCACTGTGAGTAATAGTATTGTAGTAGTACATTTTGCTTACTGTTAATAATTAACATTAACGTTCTGTTACCTGCAAGTTAACTTTATTGATTCATGGTGAACAAATGAAACATGTGTGCATCATAGAGTAATGATATCTTCGCGTATCTGTAGTCATTCTATTTTGCCATTGATGGGCCCGAGGCCGTTATGATATGAATTGTTCTGTCCTTGTTAACCATACTATGGTGATACATGTGCCTACTGTTAATAGTTATTATTAACATTCTGTTATATACAAGACAACTATGTCGACCTGTAATAAACCATGGGGAAATCTTTGTGGCAATTGTGTAACAGTATTCTCATGAATCTGAGATTAATCTGTTCTGTTTACCCGCTCCGGCTATGCTATGTCATAATATGAATTGTTCGGTCTTTAAGATCTAATGGTTTCTGGTATAGAACAAAGTGCTGTACGGAACTAAGTGCTGCAATGCGAGTCACCTCTAGAATTTGTGCGAGACACCTCTTGGGTCCATACATATATGAACTGGGTCATCAAGTCCCTTCATGGGTCATCAGGTCCCTTTATGGGTCATCGGATTTGTTAACGCTATGGATGTACCACGTATGATTATATGCAAAATCTGAGCATGAAAATGATTATGAATATGTATATGAATCTGTTATATCTGGGCCGGTGGCCAATCTGTTATATCTGGGCCGGGGGCCAATCTGTGAAATATATGAGGCCTACAGCCAATCTGTGAAATCTGTTAGGCCTATGGCCAATCTGTAGAATCTGTGAGCCTATGGCTAATCTGTAACTCCGTTAGGCCTAAGGCCATTCTGAAAATGTTTACAAGACAAAAGTAATTATATGACCTCTGCACTTATATACGTTTTAAATATTACAATTCAAGTTTAATCATTAAATTGTTTGAGTGCTATTATTCACTGAGCTTTGCTCATTCTGTTTTATGTATATTTCTGTAGGTGAGCCATCTTGGATTGACATTAGAGTTGTACCGAGGTTCGCCTGTCTGCCAAGTCACCTGGGGTATGTCTCCACGTGGAGGCCTTAATTTATTGTTGGGAGTCATATAAATCAGTAAGTCTTATGTAAGTGTGTGTGAGATCTATATAAATTCTGTGATTGTATATGAATATTTGGAAATGTATTTAAATGCTTAACTTTAATTAAACCATCATGTATGCACAAGCTCAATGGATGTTGTCTTTTATTGATATTGCTTCCGCTTAAGGCCCCGTATGTAATTAAATATTATTCTAAAATTCTGTTTTGAGGCCAATGTACAGGCCGGTCATGGACCAAACTTTTAGGGACGGGTTTGGGTCGTGACAAGACCGGTCGAGCGATCGACTCTGTTTCAACATATTTTTGAAAGTTGTTTTGTGATCATATCTTCGTTCCAATCTTCTTCTGAGCATACCTAGGCGTAAATTATGATTCATCTCGAACAAATAAGTAAGAAAACAACATGAGTAATTGAATTAGAAAAGAGAAGTAAGAGTTATTCGATTCGAATAATATGTTGCAATACGTATGATTATGTGAATGTATAGGTTGGAACGTTGAGGAGGAACATCAAACTAGTAAAGGTGAGTAATGTCTTTGTAAAGATATTTTCGTATAAATAACTTTCAAATTGGCTTGCTATACGATAATTCATGAAATCTATATTTTGTTTACGAGATATTTGATAAGACAAGTATTTTCTGAAATGATAAGATATGTTACGAATTTTTGATTATTCATGATATGATATGTTTTCCGATTAAGTACTTCTAAAATGATTAAATATGCTAAGAAATTCTGAAATATTTATGATATGAGGAGTTTTTCTGAGATTATGTTCTTAAGTGTTTCATTGGAAACGTTATGAAAAGTTATGTCTGCTAAGATCCTATTTTGCTATGAATGAATGAGTTCTCCATTTGATAATCTATTATGGCATTCTTAAATGAATTCTCTATGAGCTATATATTGGAACAGAGGTTGTTCTATCATGTATTGGACTAGAGGTCGTTTCGCTATACGTTGGACCTAAGGTAGTGCAGACACTCCATTTTTGACCACCCCATAAGACTTAGGCACTTGGTCCAGCGCACTCGATGATGAAAACTACATTGTGCAATTCGAGTTCTCAGTGAGGGAATCCAAAGTCGAGCCCCAAAATAATCCCAAAATCTTCCTACTTGCCTCATTTTTACCTCAGAGGTTCATTTTTTACCGTTGTGCCACCTTATATTGAGTTTGAAACAGGGGAGTAGGGCAACACATTAGGGCTCGGCAATTCCCCATTGGGAGCTAGTTGTGGCTATTTGGGCCTGGTCGTGCCTCAATTGCGATAAACACTGTTTTGGGTGAGAGTCCGCCAGCTGTTTTTTTTTTGAAGATATTTTCGACTTCTTTTGCTTAAATTCTCTAAAAACGAGGTTATACCTCTGTTTTGAGGGTTGGAAAATTTCTAAAGAACCTATACACAAGAGAGAGCTCCTTCTTCCTATACAAGTCATCTTTGAGCCAACCTATCTCTCTTGATTAATATCCATACACCATACATCACCTTCGATCATAACCTTAGGACTTTGGTTGAGGCTTGAGCATCACAATTCAAGCTTGAGAGTGAGCTTGAACGAAGTTTGTGTTACAAACAAAAGCTTACTTCTTAGAGAGGTATAAGCTTGTCACCTTCTCTTTTACTTCTTGTTCTATCACTTGCTATCTACTTCTTGTGTTTTTATGTTGTCTTGAATCCATTTTAAGTGTTTAAACTTGGGTTTGGATAGCTACCAAAGGGTAGAGAGAGTTGACATTCTTTCTTGCACCTTCACCTATAGCTCAAACCCTTTTTTTTACACCCTTTTCTTTGCTTTCCAAATTGGTTTTCAGAGTTTAAAAGAGGCTAAAAATCATGCTTTGAGGTTTCAAAGGTGGAGGGGTTAGCCACCCCTCCTTGTTCTTACTTACTAGCCTTATTTTCTTTGCTTGTTGTCTAGCTTTTTGGGCTCTTTTCATGAACTTTGAGCCGCTGTTTTTCACCTATTATGGGCTATTTTAGGGCTGTCCTAGGATATTTAATTAGTTCATTTGTTGTATCATAAGTTCTCATACATAGTTTGTTGCATGTTGTTCTTAGCTTTTCTTTAATTGATTTCCATGTTAACAGCCTCATTTTAAATAAGCAACTTACCATCCATTTCTTTCATTTGAGAGTTGTTTCAACCGGTTGATGGTTATTCAAAATATGAGCTAGAGATCTATACTTAATGGTTTAATCTCTACAGAGGGTCATCGTCAACGGCATAGTCTCTCTTTCATGTTGAAAATCACTTCCCGTTTGACATGCTTCTCATTTAGTGGACGTAATCATCACCTTGGACAAATGGATTAAAGAATGAAAAAGATTATTGAATTTGGCTTAAAATGAACCAATCAACATAAGAACATGAGTTATATTGCTTGGGTTCGGTCGGACATTATGCCGAGTCCATTGTGTGAAGAGTCGTCACACGTCAATTCATAGTGTTTTGATAACCCTTGAAGCGTCTTTACTTCCCCCTTTGAGCTCACTCCATGATAAAGGAGAGGGGTTGGTGTTGATTCATTGTATTCATTGATTTTTTTTCCAAATCGTGGCGAAAATCATCAAGCAAAAAACTTGCTCATTGATGGTTTTGGAAACGACTCCATCTTTCTCTTGAGGCTCTCCATGACAGAGAAGTGTAAGAGGGACAAACAGAGCTCAGAAAACTCTGTATGCACTGTTTTCACCTCAGAACACAAAAATAGAGTTTTGCACGAAATTAGGGCATGGCCGGCCCTATTTGGGCCCGGCCGGGCTTCATTGGGGATTGGCCGGGCCACAATGTTTAGTAAATAGAGTGTTTTGCAGATAATAGAGGGAAGTGGCTGAAGGTGAAATAGGGCAAATTCCAAGGAAGGCAGACAGAGTTGCTTTTGAAAACGGTCACATGCATGCCGTCCTTATGCTTTTTAGTTCTATCAAATGTTGTAAATTAGTGCACTCATTACCATTGTAATTAAATATAATTAGCATTATTGTAATGATTATGAATGTTTATTGTTGAGTAACTTAGATAGTTAGTTTTATTGTGTACCCTTGTTGGAATAAATTGAGTAGCTAGCTTATTTCTTATTATTAGTCTTGTTGTAATAGCTTAGCTAATTAGTTGTTTATTCATTCATTTGGTTTTGTAATAGTTAGTTTAATCCAGACACTTGGACATTCATTCGGACCCTCTTGCACAAGGGCAAAAATTGTAATAAACATGTATGTCTTCCAACCCCCATTTCTTTCTCCCTTTTATTTACCCGCTTATAATGGTAGTGTAGAGCATCATGTTTCTTAGCATTTCTCATGTTTGCATACACTCATCTCACATGCATTTGGGTTCAGCTCATCATACCAACCAATGTCAATTTCATTTTCATTATTTGAATACGTGATTTTCACATGTCTTGGAATTGGATCATATACTATGCTCATAGTCGAGCCTATAAAAATTGCATAAATGTATGCATTCCATTAGTCACGTTGCATTGTTTAGGAACATGCATGTTTTCTAATTATTTTTTTTTTTTGGCTTGCCTTGGAGTACTAGGTGAGCATTTATCGTTTTAGTATCTCACGTCGCATGTGATTGTTGCCATATCAAGCATGCTTTCCATGAGGCTAAATGCTTAAATGATATAACTCTTTGAATACCTGTGGATGAAGGTTAATTGAAAAAATTGGGATGCATTGATTAGTGTACATACAAACTCACATTTTCTAAGTGATGAGTATCAAAAACAATTTTCAAACAAACACAAAATCAAAGTGTTCCAACTTTTACAAATTAGTCTATACTTGTATGCAACACATAGTAATGTTAGTCTAATAATCGGAACAAAAGCATATAATGTAAATAAGAATCACATCATGATTGGTTGAGGTCGATCTTTGATCGGGCGAGTGGGGTGCTCAATTCATGACCTTCCCCTCTCGTACCTAAGTTCCGGAATTGAGACACTTTGGTGATGACGGATAAGTGGCCTTTGGCATGAGTCTTGGGTTTTCAAAAGAATTCTTGGCGACTCTGTAATCTGGCAAAGCAGTCCATTTTTGGTATTTGATTCAAATCAATTTTCCAAAAGAATTGCCGGATTTGGACTCTTTTTGTGTTTTCATTGTTTCACATTGCACTTGTGAAATGAGATTCAGAACCACGAGAATTCGAACTGTAGGGCTAGTTGTATCCGAATGGAGCGCGAAAAGCAAGCTATAGTTTCTGGCGAGTCTGCTAGGGATTTAGAGAACTTGACTTGTAATTCATTATGTGAAATTTTATCTACATTTGTATGTTCTTTGCATTGCATTTGCATGGTTACTTTAAGTCACTGTGTTTTCCATATGCTATTCCTAGACAGTTTGCCGGAGGCTTGCCCAAAAGGATGGCCGGTCATGGGCTCTGCTATGTTGGAAACACAACCCTTGGATCTAGATTACCGCTGTACCGCTTGATCCTCTATTCACTTCTCGATGTTAAGTGTGAGAGGTGTATTAGGTAATCTTGCCGAGGTACCCTTTCAACCATTTGACCTAGCTACATATAGTGAAGCAATAGTGAGTATTCCAAATTAGGACAGGATGCCACCTATATGCAGGATGTTGTGAGACTTATTGATTGAAGTAATGCTGCCTAGACCATGTCAAAAATCTAAGACAGGGTACCCCTACCTCCCTCATAGGGGTGTTTTGGTTGTTTTACTTGGTATGTGCTTTTACAGTGAGACTATACAAGATGGTTCATATCAGTATGAGTTTGAGAGCAGAGTTCAGTGGGAATTGGGGTTCTTCAGTTATGTTTTATCTGGTGTGAATTGGGTCAAAGTGCCATCCATTTTAATCGATGGTTTTTCTTTTCTTTTGCTAGGTAGTTTACCATCATAGCTTCAGAAAGACCCAATATTCCCCAAATTGTGTGGACTCACTTTGGCAGGCTTTGCAAAGCTCAACACCTTGTTGGTGGCCAACCTGTGTTGGTCTCACTTCCACCAGTCACTTGACGAAGAAGGAACAGACAGTCCGCAACACTGGTACAAAGCATTTAGTAAATACCTACCCATTCTCACTCAAGCAATTCACCAGTATCTGACTCATCTAGATCAACAATGGCATAAAACATGGAAGAATTTGTTGCCATGATGGCAATTTTTCAGAGAACCATGGATACCATAAACCAAAGGATGGCCGCACAAGATGAAGCCATCGCTGATCTATGACGTACATCTGGGGCATCCGCATCATCTGTGCATCCGATCCCGATTGCTCAGCCAAACCTGGATCCACCTACACCAGTAGAAAATCCCCAAATCCCAGATCCTCAGGAAATGTTTCCCTCGGCTTCAACTTATAAGCATTTGGTTTAACCCTATGCGGGAATATTTCCTTTTGATATCAATGAAATTGATCCAACCTTGGTCAAAATCACCATGTTAGAGAAAGCACTGAAAAAATCCCAGGGCTTCAATTCCATTCCGGACATTGAAGACAGGTACACTGAGGCTTTGGTCAGATTACCGAAGAAATTTAAGATGCCCCACATCGATAGATTCAATGGAAGTGGTTATCCGATTGTGCACGTCCTCTTGTTTTCAGATGTGCTAAGACCAATGGGCCTGTCTCGGGCTCAAAAACTATCACTGTTTAGGAGAACCTTGTCTGATGTGGCGGCCATCTGGTATGCTATGTTGGAAGACTCTACAAAGTGAAATTGAGAGGAGTTATCTAAGGCATTTGTCAACCAGAACTCTTATAACACTCAGATAGAGGTAACCATCAGTGAGTTGGAGGCTACTACCCAGAACCCCAAAGAATCATTCATTGACTTTGCTACCAGATGGAGGGCAAAAGCAGCAAAATAGACCTTCTGAAAGAGAGCAAGTTCGGCTGGTGGTCCAGAACCTTGAGCCAGATATGCTGCAGAGAATGATAGTGGCACCACTATCCACATTTGCTTCCCTACACGAGTTAGGGTCCAGATTGAGAGTGCATTCGAGAAAGGTATCATCCACAGAACTAGTGAACTTGCCAGAAGGCCATTCTCCCGGAGTACCAATGCTAGCAGTAGCACTATTCTGCAGCCTGTAAATGTCAATACTGTTGTCACAACGGTCAAGATGGCTAATCCCTTTGCTACTACCATAACCTCACAACCTTCACAAAATACCGGCCCACCCCAAAATCGAAGAATCTTTACCCCTCTTCATATGAGCCTAGCCTACGCCCTCAAATTGTTAATGGAAAATGGGCATCTCAAGCCTCTTGATCCTCGACCACTTCCTGACCCATTACCACCCAAACATGAACCTACCCAGTATTGCATCTTCCACCAGTAACACGGCCATCCCATGGACCTGTGCTATCGCCTATGTCATGAGATCCAAGATCTCATTGACAACAAAGTCATTGTTCCACCTGCCAAACCGAACGTAACCACCAATCCACTTTCTCTACATAACCAAGTCCCCCCACCCAAAAACATTAACCAAATGCATATACTACCACCCTCCTTTAACCCCAACGCATACATTACTCCATTCTATCTACCTAAGCCAGAGGTGATTATTCCAAAAGGCACAGACATGTGCATGATGGATTTAACACCACCACCAACCCAACTCGAACCCGTGGCAGTAGAAACGGAGAAAAAAGAGAGTGCACCAGAGAAGGGCCAGCTTGATGCCCAAGTCATAGAGAAAGGGGCCTCACTTCCAGAGGAGTACAAACCCAGCTTATACATTGTGGTCGTCGATCAGCCAAAGCCAGTAGTCATATTGCCGGACTTCCTCAGCATTAACGCCATTGGGGAGGACTAGATAGGGTGAAATCATAATGATTGGTCAGAACAGGGCCTAAATGACTTGGCCAAACTGGAAGAAGACCTGTTCGAGTTAGAAGAGGATCTAGACAACCTCTACTTCTTTGAAGAAAAGGATACAAGCAGTGTACAACTAGGATGGTGGGATTCAAGCCAGCCGAAAACAAGCAATGGGTGGTTGAGTGAGGAAGAGTCAGATGTTGAGAAAGAGATAGGAGAGACTGGGAAGAAAAAAGAAAGTGGTGCTAGTGGCAAGGTTGAGGCTGCACCTCTAACAGAGAAAGAATAGGCATTGGAACAATTTCAAAGGGAAAGGATAGAAGAGATCCAAACAAAAATAGCTCTGGAGCAGGGAAAAGGAAAAGGAAAAGAAGAACCTGAGACAACGGTGGGTGATGTCCAAGCTACCAAAAAGTTCGAATGAGAGCTCAGTGACTGGAAAAGGATGTTAAGGAAGTTCCGAAAATATCGGGATGCAGAAACCAAAGTTGTGGTGGAGGAAGAATGGTATGATGATAGGGCGTGTGATGTTAACATGCTCCAGATAGAACCTGATGCTAGCTTGACCATGACTGCAGGAGAGTAGTGAGAAGACAACGACCTAAGTCATGCGTACACTGACGAAGGGTGGAAGGATGATACCCCTGATGACACTTGGTATACTGATGAGATTAATCACGTGACCCGGAGTGGCTGATACTTCAAACCCGCGGGCTTAGATCAGCTGGAGTCTTCCAACAAAGAGATTGAGAGATCAAAAGAAAAGGATACTGAAGAAAACCTGGTCTTGAAATAGCTCAAGAAGATTTAGGTGGACATATCAATCTGGGGGTTGATAATGGCTTCTCAAGGAGCATAGGCAAGCACTATTTAAGGCAATGAACCGGACCAAACTGCCTATCAACTCCACTACTGACCAATTGGTGTCATTGGTTACATCTGGGGACGTTACACCGGTGACATCTTTTATAGATAAGAAGTTACCATCTGAGGGTGCCAACCACAACCGACCCTTATACGTAACCCTGGAAAGTCAGAAAAAAGTGGATTTTGGTGGTATTAGTAGATACCGGATCGGCGATCAATGTATGTTCAGTGAGGACTGCCTACACCATCGATTTGAGGCTGGCTATGACAACACGAGCCGGGATGTTATGGGAATGTTCAAGAGCCATATCCTAATTGGCTCGTCTGAACACAAGGTGGAATTCCATGTAATGGATGTATCGGCCACGTTCAATCTACTACTGGGAAGGCCCTGGCTACATCAAATGAAAGTAGTGTCATCAATGGTCCATCAGTTGGTAAAATACCCCTTCAAAGACGGGATTGCTACTGTGTACGACAATTCTACGATTCGTTCTCCGCTGGGAACTACCGCGCCATTATTGGAAATCATACATGGAAAGGAAGACGTGTTCCTTTCTGGCTTCTCATTGGTAGAGGCTCAGCTGGTCCAAACTATCATAGCGGAGGATGATGGAAATTACTTGAGCGCTCAGTCCATTTACATGATGAACAAATAGGGGCATATTCCGGGATCAAGACTAGGTAGAAGTGGCAAGCAGGGAGGTATTGTTGTCAAGGAGATGAGTCACAACCCCCATGCTTTTGGGTTGGGATGCAAACCTACCACTATAGATTGACAAAGAAAGGGATAGGAGTTGCGAGGAAGGCTGAAAGCGAAGAAGACTGGGAGACAGTACGAGTTAGTTCACAAACCAATACAGGGAACCTTGAACGGACGTTTTGTCCACCAAGAGGAAGACTTTCCCTTCTATGGATTTCCAGAGCCTTGGTATGATTGGGAAACAAAAACAAGGTATCCGGGGTTTGAGATCTTCTTCGGACACCAGTTGCCAGAAGAGGAAGATGAACAAGCAGACCTGAGCCCTAGCACAGATCAAGGCAGGACGGCAAGCCTAGATATTAAAGAGGAAGAGCTATTGGGAAAAGCATTGGCTGACCTACTAGCAAGTTCTACTGCCGAAGCTGAGTCCGTTAACTTGGGGGATAGTTTTACTATCTTAATGATCGAGGATATATCGACAGCAGATTTCACTAGTCTCATCGTGGATGCATCTGAAGCTCCATGCATAGTTTGGAAGTTCGAGCACGGTGTCATCAGCAGTTCTGGATCGGATAGTGAGTCCAGATCTGATTCCACTGAGTCTATGGAGTCGGAGTCAGATTCGAGTTCCTTTGAGTCTGGTACTTCCGAGAGTGGTAACCCAGATACCAAAGTCCTGTCTAGGTCGTCTTTCAGCTTTTCTGTTGAGTCCACTGTAACTGAAGATCCGGACCATTTGAATGAGAATGTTGTGAACTTTGCCTACTTTTTTGTGCCTTTGGTTTGTTGTACTAATCATGATTTTCAAAATTTGACTTAAACGAAGAGGAAGAAATTTCTTGGGTTTTGAAAATTTTGGTTGATCATGAGGAGGAGAGGCGTGTTAAACCCTGTATAGATGAAATCGTATCAATTAACATGGGTACTAAGGAGGATCCTCGCTTGGTCCAAATCGGGTCTACATTGTCTTCAGAGGAGTGCGAGCGTTTAATTGCTTTATTAAAAAATTTCAAAGATGTTTTCACGTGGTCCTACGAAGACATGCCTGGAATCGATCCTGAGATTGTACAGCACCAGATCCCTCTTAACCCTGAGGCCCGACTAGTTAAGCAAAAGCTACGCAAAGTCCGTCCAAATTGGGCTTTGAATATCAAGGAAGAAGTTACCAAACAGATTGAGGCGGGATTCTTAGTTGTATTTGAGTATCCGACGTGGTTAGCTAATATTGTTCCAGTTCCGAAGAAAGATGGTAGAATTAGAGTTTGTGTCGACTTCAGGGATCTGAATAAGGCTAATCCAAAGGATGACTTCCCTTTGCCACACATAGACGACTTCACCGCCGGCCACGAACTGCTTTCATTCATGGATGGGTTTTCTGGGTACAACCAGATTCTGATGGCACCCGAGGATAGGGAGAAAACCGCTTTCACTACTCTGTGGAGCACTTACTACTATTGAGTCATGCCATTTGGGTTAAAGAATGCTAAGGCTACCTACCAAAGGGCTACAACTACCATTCTGCATGACATGATCCACAAAAAGGTTGAGGTGTATGTGGATGACATGATTGTCAAGTCCAAAGAGTTAGAATGTTATTACACCGCACTTAAGAAATTCTTTCAACGGATCAGAGAGTATAGATTGAGGCTAAACCCCCAGAAATGCACCTTTGGGGTGATGACAAGGAAGATGCTAGGTTTTCTAATCACGTAGAGGGGAATTGAAGTAGATTCTTCCAAAATCAAGGCCATCTTAGAAATGCCACCACCGAGGTCTGACAAGGAAGTGTGCGGCTTTCTGGGTAAAGTGCAATTCATAAGAGGGTTTATTTCTAAATTAACCATAACTTGTGAACCATTATTTGGTCTCCTAAAGAAAGGAAAAAAATTTCAATGGGATGATCGCTGTCAGTTTGCCTTTGAACAGGTCAAGCAGTATTTGCAAAACCATTGATCCTGTATTTATCAGTGACAAACTCAACTGTGGGGTGCATGCTAGCTCAAGAATTTGAAGCCAAAGTAGAGAAAGCCATCTACTACTTGAGCAAAAAGATGCTAGACTATGAGACCCGCTACACTCCCCTGGAGAAAGCTTGCCTAGCCATGGTATGGGCTACCAGAAAGTTGAGGCACTACTTGTTAGCTCATTATGTAATCTTGGTTTCAAGATTAGATCCCATTAAATATCTCTTCGAGAAACCAGCGCTTATGGGGTAGGCTAGCTTGTTGGTTGCTTCTTCTCTCCGAATTTGATCTCAAATACATCACACATAATTCTGTGAAATGGAAAGCCGTAGCGGAATTCCTGGCGGATCATCTAGTAGAAGGAGATGAAGCAGTCGAATACCTGTTCCAAGATGAAGACATTCTGCACGTAGAGGAAGAAACTTGGACAATGTACTTTAACGGGGCGGCTAATCAATACGGTTATAGGATAGGTGTATTGCTCATAACACCCCATGATTCCCATATACCCTTAGCGTTCAAACTCTGGTTCAGAGTGTCCAACAATGAAGCAGAATATGAGGCGTGCATTGCTGGTTTGGAAGCTGCACTAGAACTAGGGGGAAAAAGGTTGGACGTCATCGGAGACTCGAATTTGGTTGTCTCTCAAGCTAACGGGGATTGGAAGGTCAAAGAAGAGAACATGAAGATGTATCATCAAGCCTTGGATATTCTGATTCCTAGATTTCAAAAACTGATTTGTTTACGTTCGCTAATGCATTAGCAACTCTATTTCTATGGTAGACATCTTGCTGGGAGTAAGATGCGTCCAATCATTATTGAGTAGAAGTATATGCCTGCTTACCAAATCATCGCCGCAATAGATGAACACAAGACAAAAACCCGTAGTATTACAATATTTGGAACTTTCTGGAAAAAGAGACGTATCCACTAGGGGTAAATGCCAAAGACAAATAGGGAATACGTGTCTGGTCATCCAATTTATCATGGGGGCAAATTATACAAAAGAGGCCATCTGGGAATGCATAAGCTATATGTTGAAGAAGAAGAAGCAAAACGTCTTATGGAGGCCATTTATGGGGGAGAGTGCGGAGCCTACATGAACGGTGTGATGTTAGCCTGGAAAATCCTTAGACAAGGTTACTACTGGTCAACCATGAAAGACGATTGTATTGGTTTTGTATGGCGATGCCATAAATGTCAAATTCATGCCAATCGTATGAACATTCCACCGTCTAAGCTCTGCAATATGATTTCACCATGGCCTTTCTCAGTCTGGGAAATCAACGTTATCGATGCAGTCACGCCAAAGGGATCAAATAGGCATGAGTTCATTTTGGTAGCAATCTACTACTTCACGAAATGGGTGGAGGCCCAATCTTACGTTGTATTGAAGGCATCGCATGTGGCTAAGTTCATTAAGAACAACATCATCTGCCGATATGGGGTTCCGAACGAGATTATTTCCGATAATGGCTCGCATTTCAAGAAAGAGGTGCTAGATCTGCTTGAGAAATATAACGTGGCTTTCCACAAGTCATCAACATACAGACCGCAGACCAATGGAGCTGTTGAGGCCGCAAACAAAAATATCAAGAATATCCAGTGGAAAATGATCGAGACCTACAGGGACTGGCCGGATAAACTACCATTTGCACTCTGGGGTTACAGAACCTCAATCCGAACATCTACAAGGGCAACCCCCTATTCTCTCGTTTATGGGATGGAGGTTGTTTTGCAAATTGAAATTGAAGTGTCGTCGCTATGAGTTATGGTCGAGTGTCAGATAGTAGAGGTGATTGGCAGCA
This sequence comes from Camellia japonica, assembly GCA_030407325.1. Taxonomy (NCBI): domain Eukaryota; kingdom Viridiplantae; phylum Streptophyta; class Magnoliopsida; order Ericales; family Theaceae; genus Camellia; species Camellia japonica. The sequence continues at coordinate 99,509,891 of JAPPVO010000032.1, forward strand.
GAGTAGGTTCGAGGAATTAATGTTGTTGGATGAGAGAAGACTGAGGGCATTATATCATGTCCAGGGCTACTAACGCCGAATTGCTAGGGCTTTTAACAAGAAATTTAAGTCCAGGAATCTCAAGGAGGGAGACATGGTACTGAAAGACAACCGGGCTCCCATCCATGACCCTAAGGGCAAGTTCAGACCCAATTGGACTGGTCCTTATATCATCAAGTCAATCTGGTCAAGAGGGGCAATTATTCTCATGGACCTAGATGGCTTGGGGTTCTCACAACCGATCAATATGGACAAGTTAAAGAAATATTACCCCTGAGGGGCTTGCTAGGCCGAAAACTCGAAAGGGCGACCTAGGCAAAAGTTAGAGCATGAAAAATTAGAAGTAAAGAAAAACTGAGCTCGCAAGGTTGAAAACCCTAAAGGGCGACTTTGGCAAAAGTTAGAGCGCAAAAGGAGAAAGTTCATACTCGAGTGAACCTGAACCAAACTACGTAAGGCTTGATTCCCATCTTTGGGATACGTAGACAACTTCATCCCGAATTTCGGCTGCTACCATCTCCAATTCAACTATCCTATTCATTCATATTTGTTCACGTTATCTTCCTCCATTATCAGTTAACTTAGTTGGAGGGCCGGTATAATGGATGCGGTTATAGGCAGTCGTGATTTGCTGATTCGAGGCTGTACATCTTGAGGATGGGTTTTGAGTGTGTCAGGTAGTGATTATTTCCGAAAACAATTTTGAAAAGTTTTAATAAAAGATGATTTTTCTCAAAATTTTACCCTTTTACAACTTGGACCGAAAGGAAAATTTTTAGTACTCGCAACTTTAATTTTATTGATTTCAACACAAGTACATTCTCCAACTCTCTGATCTAGATCAAAGTTGCTTTTACATCATAAAACTTGAAAAGAAATATCAAAGCAATAAAATTAGGGGCACAGCCAAGTCGGGTAACTCTATGTCTTTTGCTTGCACTCGTGGAAGTTTCCGTAGCTAAAGATGGCCCAACGTGTTCTTTCTCTTCAAGCCAAGCTAAACACTTGCCAGAAAGGGTGTAACTGAAGCTAGAGGCAGGGGCCAAAAGCTCCCTCGTCCTCCAAGCAGTGAGGTATCGAGGCAGGTGTGAACTGCAAAGGGGAAATGAAGCCAGGTATTCCACCTCCTCATCTGGACATGTCTGCTCATGTCCAAACTGGCGTTTGAACCGAAAGGGGAAATAGAACACGCAGTGTGTCAGGTCAATCAACTACATACCCGGCTGACGGGACATGTTGTAGCTCATCTAAGTCAAGGTAAGCCATGGGCAACTCCAAGTTATGTTAGCTGTAGATCTGCTGCACATCCAATCACACCACAACCCTTCTGAAGGGAAATGCACTAGCCATTGGCGAAAGAAGTAAGCTCTAGCTTAGTACTCGGGGCAAGAGCCCACTACTTGCAGTTTATCCATAAGGCCATACTTGGGGAGGGATGAAAAATAAGAGAGATTAAAGAATAGAGAGGTGTACGATGAGAGAAAAGTAAGGAATTTGAGAGAAAAATAGAGATTGAGTGCCGAGTGATGTGAGAATTATAAATTAGCAGGGTGGGAGGCAATACCTGAAGAAGTAACGGACTCCCTACAAAGCGAGTAGTCTTTCGCTGATGAAAGGCATCCAAACACATCAAGGTTTCGGCCAGAGCCTGGCCCATGCAACTTTTACCCTCTTTTAGACATTGGGCCACTTCGATCAACCAGATGCTGGCTCCACTGGAACTAAGGGCAAGAAGGAATTGCGCAAGTAAACATAAACAGAGAGTATGTTGCCGATAACCTCACTAGAGAAGGTCATCCCTGTTTCCAATAGCAGAAAATCGATGAACTAAGGCATGTCTAGCTCCCCATCATGGGCCAAGGACCAAGCCTCATGTGTTGAAAACCCACACATTCATCCCAAAGCCTAGGCATGGACAAAACAGAGCTGAGGCATGATTTCTTCGTTGCGTCGGGATTCCATCAATGCTTGAAATTCTTCGATTGTCAGACATATCTCCTATGATCCAAAGCGAAACACATGTGTGATCAGGTTCCAGCATTGAGCAGCGGTGTGGAGGAATGGAAAACAAAGTAAGGTACGGCTTAGAGGAAAAGGACCGTTTAGGCCAAAACTGGAAAAGTTCACCTTTTCCGAGCCATCCAAAGTAGCTATCCAGTCTCGAAGCCTATTGTCGAGAAGAGTCTCCATCTTGAGAGCAAAATACCAAGAACTAGCGATTCTGCCAGGAAAATTGTCACGACCCAAACCTGCCCCCTATAGGTTTAGCGTCATGACTGGCCAGTAATCATAGATTACCTACGACCTCCATACAAACAAACCTTTAATGTAAAGTACGGGGCTTAGCGGAAGTCAAAAAAAATGTTATAGAATTCATCCATTGAGCCGTGCATATATGAGGGGAGCAAATATGATAAGTAAGGTTTTGTTTCAAAATTACATCCAACATAAGTACAAATTCATATCTTACAAAATACAACCCCAACTATGTACAAATACAAAACCATTAAACCACACAAAAGGGGTTCGACAAGCATGGCTCCACCCAAGCCTGATTACTTCACTTGGAAGCACCATAAAAGGCTGACCCGGGTAAACTTGAAGCTATCTAACTCTGATGTTCAGTTTGCCCACCTACAATTACATATATAAATAAATAGTGAGCTAGAGCCCAATGAGTAATAACAGAATAAATAGGTTAAGTGAATGAAGTTCGACATCTTAAAACCCTCTCTTTCAAAATATTTTTGAAATAAAGTTCCTACGATGTTCCGAGGCTCGCATTTCGTTAAATGTTGCGCTTTTCGGTAAACTGAGCGAGGACAAAGAGGAAATGAATGAAAGAGAGATGAAATCTTTGAAAAATCTTTCAAAACACCTTGTTCGGGGGTTTGGAGTTGAAGAAAAGAGGAGAAGAGGGAAGAAACCTAGTTGAGGAAGAAGTTTGGCATGAATCGTTAAGAGAGAGACAAGCAGTCCTCGCCAAATCGGGTCTATCCTTTTGTATACTTGGACTTAAGCTATGAGGCCACCACCGTTGGAAAGATGACTTCCAGGGCTTCATTTTGTATTCAAGAATCTCCTCAAACCGAGTCCTGATGGAAGAGATATGGTTGGTTGAAGTTGGGCATCATTCCGGTTGGACCGAAACTGAGCAGCTTCACCAAAACATGTATAACTTTTTTCACAGTTGGAATTTTGATGCAAGGCATCCACCATTGGAAAGCTTACTTCCGGGGCTTCAATTTCGACACAAGAATAACCTAAAAAGCAATTCATATGAAGGAGTTACGCCTGTTTGAAGTTGGGCCTGAAAATCAGATTTTGTTGGCCGATCGGCCAAAAAAGTAGCAGATAAGTGGCAGATCGGCACCAAAGATGGCCTGTAGACACCCCATTTTTGACCGTCCTCAAGACTTGGACGTCATCGTTTGAACACTCGATGATCATCCATGCTTGTGTTCATTTTGAGTTCTCGGAGGTCTCGGCTACGCGCCTTGCCTTAGGATCTCTCAACTTGTCTGTTTTGTGCTTGGTTATGGACCAAGCACTTGTGTTTTTGCTTCTGAGGGAAAAGGGTGGCTTGTTTGCCATCCCTTGAACCCATCGGCCAAGGCTTGAAGTCGTCGGCCTTGTTTTCTTGCCATCAGCCAAAAGTTTTGGCCGATCGGCACTCCTTTTAGTCGATCAGCACTTATGTTGGTCGATCGACCATGTTTTCTGGCCGAACCTTGTTCATCTACTTTATGCAGATATTTTATGCCAGCTGTCATAGCTGGTATGCACAATTCACCTCCTTCATATACGTGTATGGAGGGATTTGCCCCTTTGCTTAGCTTCCTCAAGAAGCTTTGCGTTTGGTTCTCTATAAGAGAGAACCATCTCCTCCCTCCTCAAGGGTTCAGAAAATTGAGTCTTGAGGGATATATATACTTTTGTATTTATTCTTCTTTGTTTAGCCTTGTTTTGTACTCAAAAGTGTAGTATTGTCTTACTATTGTACACAAACACACACTAGAACGCCATCCTCTTGGAGCTGAGGTCCCTTGAGGTTGATTTCAGAGTTCTTGGGTTGGTTTGAGCTTGGAAAACCTACTGGAGCTTTGTTCTTGAAAGTGTTCTTCAAGGGTGAGCATTCTTGCTTTTAATACCCCTTTCTTGCTTAAGCTTTTAGACCTTCTTGCTTATTGTTTTAAGCTTAACTCTAAATTACAATAAGTTCTGATTCTTGATGCTCTAGATCTTTGTTTCAGATCACTTTTTGGTTTGGGGTTGTTTCCCCCCTCTTAGGCCTTGTTTTAGGCCATCCCTTTTGGCCATTGTTCTTGGCTTTGCATGACCTTCCTATCACTGAAATCCAAAGGATTTTCAGTGGTGGGAAGGTGGTTTTGGAGTCCTAAATAGGAGAGGGTCATCCCCTCTCCTTATTGTCTTGGTTTGGACATACCATGTATGCTTCATGTACTTGCCTTGCAATCCTTTCATTTGCCCTTAACATGCATCATGCTTTAAGCCATGTTTCTAGCATGATTTTGGCTTGACTCCATGAAGCTTTTAGCCTTGTTGTAACATGCTTAAGCTCTGATTTCAGTTGTTTTGACCATATATGCCATGCTTTGTATAGCCATAAGGCATTCTAGCTTGTTAGCCTTAAGTGTCCAAGTCACTAGCATGCTTTACTTGGACCATTTCAATGATTTGGCATCATTTGTTATACTATTTCAGTCCATGTTTCAAGCTCAAACACTTGCACTTGTCACTCCTTTAATGCTTTAAAGAGTTGATGTTTTATGTCTCATGAATGGGTCATTGTGTGTGCCATCATGTTTAGGTCTTTGGGATGCCATCTAAGTGGATTTTTGGTCTTGTTTTACCGTGCCATAACTCTGTTTTTCATTGCTTAAGTCATGCCATGTTTGGTTTTGATAGGTGTAGTGTAACACCTCTTTTGTAGTCTTGCATGCCTCATGCTTTCGGCCCTTTATTCTAGCTTATTTTGGCTTTGGTCCTTGCATGTTTTAGGCTCATTTTGGCATGATCTAGGACTGTTTTGGATTATACTCGTTATTTGCTTCAGATTTTGCATAGCCTTGGTTTGAGCCCTTGGCTAGTTTCAAACTTTAAGCCTTTTTGCATGACTTGCTTGCTTGTTTGGTTGGTTTGGCACCTTTCCTAACATGATTTCAGAGCTACAATGTATGTCACATGTCCATATTTGTCCCCTTTTAAGTGTTCTTGAAAGTTGCTCTCCTATGCTTAGGTGATAGGCCAATTGGCATGCATGTTTGTATGTACCTTTGTCTTCATTTCCATAGCATTTCGGCCACTGATTTGGGCATGTTTAAGAGCTGTCCACTTTAGTTTAAGTCCATCCTTTCGCATGTTGTCGCATGCTTATTGCATACTTGGTACATTATATGTTATTGCATACTAGTTCCATTGCATGTTGTTGCATGCTAGTCCTATTACATCATGCTTACATGCTCGTTGCATGCTTGTCAAATTACATGTTGTCACATGCTTGCTAATTAATATGTTGTTACATACTTGCCCCCTTTGCATATTGTTATATGCTAGTTGCATTACATGGCATTGCTATTAACATGCTCATGTTGCATTAGCTTTGCTTGCATACTTGGGTTGCATTCCCTTTGCTTCTTGATCAAGCATGACAGGGGTTGGGGCCCCTTGTGTGTTTTCGTGCATTTCATTCCATATTGAATTGCACACTTGGCCTCTTTGGCCATCATGCATCGAAATGCGTGATTGATGGTCCGAGGGTCGAGAACTACACACCTTTGAGGCTTAAACATGATAAGGGGTGTAGTTGTGCAGACATTGTCTTGTAAATGTATTGCCATGTTCTGTTTGTCCTCTGTTGTAGCAACAGGAGCTTTTCACAGTAAGAGATGGTCGATCAACCATATTCAGTGCCGATCGGCAACAAACACTTGGCCGAGAGCCTTATATTTGGTCGATGACCTTCCTATCTTGGTCGATGGCATTATCTCTTGGTCGATGATCTCCCACAGTGTACACAAGATGGTTCAGAAGTGTCACAGAAGTTGGCACAATTTTCAGAGGTACAGAGCAGTGCAAACAGAGGCAACATGAAGCATGGTGATGGATTTCTGAGTGAAGCCGTCCGAGCATGCATTCATCCCTCGTCTCGTGGCCATTTCAGTGTTTTAATAACTTAGAATAGTTATTTATTTCGATTTGGTTTTGTAATAATTAATGAGCTTGTTAGTTAGTTAGTTAGATGATTTGTATTATTCTTTTGATCCCTCCATCGAGAGGGCGCAACTATGTAATAAGCGTGCGTGTGTGTGATGCATGTCTTCTAACCCCCACCTCTTTCTCCCTTTTACTTACCTGCTTTCAGTGGTTAGTTCTAGGGCATATTTCAATTAGCATCCTTATGCTATGCATGTTTGCACCATTCATCTGTATTGCATGCACCGGGTTCGGCGTATGATACTAACTGCATTGTATTTCAATTCCAAGTTGAATACATGTATCAAATTGTCGCATCTCATATGCCATTTTAGATTAGCCGAGCCTATTCTAGTTGCACTTTGCATGCGATGCATTAGCCATTTTAACATGAACTAGGATCATGCATGATTTCTAACTAGTTTCTTGTTTTGGCTCAGAGTACACTGCGAGTGTTTATGCTTTAGCATCTTGCATGAGTGTGAGTTTTTCCATGACAGCATGCTTGCCATGAGGCTAATCGCTTATATCATATAACTGCCTGAGTGCCTGTGGGTGAAGGTTGGATTACTTGAATTGGGACAAGTCATTGAAATCCGCATTTTAGCCTACTCGCGAGTAGCAAACTTCAAACCATTTTCAAACAAATGAAAATGCAATGCTTTGTTCCAAATTAGGCGATCTAGTCTATACTTGTGTGTTGTGCGCATCACATAGTAAATTCTAGCTAATAACCGGAATAAGAACGCATATGTTTTCAAAAACAAGATATCATGCTTAGTACATGCCGATCTTTGATCGGGCGAGCGGGGGTGCTCATAGGTGACCTTCCCCTCTCGTACCCAAGTTCCCGAGCCGAGGCAACTTTGGTGATGACGGACACGTGGCCTTAGGCAACGAGTCAGGGTTTCCTAAATTCCCCCAAAATAAATATTTAGGTGGCGACTCTGTATCTCGCAAAGCAGTCCATGTTTGGCACTTCTTTACAAAAATCAGTTTTCCAAAACGATTTGCCGGATTTGGACTCTTTGGTGATTTATCGGTCTTGCATTGCACTTTGCGAGATTAGATTCAGAACCGTGACATTTGAGTTCGAACTGTAGTAGCAAAGCCCAAGGGCGCGTCTACAATTTCTGGCAACTCTGCTGGGGATTTAGAGAGCTAGACTCGAACTCATGATATCTTGTTTTGACTACACTTATGTGTCTCGTGGCATTGTATTTGCATTGGTGCGGCTAGGACACCGTGTTTGTCGTATGCTATTCCTGAACGGTTTGTCGGAGGCTCACTTCGAGAAGCGTGCCATAAGGCTGACCGGTTGGGGCTCTACCACGACGGGAACACAAACCTCGGTTTTCACCGAGGCACCATTTTTGACCATTCGACCTAGTGCATATTCGGAATCCATAGTGACTATTCCAAACTAGGACAGGTTGCTTACCCGAATATAGGTTGTTTGAAACCGCTATGTGCGTAGCGAAACCCTAGCTCCTGAAAAAATAGGACAGGGAAACCCTACCCCAACATAGGGGTGTTTTGGCTCTCATTTGCTTGATTATGTGCTTTTAGGAGTGTGCCTCTACAGGGAATGCACATATCAGTTTGCAAGTCTGAGTATCAGGCCCGCGGGCATCAATATTTTGAGAGTCAGTTATATTTGCAGGTATCAGATTCAGATTTGGGGCAGTAATTTTGGGAACAGTGATCAGTGGTTGAGAACGGTTCATTCAGCTTGTGTTTGCCAACTGTGTGTTGTCTTTATTTAATTTGTTATGCTGTCCGTTTTTCTGTTCATTATTTCCTTATTATGCTTTATTTATCTTTTTGCAAGGTAGTTTAGCACCATTGCATCCGACCAGTTAGATATCCCCCGAGTACGATGGGTCAGAGGTCGTAGACTTAATCGATCTAGGGATCTAATAGACGGACAAGCAGTGTTCCTTTCTTTACCCTCGGTTACCAGACGGAGGTCAAGAGGACGCAGTGTATCGGTGCAGCGGTCGCCAGATTAGTGGTTTACCCCACCAGTGAACAGTCAGGCTGAGGTCTCAGTTTCTATTATAGGGACAGATATACCGGGTATTCAGCTAGAACAGCACAATATGGCAGGCTTCGAGGAGATGATGTGTCAGCTCCAAGAGAGTATGTAAACCATGCAGCAGGATACTGCCCGTCAAGCAGAATTTGCCAAACAACAGGCCGAGGTCATGACCCAACAGGCAGAGTTAATTGCCAGGCTACAGCAGCAAACTGGAGCATCTGCTTCACACCAAGTTCCTCCTCCACCAAGAGTTCCCATACTCGGGAGACAACACCCGTCCAGGATGATACGGACGTTCCAATAGGGCCGGCTCCACCCCCGATTCTACCCCAGCTATCCAAAGTACAGACTAACCTGCCGGATTCTCCCTTTGAGTTTGAGGTGGACCCCACAACGTTAAAAGTGAGCAAGCTTGAAAAGCTGTTCAAGAAATCTTAGGGTGTGAAGTCCATTTCGGATATTGAGGATGGGTACACCGACTCGGCCGTGACGCTGCCAGACCGGTTTAAAATGCCGCACATAGATCGTTTCGATGGGTCTGGAGATCCTATGGTGCATTTGCGGCTGTTTTCGGACATACTAAGGCCGATGGGCCTCACCAGATTGCAGAAGCTTTCCTTGTTTGGCCGGACCCTGTCGGGTGTAGCGGCTATTTGGTATGCAAAACTGGAAGACTCTGTCAAGAGGAGTTGGGAGGAGATGGCTGAGGCCTTCATAGCTCAATACTCCTACAATACACAGATGAGTACAACCCGTGATCTCGAGACAACTAGGCAGGAGCCGAAGGAGAGTTTCTCCGATTTTGTGACCCGGTGGAGGGCCAAGCCTCGATGATGACCATCAGGCCGTTGACAAAGATCAGATTCGGATGGTTGTGCGCAACCTCCAGCCAAGCTTATGCAAAGATGATCGTTCTCCCCCTCCCCACCTTTGCAGATCTACATGAGATAGGGGTGCAGATCGAGGATGCTATGAAACAGGGTCTGATTGACCAGGACAGAGAGCAGCCCAAGAGGGCATTCAACCGCAGTACAAATGCGGGCACAAGCAGTTCTGCAGCTACCAGATCTTCAGATGTGGGAATGGTCACCACCACCACCACCCCGAGAACCCTTGCAGCTACACCATTCACCGGCGCGTCCGGAAGTAGCTCACAAACAACCAAGTATTCTCCCCAAGGCCAAAGAACCTTCACTCCACTATACATGCCCCTGTCCAAAGCTCTGGGGGTTTTGATTAAGAAAGGGCACTTGAAGCCCCTAGAGCCGCGGCCACTACCAGATAAACTTCCCGCTTCCCATAACCCGGCCAAGTACTGCGCCTTTCACCAACAGCATGGTCATGACACCGACCAATGCTTTCGATTGCGTCATGAGATTCAGGATCTCATTGATAACAGGGTGATCGTGCCTCCGGAGAAACCGAATGTCACAACCAACCCTCTCCCACCACATAACCAAGCTCCACCTCCCAAACGCATCAATCTAATCCAAACTGGGGTTGTGTCATACGACCCTAGTATATATCACCCCTTCTCACCTACCCAAGCCGGAGGTGTTCATTCCCGACAGCACTGACTTGTGCGTATTGGACATCTCCCAAACCCAACCTGAGACGGTGGCGGCTATCAAAGATAGAAGTTGGTCAACTGTGAGTGCAGATCAGAATGATTATACAGAGCCTGAGGGGTCTGAGAGTTTCATGTACAACCCGAGCGGTTGCATTATATCAGCAGCCTAGGCTAGGCCGGATGTGGAATTACCAGTGGGGGCAAAGATTTGTGTAGTACGGGAAGATGGACTTAATCAGGGTCTGGATGACCTAGTAGAACTAGCGGAGGATATTGCTAGCTTTCAGTTTTTCGATGAGCGGGACTCAGGGGACGTGGCAGTCAATTGGTTTGATGAGTCAGCGGAGTCTACTGGGTGGCTTGACGACCAGCCGGATATTGTTGAACAACCCCAGCTAGAGTAGGATCCGTCAGGGACGGGGACATCAACTGTGGCCGGAAGGGCCGAAGAGCACCGGTGTTAAGAATCTTGCTCAAGATATGGGCAGTTTGGGAGCAAAAAAAACTGAACAGCAGGCTGTACTAAAGCAGTTTGAGCGGGAAAGGATCGAAGATTCTGAGAGGACTAGAAAAGCCAAAGCCCCTGCGGGGACAGAGCATGCTGCGAGCACAGGAATGGAAGGTGCTGTGGGCACAGGAATAGTTGTAACGAAGCCGGACAGGTGTCTGTCGGCTGCCGATGGTATGTGGTGGGAAGATGATGACCTATGTCTTGCCCACACGGATGAGGACTGGGGGAATAACCAGCCGGATGATACCTGGTACATTGGCAAAGTTGACCACATGACTAGGAGCGGGCGTTATTTCAAGCCCCCGCACTTAGATCAACCAGAGGCGTCCAGAAAGGACAAGGAGGCGGAGAAGTAGAAAGAAAAGATGCTCGAAGAGGAGGCTGTGTTGAAACAGTTGAAGAAGATACAGGCAGACATCTCCATTTGGGGACTGCTTATGGCTTCAAGAGTACATAGACAGGTTGTCCTTTCTACAATGGACAAAGCTACACTTTCAATAGACACCACGCCTGAGCAACTGGTAGGACTGGTCTTTCCGGGAGGAGCTTCCCCGACGTTGACCTTCACCGACAAGGAATTGTCGCCTGAGGGCGCAAATCACAACAAACCTTTCTACATCTCTGTGGAATATAGAGACAAATGGATACCGGTAGTTCTTGTCGACATGGGATCCGCCATTAACGTATGCCCGTCAAGGACAGCATATGCAATCGGGTTGAAGCCCGCAGACTTTGTGCCAACTGCCCAAGTAATACGGGCGTATGACAATACTAGCAGAGAAGTGATGGGGACTATGCAAATTCAGACCAAGGTTGGTCCAGGACAACACGAGATTGACTTTCATGTTTTGGACGTTCCCGCAACCTTTAATCTGCTCCTAGGACGGCCGTGGTCGCACCAAGTAAAGGCGGTCTCTTCCACTTTGCATCAAATGTTGAAATACCCCCACAGGAAAGGGGTGGCCATAGTTTTTAGGAATTCGTCAATCCATCCGCCGCCAGAGGTGTCTACACCGGTTCTGGAAATTGAACATGGCACGGAGGATATGTTCCTATCAGGATTTACCCTAGCCGAGGCCCGGGTCGTACAGAGCATTTTGGCTGTTGATGAGGGGTTGTATGTCAGCGCATAGTCAGTATACTTCATGAACAAGCTCCAGCACATCCCTGGGATGGGACTAGGAAGAAGTGGCCGGAAAGGCATTGTAGTATCGGCCGAAGTGCCGCACAACCCGCATACCTTTGGCTTAGGTTATTTGCCTACCAAAGAGGACTGGGTGAGGAAAGGCAAGGAAATGGCCGGAAGAGCCAGAGCCAAGCAGACCGGGATGCATTTCGATTTGATGCATCGGCCTATTCAGGGCACCCTAAACGGACGCTTTGTCCGGGAAGGAGAAAACTTTCCATTCTGCGGCTTCCCAGAGCCATGGCTAAACGCAGAGAAGAGGCGCCTGCCGAGAGTTGAGATCTTCTTCGACTTGCAGTTATCCGGGGATGATGTTGCTGAGGAGCAGACAGACCCATCAGCTGAGGTTGAGCAGTGTAAGGGAGTGGATTTCGGGAGCACCGAGTTTGAAATGGGGGTAGCACTGGCCTGTCTACTATCTGATCCTCCGATCGTACATGAGTGCTTAGGGGATAATCTCTCAGTGTCTATGATTGGAAATGAAACGGCTGCGAGCCTACCTTCAAACATTTTGGATGCATCCATCGCACCTTCCCTCATCTGGCAGTACGAGGAGGGATTCTTATCGAGTAGCACCGAGTCAAGTAGTGAGCCAGAATCTGATTCCACTGAGTCCGTAGAGTCAGAATCAGATTCCAGCTCGTCTGACTTTGAGTCCGGTATTCCTGGGGGTGACAACCCAGATGCCACAGTCCTGTCTAGGTCGTCTTTTTCTTTCTCTTTTGAGGCTGTTGTAACAGAAGAATCAGATGGACTGGATGAAGTACTTAATGAGAATTGTATGGCTGTGGCCTTCGATTACTTTTCTGTACCCTTGATTTATTGCATTAATTCAGACTTTCAAAACTTCGATGAAAACGACGAGGGAGAAATTCCTCCAGTTTTCAAATATTTGCTAGAACAAGAGCATGAGAGATTTGTAAAACCATTGGTTGATGAAATCACCCAAATTAACATTGGTACTAAGAAGGACCCGCAACTGGTCCAGATTGGGTCCACGTTGTCTTCGGAGGAGTGCGAGCGCTTAGTCGCTTTATTAAAAGATTTCAAAGATGTTTTCGCGTGGTCCTACGAAGACATGCCTGGAATCGATCCTGAGATTGTACAACACCGGATCCCTCTTGACCTAGAGGCCCGACTTGTTAAACAGAAACTCAGAAGGATCCGCCCAGACTGGGCTATCAAGATCAAAGAAGAGGTCACCAAGCAAATTGACGCAGGGTTCCTGCTGGTATCTGAATACCCAACTTGGTTGGCCAACATCGTTCTAGTGCCGAAGAAGGATGGCAGAATCCGGGTATGTGTGGATTTCAGAGATTTGAACAAAGCCAGTCCGAAGGACGACTTTCCTCTGCCGCATATTGACGAATTAGTGGACTTCACTGTGGGGCATGCATTGCTCTCATTCATGGATGGCTTTTCAGGCTACAACCAGATTGTAATGGCAACCGAAGACCGGGAGAATACTGCTTTTACCACCCCGTGGGGGACCTATTGTTATAGGGTGATGCCGTTTGGGCTGAAGAATGCTGGAGCTACATATCAACGGGCTGCGACCACAATATTGCATGACATGATCCACAAAGAGGTTGAGGTGTACGTGGACGACATGATTGTCAAGTCCAAAGAAAGAAAGGGCCACTACACCGCCTTGCAAAAGTTCTTCCAAAGGATCAGAGAGTTTTGGTTGCGGCTGAATCCTCAGAAATGTACGTTTGGTGTTACAGCAGGGAAAATGCTGGGGTTCTTGATTACACAGAGAGGTATCGAAGTCGACCCTTCCAAAATCAAGGCCATCTTAGAAATGCCACCACCAAGGACTGAAAAGGAGGTGCGAGGCTTTCTGGGTAAAGTGCAATTCATAAGACGGTTTATTGCTAAATTAACCTTGACTTGTGAACCACTCTTTGGTCTCCTGAAGAAAGGAACGAAGTTCCAATGGGACGGCCGATGCCAAGCTGCTTTTGAACAGATTAAGCAATACTTACAGAACCCACCCGTGTTGTCACCGCCTGAGCCGGGAAACCGTTGATTTTGTATCTTTCAGTGACTGAAACTACAATGGGCTGCATGCTTGCACAAGAGTCCGAGGACAAGGTAGAGAAGCTACTACTACCTGAGCAAGAAGATGCTGGGTTACGAGACCCGACTACACTCCGCTGAAAGGCTTGTTTGGCCTTGGTATGGGCTACCAGGAAGCTGCGGCACTACCTGTTAGCTCACTCCGTAATACTGGTTTCGGGATTAGATCCCATCAAATATCTCTTCGAGAAACCGGCACTTACGGGTAGGCTAGCTCGTTGGTTGCTTCTGCTTTCCGAATTTGATCTGAAGTATGTGACTCGCAAGTCAGTAAAGGGAAGAGCGGTAGCGGAGTTCCTAGCCGCTCACCCTGTGGAAGGGGATGAAGCAGTTGAGTACCTATTCCCAGAGGCCATTTTGCATGTCGAAGACGAAACTTGGACGATGTACTTTGACGGAGCGTCAAACCAATACGGGTATGGGATAGGGTGTTGCTAATAGCACCCGACAATTCCGTATCCCTCTAGCATTCAAACTCCAGTTCAAAGTCTCGAACAATGAAGCAGAATATGAGGCATGTATTGCTGGTTTAGAAGCCGCCCTAGAACTAGAGGGCAAAACGGTTGGACGTCATCGGGGACTCGAACCTTGTTGTATCTCAAGCTAAAGGAGATTGGAAAGTCAAAGAAGAAAAGATGAGAATATACCACCAGACCTTGGACTTGTTGATTCCTCGGTTTGAGAAGCTGAACTTCGCTCATCTGTTAAGAGAGAACAACAGGTTCGCAGATTCACTAGCAACTCTATCCTCTATGATAGACATCCCTTTTGGAGTCCGGATGCGTCCGATCATCATTGACCAGAAGTTTGTGCCAGCCTACGAGCTGATTGCTGCCATAGATGAGGTTCAAGATGAGAACCCCTGGTATTACGATGTCTGGAACTTCTTGGAGAAAGAGGCGTATCCACCAGGGGCAAATGCCAAAGATAAAAGGGCAATTAGAAGAATGGCCGCTCAGTTCATCGTCTGCGGGGGTAAACTGTACAAGAGAGGTCATCTGGGAATGCATAAGCTGTGTGTTGATGCTGAAGAGTCGAAGCGCCTAATGGAGGCCATCCATGGAGGAGAGTGCGGAGCGCACATGAACGGGGTGATGCTAGCCCGGAAAATCCTTAGACAGGGTTACTACTGGTCTACCATGGAGGAGGATTGTATTGGCTTTGTCCGGCGATGCCACAAATGTCAGATCCATGCAAACCGCATGAACATTCCGCCGTCGAAGCTATACAACATGACTTCGCCATGGCCATTTTCAGTCTGGGGGATTGATGTGATCGGGGCTGTTACTCCGAAGGGGTCCAATGGGCATGAGTTCATTCTGGTCGCGATAGACTATTTTACAAAGTGGGTTGAGGCCCAATCTTATGCGGTGTTGAAGCTTCATGTTGCCAAGTTCATAGGAACAACATCATCTCGCTACGGGGTCCCGAACGAGATCATTTCAGATAATGGTTCCCACTTCAAGAAAGAAGTGATCGACTTGTTGGACAAATACAACGTGGCTTTTCATAAGTATCCACATATCAGCCGTAGACCAACGGAGCAGTTGAGGCCGCCAACAAGAACATCAAACACATTTTACAGAAGATGGTGGAAACCTACGGGACTGGCCAGATAAGTTGCCGTTTGCTCTGTGGGGCTACCGGACGTCAATTAGAACTTCTACTGGGGCAACTCCGTATTCATTGGTTTATGGGATGGAGGCCGTTCTACCCATCGAAATTGAGGTTCCGTCATTGCGAGTATTGGCTGAGTGTCAGATAGCTGAGGCAGATTGGCAGCAGAGCAGGTTCGAAGAACTCATGCTGTTTGATGAGCGAAGACTGAAAGCACTGTACCATGTTCAGGGTTATCAACGCAGAATTGCCAGGGCTTTCAATAAGAAAGTTAAGTCCAGGAATTTGAAAGAACGAGATTTGGTGCTCAAAGACAACCGAGCTCCCATCCACGACCCTAGGGGCAAGTTCAGACCCAATTGGACTGGTCCTTACATCATCAAGTCTATCTGGTCGGGCGAAGCTGTCGTTCTGATGGACCTAGATGGCCTAGAGTTCTCCCAACCGATCAACATGGACAAGTTGAAGAAATATTTTCCCTGAGTGGCTCGCTAGGCCGAAAACCCGAAAGGGCGACCTAGGCAAAAGTTAGAGCACAGAAAATTTGAAATTATAAAAACTGAGCTCGCAAGGTTGAAAACCGCAAAGGGCGGCCTTGGCAAAAGTTAGAGCGTAAAAGGTGAGGGTTAATACACGAGAACCTGAGCGAACTACGTAAGGCTTGATTCCCATCTTTGGGATACGTAGGCAACTTCATCCTGAAGTCCAGCCATAAACACTTCCCCAATCAACTTTGTCCATGTGATCGCCTTGGTCATCTTTGTCTATTCAGCATTCAAGAGCTCGGTTATGATCTCCGGTGCAGTGCTACTCAGACTAGGGGCAACTTTCCAGTTGCTGGAATCCGGGGTTGTGCATCTCAGTGACAATCTCAGGCGTGTCCAGTTCTGATCCATATCGAAAATGGTTTTGAAAAGTTTTAATAAAAGTCAAATTAATCTTTTTACAACTTAGACCATTTTTGGACCAAACGGAAAATTTTCAGTACCCACAACCTTCAATTTCATTGATTTCAATACAGAGTTCTCCTGCTCTCGAATACAAAATTGAAGTTGCTTTTCATTACATTCATAAAGAAAACTTGAAAGTTCTGATTAAAGCAAATAAATCCGGGGCATAGTCAGGTGTCCCTGCGTCCCCTCCCAGAGCTGGTCGAAGCCTCTGATGCCAAGCTGGGCCCAATCTGTGCCTCTTCATTGAGCCAATCTAAGCACTCATCAGAGAGGGTGCAGTTGAAAATAGGAGCGGGGGCTAGAAGCTCTCTCATCCTCCAGGCTGTGGCATACCGAGCTAGCTGCGCCTCGGACCGAAAATGTAGCAGGTACTCATCCCCTCCTCTGGGCAAGTCTGATCATGTCCGAACTGGCGCCGGAACCGAAACGGAAAGTAAAACACGCAGTGTGTCAGGCCAATCAACTGGATCCCGGGCCGAAGTCATGCTATAGCTCATCACCGGTAGGTTAAGCCAAGGGCAACGCCAAGCAATGTGGTCCGCAACAAATGCACATCCAGTTGTACCACCATCCCTCATCCGGAGCATCGACTAGACGTCACCAGAAGGAATAGCCGCGAGCTGAATATGCCAAACACGAGTCCACCACTCTCTACTTGTCCATCAACCACACCTGGGAAGGGATGAAAAATGAGAGATTAAATAATAGAGAGGTGTATGTTGAGAGAAAAAGTGAGAAAAGGGTTTTGAGAGAAAAACCGAGCCTGACGGCTAAGTGATGTGAGCAATACATATGTGAGATGGGGTGGGAAACATTACCTGCAATAGTAGTGGACTCCCCGCAAACCTAGCCGTCTCCTGGCGATGAAAAGCGTCCAAGCCCATCAATGTTTCGACTAGCGTCATGGCGATGCAACTCTTACCCTCTCTTAAGCCCTCGGCAACCTCGATCAAACGAGTGCTAAACCCACCGGAGCCTGGGGCAAGTAAGAATTGAGACAACATGCACAAGCAAAGCGCGTGTCATCGATAACCTTGCCAATGATGGTCGCACGGTCACCGGCATCAGAAAACCGACAAACCAAGCTCGGAATGTCCAGCTCTCCATCGTGGATCAATGACCGAGCGTCGTGCAAAGTAAGGCCACATCCTCCTAAGGCTTGGACGTGGCCGAACCGGAGTTGAGGCAAGATTTCTTCATCGCGCTCGATTCCATTAAAGCTTGGAAATCCTCGAAAGTAGGACACATCTCTTGTCGCTAAAGCTAAAGACGTGTGTCACCGGATTCCAATACCTTGCCGCGGCATATAGGATCGGAAAACGCAGCGGAGTGCGACCCAACATGAATAGTGCATTTATGCCGAAGCCCTGAAAATTTAGCCTTTCCGAGCCATCCAAGTTGGCAATCCAAGTTGTGAGATTTTGGACAAGAAATTCTTCCATTTGGTGCAAATCAGTGTTGAAATGAGGAAAACTACGAAGCTGAGGTTTTTGTAGAAGATAAGGTGTTGAGTGGAAGACAGGCGTCAACATTCTGGAGGTCCTTACCATTTTTGGCCGATCAGCCAAAAATAGTGTCGACCAACCATCTCTTTTGGCCGATCGGCTAAAAATGTTGGCCATCGCCATTTCTTGTGGTGGCCTTTCTTTGGCCGATGGCCTCTCCATTTATTCTATGAGCAGTCTATATGTTGAATATGTTGAGAATTTGATTGGTTCCACTTCCAGCCTTCCGGTGATGATTTTGCGAAGTCGCACCAGTGTTACAATTTGTTTATCGAGTTGTTGTACATTTGCTTATCGAGTTGTATTTTACATTCTTTAAGTCTTTGTTTTGCTTATCGAGTTGTATTTACATTTGGTTAGCTTGTCGAGTTCTTTGTTTTGTTTATCGAGTTGTTTTGTCGTTAGTTGGTTTACTACCTGATTAATTGCAATTCGAGTGTTTGGTTTTCAAAACAAAAGTTCAATCTCATTTACATTGTTATGTAATGCGATGCGATGCATAGAATGTACAAATGTAACACTTTTTGAACAAAAACAGCTGTTTCATTCCATTCATGTTTTTTCCTTTTGCAAAAAGTACATAGTTTTGAGAAAATAAAACCTGCCTGAGGCAGTACAATGTGCTCAAACTATTAGCAAAAAAGGGAAATAAAGCAAGAAGGAAAAGAAAAGCAACAAAATGTCTGAACAAAGCAAAAAGAAGAAAAGCAGCAAGTGTCTAGATCAGTATCAGTCATCTCGAGCACGGGAATCTGTCCTGGTCCTCTTCCTGGACGAGGGTCCAGGATCACCACTGCCGGCTCCGTAGTCAGAGTCTGAGCTGTCTCCGGCCTCACCCTGGAACGACGCCGCCTCCTCATCAGAATCATCGGGGGAGGGCTCTCGTGAACTGCTCTCAGCACGGGTGCGCCTGTGTCTGCCTTGGCTGTGGATAGTCATCCTCCGTCTGACTCCCCTTCCTCCTCGGGTAGGTACGGATGGTCCAGCTGGAGCACCTCCCGCGGTCGGAATCTGGAATGGGGCCTGAAAGGAACAAATGGCAAATGCATCAGTTATGGCTACGCAAAGCAGGTATGAATACCGAATATACAGTGTGTGAGTACGGTGTATGAATGCTGTGGGCAATGTTGGGTGAGTACAGTGTATGAATGTTGTGAGCAGTGTGTGAGTACAGGTATGAATGCTGTGGGCAATGTGTGAGTACAGTGTATGAATGCTGTGAGCATGTGTGAGTACGGTGTATGAATGCTATGGGCAATGTGTGAGTACAGTATATGAATGCCGTGAGCAATGCTGTGATGTAGTATGTGAGTGTCAAGTGTTCAGTGCCGTGAGTGCTGTGTACCAAGTGCCGTATCGACAATGTGGTATATCAGATCAGTATGAAACAGATTATGTAAAGTTTGAGACTGCGGTTTAAGGAACTTACCGGGATACTGTAGATGGTCAATAGATCGATGCTCCGCGGCAACATCCCCATCATGGAGGCAGTCAGCTCCAAAGACTGGCAAGTGTACTCGACGGAAGCCTGCAAAAGTGTTGAAGTCATTAGTATTTTGCAGAATATCAAATGAAATGAAATAATTGTACATAATGCAAAGTATAGTAGTACATACCGGGTCGAGCCGTAGACTCCGATAAGCTCATGATCAGCCGGAGGAGGAGCGATGGGTATCTGGTACGTCTCCCCACCTTGTCCTCGGCATGTCATCGTCGTAGGCAGCTCTGGCCATCCAGCTCCCTGTCTTCTCCGGGACCGACTCCTCCCACGGGCCTGAGTCGCCCTCGATGCTCCTGCTCCTGCCGCTGGCACTGCAGGCCTCTCTCTCTCAGCTCGGCGAGCACCGGTCAAAGGTCGCATGAGATAAGCCTAGATGAACTCGATGTAGTTGCCCTCATCTCTAAAGGGCTTAGAGTCCCAACCAAGCGTGTAGTCTATCATCTCCTCTAAGGTATACCTCTCGGTGTGCCTCGTGTGGGTAGGAGGAGGTGCTGGAACTGTCTGCTTTGGCAACCTAAGGTCTGCCGCAAGAAGCGCTCCCCGAAATACCATGCCCGACAGACCGGGCCCTTCAGCAGAATCCTGAACCGGGCAGTCTCCCGGGCACCCATGTATCCATCTCTCATTGTATCAGGCAACACCGCCCACAGCTGCCAGGTGATCTGCAAATGATATACAGTTTGTTATCTACTGTTGAAAGTATAATGTAAAGCGAAGCTTAAATGAACTGCAAAGTTGGAAATACCTCTGCAGCAGTGATGGTGTCAAAGTATCGGCAGAAGAACAGGAAGGACTCCCGGGGCCTCCGCTCACACCTCACATCGAAGCGGTGGGAAAATGGAACCATGGGGGGCGTCTCCACGTCTAGCACTGGGGCAAGCCTCGGAAAGTAGGCATACACCCACAACTGTATAGTGTAACAGGGCAGATATGAGTATGCTTATCAGATAAACAGAATGCAGATAAAGCAGAAATCAGAGAATGTGTGTAGTGTGTTGTGCAGCGTGTGCAGTGTACAGCCAGTGTAAAGCAGATTGCGTGTGTGCAGTATGTACGGTGTACAGATAATGTAAAGCAGAATTGAAAAGACAAAAAGGAAAGGTGTACCTCCTAGGCTCGCTAGTAGCCTCCAAGTAACTGTTTGTTGCGGCGAGAAGATGAGCTCATATATCCGTAGAGAGTGGCCAAGCCTGCGCCACCCCAATCATAGTGCTGGATCCGCGTCACGTCCACAAGTGCGCTCAGCAAGTAAAGGGCGACGGTGTTCGCCCGGTCGGCGAAGAGTATGGTCCCTAGCAGGAACATGATGAAGCCGCGAGCATACTGCTCCACCTCCTCCCGAGTCGTGGGCTCCTGAATCCTGAAATGGTCCTCAAACCAAGAGTACCTCACAAATCCTGGACGAGAGAGAGGAGGCTGAGCGCCAAGCAAGTAAATCTGTGCGGCGTCCCACTCGTCCATATCAGTATCGAAGGGGATCGGATCACTCCCTACTCTGATTCCTGTGAGCATGGAAAAGTCAAAGGGAGTCATCGTCATCTCCCCGGTAGCAGAAAGGTGGAAAGAGTCGGTGGTGTCCCACTACCTCTCCACTAGTGTGCCCAGAAGAGGCCTACTCACAGTGAGGCGCGAGAGTCCCCTGCAGAAAACGCCGAAGCCGGGCCCGATCAACAATATGATGAACTGCGTCCGGCAACTCCATATACCAATCTCGGGCGATGGTGTTCCCATACCCTCGGAAGGCATGGAAATCTCCCTGTGTTCAAAGACAAACAGTTGCGAAGTAATGTTAGAAATACAGTGCTTGGATGCGTTCAGAATTGATAAAATGCAGTGTGTGTGCATGTGTTCAAGTTTACACAGATATCGGGTGTGGGTGTGCTCACGGTGAACTAAGCATATGATGTATCAGTGTGTTTGGATTATCCGGTTGAGAATGCAGTGTGTGTGCATGTGTTTGAGTTTAAACAGATATCGGGTGTGGGTGTGCTCACGGTGAACTAAGCATATGATGTACCAGTGTGTTTGGATTATCCGGTTGAGAATGTAGTGTGTGTGCATGTGTTTGAGTTTAAACAGATATCGAGTGTGGGCGTGCTCACGGTGAACTACACATATGATATATCAGTGTATCTGGGTTAAGCAGTTAAAGAACATTATCGACTATCGCAATTATATGTTCTACATTGTAGAAAATCAGACAGAAGGGAAGAGTGTACCTCAGAAGCGTCGTAGGACAGATGTGACTCTGGCTCCCGCAGCAAAAGCTCCAGTGGCGCGCCCCGCGTATAGCTCATGAAGTGGCGAATGCCGTCAAGAGGCAACACGTGTATCGCCGGCCTGTAGGTTGCCGGATCGAATGGTCGAATGCGAAGAGGTAAGAGCTCGACCTCAGGGTCCACGTCCATCTTTGGGGGAGCCCCACCCTGTGGAATGTCGTCTGCCATCTCAAGAAGAGTGCAAAAATGGCCGAAAGTGTGAAAAATGGGTGAGAATGCGAAAAGTCAACCTAAAAGTCAACCCCGACGGGTGAAAATGGGAGAAAAGGTTGGAGTGTGAAAAAGGCATGAAGATTGAGGTATAACTCGGGGGAAACAAACCCCAAGTGGTGGAAACCAAGAAAGGGACACTGAAAACAAATTTCGATCGATTCAAAGTGTGCGAAACGAGAAGGGTTTTGCGAATCGAACGATGGAAAAGGCTCGAAAACAAGAGAAAAACACGGATCGAAGCGAATAAAATCACCTAGAGAGAGGAATAAATGTTTTTTGAGCTTGGAGAAGTGAGAATATAGGGTTTGGAACCCTATATTTAAAAGACCCGAGGCAAAATGAAAAACTGCCATTTTTGGCCGATCGGCTAAATATTTGGCCGATGAGCTCCTTTCGTGGCCGATGGATGGCCAATGGACTCCCCTTGTGGTCGATGCACCTCCTACACCCTTGTTTGGGTCAGTAATGTTGTTTGGGACCTTTATTTCTCAAAACAGTGTAAGAAAGTAGACTTTTGAAGCTCAACCGGCCTTCGTGTTGACCTCGAATCGTGCCTTCCGAGTGCGGCACTTGATACGTACGAGGTGTATCCTTTTCGTATCCTTTTTTCTTTTGCAAGATTCGAAAATTACCTTAAATACGTTGCATTACAACGTTTTGTCGTGTTTATAATGAGCACGCATTGGTTATACGTCATTTCGCTCTTGCATTGTTATGCACATATTATATGCGTTGTCGTGCACACCATGCTTGCATTGTTAGGCACGTACTATATGCATTGTAGCGCATACCATCCTTGCATTGTTATGCACATCTCTTATGCGTTGTCGCGTACGCCATGCTTGCATTGTCATGCACATCCCTTAGGTCGTATTGTCTTGCGTACCCTCCATCCGCATTGTTGTTTCGCATATCTCATTTGCGTCATCATACATCTTATTATGTTACATGCATTATCATGCATTTCAGTACATGCATTATCATGCACACGTCATTTGTATTATCAGTACATGCATTATCATGCACACGTCATTTGCGTTGTCATGCATTTCCTCATCTGCATTGTCATGCACATCTCATTTGCATTGTCATGCATTTCCTCATCTGCATTGTCATGCACACCTCATTTGCATTGTCATGCATTTCCTCATCTGCATTGTCATGCACATCTCATTTGCATTGTCATGCATTTCCTCATTTGCATTGGCATGCACATTATCATGCATTTCAGTACATGCATTGTCATGCATACGTCATTTGCATTGTCATGCATTTCCTCATCTGCATTGTCATGCACATCTCATTTGCATTGTCATGCATTTTCTCATTTGCATTGGCATGCACATCTCATTGCATTGTCATGCATGCGTTGTCTCACATGTCATCTGCATCGTCATGCATTTCCTTACTTCGCATTGTCATGCACGCCTCTTTCGCATTGTCTTGTATTGTCATATAACTGGCATTGTCTTGCTCGTTATTTGCATTGTTTTGCATTTTCATATAACTTGCATTGTCTTGCTCGTTATTTGCATTGTTTTGCATCCCCTTATAACTTGCATTGTCTTGCTCGTTATGTGCATTGTTTTGCACCCCTATAACCTGCATTGTCTTGCTCGTTATGTGCATTGTTTTGCACCCCACTAACTTGTGCATTGTCTTGCACCCCTACTAATTTGTGCATGTTTGCACCCCTACTAACTTGTGCATTGTTTTGCACTCACTAACTTGAATTGTTTTGAAAACTTATCCAACTTGCATTGTTTTGCAAACTTATCTAACTTGCATTGTTTTGCAAACCTATCTAACTTGCATTGTTTTGCAAACCCATCTAACTTGCATTGTCTTGCAACTTCACTAACTTGCGTTGTTTCTCACTTTCTCTAACTTGCGTTGTTCTGCACGTTCTACTTGCGTTGTTTCGCACCCTCTCTAACTTGCGTTGTTTCGCACGTTCTACCTGCATTGTCATGCACTTCACACTTCACTTGCGTTGTCACGCACTTTTAAATTGCATTGTTATGCATGTTTCTAACGATATTGTACCTGTTAAGTTTCTTTCTTTTGCAGGCACGATATTGTATGTACGGTTTATTTGAGGCTGGAGCGACCAGACGAACCGGACGGTATTGTATTCTCCGCATAAGACGTAGTGAGAATTGTATAATTCTCCTACATCCTTTCTGCATGTAATGTAGTTCGATTTGTGTTTGCCTGCTTAAAACTGTTGCATGTTTTGCTTCGTTACAGCTTTCTTTGCATGATCATAAGTTATGTTCGGCATCGTGCATGTTCCTTACATCTTGCCCCTGCCTTCGGGCACATATCTTTGCTTCTTGTATGCTTGTCTAAGTCTTCGGCCTTGTCGAAAATGGGTCGTCTCTGGGCTTTGACATTCACTCCCGTCATGGTTATGACTTTCGAGTTCTGTCAAAGAGGGGCAACTGTAGACACCCCATTTTTGACCGTCCTCAAGACTTGGACGTCATCGTTTGAACACTCGATGATCATCCATGCTAGTGTTCGTTTTGAGTTCTTGGAGGCCTCGGCTACGCGCCTTGCCTTAGGGTCTCTCAACTTGTCTGTTTTGTGCTTGGTTGTGGACCAAGCACTTGTGTTTTTGCTTCTGAGGGAAAATGGTGGCTTGTTTGCCATCCCTTGAACCCATCGGCCAAGGCTTGAAGTCGTCGGCCTTGTTTTCTTTCCATCGGCCAAAAGTTTTGGCCGATCGGCACTCCTTTTGGTCGATCGGCACTTATGTTGGTCGATCGGCCAAGTTTTTTGGCCGAACCCTGTTCATCTGCTTTATGCAGATATTTGATGCCAGCTGTCATAGCTGGCATGCACAATTCACCCCCTCCATTCCATACACGTGTATGGAGGGATTTGCCCCTTTGCTTAGCTTCCTCAAGAAGCTTTGCTTTTGGTTCTCTAGAAGAGAGAACCATCTCCTCCCTCCTCAAGGGTTCAGAAAATTGAGTCTTGAGGGATAGATATACTTTTGTATCTATTCTTCTTTGTTTAGCCTTGTTTTGTACTCAAAAGTGTAGTATTGTCTTACTATTGTACACAAACACACACTAGAACACCATCCTCTTGGAGCTGAGGTCCCTTGAGGTTGATTTCAGAGTTCTTGGGTTGGTTTGAGCTTGGAAAACCTGCTGGAGCTTTGTTCTTGAAAGTGTTCTTCAAGGGTGAGCATTCTTGCTTTTAATACCCCTTTCTTGCTTAAACTTTTAGACCTTCTTGCTTATTGTTTTAAGCTTAACTCCAAATTACAATAAGTTCTGATTTTTGATGCTCTAGATCTTTGTTTAAGATCACTTTTTGGTTTGGGGTTGTTTCCCCCCTCTTAGGCCTTGTTAGGCCTTGTTTTAGGCCATCCCTTTTGGCCATTGTTCTTGGCTTTGCATGACCTTCCTATCACTGAAATCCAAAGGATTTTCAGTGGTGGGAAGGTGGTTTTGGAGTCCTAAATAGGAGAGGGTCATCCCCTCTCCTTATTGTCTTGAATGCTAGTATAAATGGCTTATATTGGTAGCATGTTTGCTTGGCTTGTTTTAGCTTCATTTTAGTATGTATTAGGCTTTGTTTTGCCATGATATAACACTATTTTGACTTGGTTTGGACACACAATGTATGCTTCATGTACTTGCCTTGCAATCCTTTCATTTGCCTTAACATGCATCATGCTTTAAGCCATGTTTCTAGCATGATTTTGGCTCGACTCCATGAAGCTTTTAGCCTTGTTGTAACATGCTTAAGCTCTTATTTGAGTTGTTTTGACCATATATGCCATGCTTTGTATAGCCATAAGGCATTCTAGCTTGTTAGCCTTAAGTGTCCAAGTCACTAGCATGCTTTACTTGGACCATTTCAATGATTTGGTATCATTTGTTATACTATTTCAGTCCATGTTTCATGCTCAAACACTTGCACTTGTCACTTCTTTAATGCTTTAAAGAGTTGATGTTTTATGCCTCATGAATGGGTCATTGTGTGTGCCATCATGTTTAGGTTTTTGGGATGCCATCTAAGTGGATTTTTGGTCTTGTTTTACCATGCCATAACTCTGTTTTTCATTGCTTAAGTCATGCCATGTTTGGTTTTGATAGGTGTAGTGTAACACCTCTTTTATAGCCTTGCACGCCTCATGCTTTCGGCCCTTTGTTCTAGCTTATTTTGGCTTTGGTCCATGCATGTTTTAGGCTCATTTTGGCATTACCTAGGACTGTTTTGGATTATACTCGTCATTTGCTTCAGATTTTGCATAGCCTTGGTTTGAGCCCCTTGGCTAGTTTCAAACTTTAAGCCTTTTTGCATGACTTGCTTGCTTTGTTTGGTTGGTTTGGCCCCTTTCCTAACATGATTTCAGAGCTTACAATGTATGTCACATATCCATATTTGTCCCCTTTTAAGTGTTCTTGAAAGTTGCTCTCCTATGCTTAGGTGATAGGCCAATTGGCATGCATCTTTGTATATACCTTTGTCTTCATTTCCATAGCATTTCGGCCACTGATTTGGGCATGTTTAAGAGCTGTCCACTTTAGTTTAAGTCCATCCTTTCGCATGTTGTTACATGTTTACCTCGCATGTTGTCGCATGCTTATTGCATACTTGGTACATTATATGTTATTGCATACTAGTTCCATTGCATATTGTTGCATGCTAGTCCTATTACATCATGCTTACATGCTCGTTGCATGCTTGTCAAATTGCATGTTGTCACATGCTTGCTAATTAACATGTTGTTACATACTTGCCCCTTTGCATATTATATGCTAGTTGCATTACATGGCATTGTTGTTAACATGCTCATGTTGCATTAGCTTTGCTTGCATACTTGGGTTGCATTGCATTGTGTGTGCATTCCTTTGCTTCTTGATCAAGCATGATAGGGGTTGGGGCCCCTTGTGTGTTTTTGTGCATTTCATTCCATATTGAATTGCACACTTGGCCTCTTTGGCCATCATGCATCGAAATGCGTGATTGATGGTCCAAAGGTCGAGAACTACACATCTTTGAGGCTTAAACATGATAAGGGGTGTAGTTGTGCAGACATTGTCTTGTAAATGTATTGCCATGCTCTGTTTGTCCTCTGCTGTAGCAACAGGAGCTTTTCGCAGTAAGAGATGGTCGATCAACCATATTCAGTGCCGATCGGCAACAAACAGTTGGCCGAGAGCCTTATATTTGGTCGATGACCTTCCTATCTTGGCCGATGGCATTATCTCTTGGTCGATGATCTCCCAAAGTGTACACAAGATGGTTCAGAACTGTCACAGAAGTTGGCACAATTTTCAGAGGTATAAAGCAGTGCAAATAGAGGCAACATGAAGCATGGCGATGGATTTCCGAGCGAAGCCGTCCGAGCATGCATTCATCCCTCGTCTCGAGGCCATTTCAGTGTTTTAATAACTTAGAATAGTTATTTATTTCGATTTGGTTTTGTAATAATTAATTAGCTTGTTAGTTAGTTATTTAGATGATTTGTATTATTCTTTTGGTCCCTCCATCGAGAGGGCGCAATTATATAATAAGCGTGCGTGTGTGTGATGCATGTCTTCTAACCCCCACCTCTTTCTCCCTTTTACTTACCTACTTTCAGTGGTTAGTTCTAGGGCATATTTCAATTAGCATCCTTATGCTATGCATGTTTGCACCATTCATCTGTATTGCATGCACCGGGCTCGGCGCATCATACTAACTGCATTGTATTTCAATTCCAAGTTGAATACATGTATCGAATTGTCGCATCTCATATGCCATTTTAGATTAGCTGAGCCTATTCTAGTTGCACTTTGCATGCGATGCATTAGCCATTTTAACATGAACTAGGATCATGCATGATTTCTAACTAGTTTCTTGTTTTGGCTCGGAGTACACTGCGAGTGTTTATGCTTTAGCATCTTGCATGAGTGTGAGTTTTGCCATGACAGCATGCTTGCCATGAGGCTAATCGCTTATATGATATAACTGCCTGAGTGCCTGTGGGTGAAGGTTGGATTACTTGAATAGGGACAAGTCATTGAAATCCGCATTTTAGCCTACTCGCGAGTAGCAAACTTCAAACCATTTTCAAACAAATGAAAATGCAATGCTTTGTTCCAAATTAGGCGATCTAGTCTATACTTGTGTGTTGTGCGCATCACATAGTAAATTCTAGCTAATAACCGGAATAAGAACGCATATGTTTTCAAAAACAAGATATCATGCTTAGTACAGGCCGATCTTTGATCGGGCGAGCGGGGGTGCTCATAGGTGACCTTTCCCTCTCGTACCCAAGTTCCCGAGCCGAGGCAACTTTGGTGATGACGGACACGTGGTCTTAGGCAACGAGTCAGGGTTTCCTAAATTCCCCTAAAATAAATATTTAGGTGGCGACTCTGTATCTCGCAAAGCAGTCCATGTTTGGCACTTCTTTACAAAAATCAGTTTTCCAAAACGATTTGCCGAATTTGGACACTTTGGTGATTTATCGGTCTTGTATTGCACTTTGCGAGATTAGATTCAGAACCGTGAAATTTGAGTCCGAACTGTAGTAGCAAAGCCCAAGGGCGCGTCGACATGGCCGATCGGCCAAGAGTGACCCAAACTCAGTTTTTTTGAAGATATTTCATCTCCAGCTGTTCCACACAACCTCCAGCTGTCCCATGCTTAGATATTTTCGACCAAACACTTGCCTTTTGCTATATATGGAGCCAAATATCTCATTTCTAAAGGGTTAGAACATATGGAAGGCTTAGAGCAATTTTGAGAGCTTCTCACTCTAAAAAGTCCTCTCTCTCTAGAAATTCCAGAGCTGAATCTGTGCCCCTCTCTCTATAGTCCACTCTCTTTTGCTCCTTTTGTGCATAGAAGTGCATAGAAGTAGAGAAATACTTCTTGTTTGCATACACTTCCTTCATCAAAGTTGCATATCCATGGGCTAAGGTCTCTTGGAACTGGTTTTTGGGCTGTTGGAGGGTCATTTGAGCCAAGAAAGAGGCCATTTTTGCAGCTGTGCATCAAGGGTAAGATCTCCCTCCCTTTAAGCTTGTTTTACACACTTGCTTGGCCATCTTTTCACACTACTTTGGGGCTGTTTCTTGGGGTGGTGTTGAACTACAAAAACCTCTGTTTTTCAGTCCTAAAAGTCTTGGTTTGTGCCTTGGTTGGCTAGGGGGTTGTCCTCCCTTTTGCTCCTTGGCTTGTAAGGCCTTGTAAGCTAACTTTCAAACTTTTCAAACAACATCTTTTTGGCCTTAAAACCACTGAATTCCAAAGGAATTTTAGGGGTAGAAAACTTGTTTTGAGGCTCAAAATAGGAGGGGGTTGTCCCCTCTCATCTTCTCTTGTTTGCTTGTATTGATGGCCCTCCAAAAGAGCATGTGTTTCTACTTCTTGAAGGCTTTGTTAAGGCTCATTTTTGTGACTTTCCAGACCTGCCATAACTCTGTTTTGGGCTGTCTTGCTCACCTCATGCATGCTTTTTACACTTATAGTGTAATCCTTGCAAACTAGCCTTGTATGCTTAAGCTTTTGGCTCATCTTTCTAGCATGTGTTGGTTCCATTCCAGCATGTTTTTGGTCATTATTTAACATGCCTTGACTCTGATTTTAGTTGGTGAAGTCATCTCATGCTTGGCTTTGGTAGGTGTAGTGTAAACATGCTCATTGGCCTAGCTTACTTGATGTTTTGGCCCTTCATGCTAGCTTGTCTTGGCTATACTCCATACATGTTTTAGCATTATTTTGACATGCCTTAGGACTATTTTGATTGTTCTTGGCCTTTTGAAGCTCGCTTTGTATAGCTATAGTGTGTTTGGCTTTGCTAGCCTTGCACTTTGGGCCCCCTAGCATGTCATATTTGAGCTATTTGCATGATATGGCATCATTTGGTAGGTAATTTCAGACCATAAACTTCTGACATGCTCTCATGTTTATCACTCTTTAATTGTGTTTAAGAGTTGTGCCATTATGCATTGTTTGTGAGCTAATTCGGGAGCCTATCTTTCTTGCCATCTTTGTGGCGAATCCAACATGTTTTTGCTACCATTTTGACCTGCCTTAGATCTATTTTGAGTGCTTTAGGCCATTTGAGCATTGCTTGGTATGGTTGTAGTGTAAAGCCCCTGACTAGTTTTGTATTTCAAGCCCTTTTGCATGCTTTATTTGAGGTATTTGCATGATATGGCATCATTTGGTAGGTGATTTCAGAGCATATTGCATTGCCACACTCACATTTTCCACTCCTTCAATGTGTTTGAGAGTTGTGTCTTCATGCCTTGTTGGTGAGCCAATTTGTGCGCATGTTTGTCTAGCCTTTTGAGCTTCAATTCCAGCATGTTTAGGCCATTATTTTGATGTGATTAAGCTCTGTCCAGAGCTGGTTTAGTTCATTGAGCCTCATATTGCATGGTTCTAGTGTTGTGTTCTTCACTAGTTTCAATGTTTAAGCCTACTAGCATGTTGTACTTGAAGTGTTTGCATGTTAGAGTCTTGTTTATCATGCCACTTTAGCACTGAAAAATCTTCCATCCTCCTCATTTCTTCACTTTTGATTTGTTTTGAGGATTGGTTAGTCTTGAGTTTGAGTTTAATGTAAGGGATTGAGACTTGTGCTTAAATGGCTTTAACTCTCTCTTTTGAGGGTTCCTCCTAGTCAAAGGCATGGTTTCTCCTATGCCTTAAACCATTCTTTTGATAGACCTCTCTCTCATTAGAGGACTCTCATATTTGGACAAGTTGATTAATGAATGGATTGGTAATGTTAAAATGTGTAAACAAAATCAATCAAGTAAAATGTGCCAAGATAAGCATGTTGCATGTGTGCATTGCATTGTGTTCAACCGGACGTTATGTTGAACACAAAGTGAATTGGTCCATTTCATACTTGGAGTGATGAAAATGGGCCAATCCCCTTTGTCTCCATTGCCTTTGATTATCCATGATAAGGTGATGGTCTAATTGTCTCATTTGTCATGCATTTATTGACCTTGTGCAATTTGGCTTCTTTGGCCATCATGCATTGAGATGCATGATTGATGGCTCGAGAGTCCAGCACTACACTCCTTTGAGTTCCAAACATGATAAGGGGTGTAGTTGCACAACATTTTTCTTGCAAATGTATTGCCATGCCCTTGCTTGTCCTCTGTTGCAGCAAAAGGAGCAGTCTGCAAGAAAGGATGGCCGATCGGCTAACAATCTTTGGCCGAAGGACTCACAAGTGGTCGATGACCCATTTCCCTTGGCCGATGGCCTTATATTTTGGCCGATGGCCTCTCAGCATGTCCATAAAGTGTTTCAGAAGCATCACAGGAATTTTCACAGTCTTCAGAGGTGCAGAACAGTGCAAACAGAGGCAACATGAGGCATGGCAACGGGTTTCCGAGCGAGGCGATCAAGCATGCATCATTCAATCATTCCGAGGCGGAGCTGTGGCAGCCTCTTTAGTTTCATACTTGGTCTGTTTTGTAACTTAATTAATTTGCTTAATTAGTTAAGGTTTTGTAATAATTAATTAGCTAGGATAGTTAGTTAATTAATTGGCCTGTATTATTTATTCGGACCCTCCGTCGAGAGGGCAAATTTTGTAATAAGTGTGCGTGAGTGTGTGAATGTCTTCCAACCCCACGTCTTTCTCCCTTTTACTTATCTGCTTTCAGTGGTTGGTTTTAGGTCATGTTTCAATTAGCATTCCTATGCTCGCATGTTTGCATCTATTCATCTGTATTGCATGCACCGGGCTCGGCGCATCATACTAACTGCATTGTATTTCAATTCCTATTTGAATACATGTATCGAGTGTTGCATCCATATGCCATTTTAGAATAGCCGAGCCTATTTCTAGTTGCATTTTGCATGTGTTGCATTAGCCATCTTAACATGAACTAGGATCATGCATGATTTCTAACTAGTTCTATGTTTTGGCTCGGAGTACACTGTAAGTGTTTATGCTTTAGCATCTTGCATGTGTGTGAGTGTTGCCATGAGGCTATTTGCTTATGTGATATAACTGCCTGAATGCCTGTGGGTGAAGGTTGGGTTGCTTGATTGGAACATTCATAGAAATGCAAGTTTAAGCCCACTTGAGGTGCAAAATCATGTTTTTTTCTAAGCCCACTTGAGGGTGGCAAATCCACCTTAGGCCTACTTGCGAGTACCCTTCAAACCATTTTAAACAAACATGAAATGTTTTGTTCCAACTTAGGTCTAGTCTATACTTGTGTTTGTGCGCATCACATGTAATTCTAGGCTAATACACCCGAAATAAGAACACATGTGTTTTCAAAAAAAATCAATGTTAGTAAAGGCCGACTTTGATCGGGCGAGTGGGGTGCTCATTGACATGCCTTCCCCTCTCGTACCCAAGTTCCCCGACCGGCAACTTTGGTGATGACGGACACGTGCCCTTAGCACGAGTCAGGGTTTCCTAAATTTCCCAAAAACAAAAACATTTAGGTGGCGACTCTGTATCTGGCAAGCAATCCATGTTTGGCACTTCTTATTAAACAGTTTTCCAAAACGATTTGCCGGTTTGGACTCTTTGTGTGATTATCGGTCTTGCATTGCACTTTGCGAGATTAGATTCAGAACCGCGACATGGAGTCCGAACTGTAGTATCCAATGAACAACACGGATTTCGCGCCATTCGCCGCGCGGACAGGACGTTCGGGCACGTCTACAGTTTCTGGCGACTCTGCTTGGGATTTAGAGAACTTGACTCGAACTCATGATATTTTGTTTTGATTACCTTATGTGTTTCTTTGCATTGCATGTGCATTGGGTGCCTAGGACATCCGTGTTTGCCGTAGCTATTCCTGAACGGTTTGTCGAGGCCCGCTTTGAGAAGCGTGCCATAAGGCTGACTGGTTGCGGGTCTGCCACGACGGCAACACAAACCCCGTTTTTTACCGGGGCAACCCTTTTTTGACCATCCGACCTAGTGCATATCGGAATCCATAGTGACCATTCTAAGCTGACAGGTTTGCTTACCCGATTGTAGGTTGTTTGAAACCGCGCGTGCGAAGTGAAACCCTAGCTCCTGGCAAGATAGGACAGGGAAACCCTTCCCACCATAGGGGTGTTTTTGGCTCTCACTTGCTTGCTATGTGCTTGTGCTTGAGTAGATTGTGAGTTTGCGTAAATTTGTGAGTTAGTATCTACTACAGAAGGTAGTGCATGTTTTGTCCATAGTGCTTGGAAATTTGTAACCCTTCGTAAGTATTCTATGTATTGTAACTTTTATTTATATAAGTGTGGTTATATTTTGCTTTTAATATCTGAAATTTAATTCAAATTAATGATAGTATACAACATCTCTCTGACCTCAAAAATGACTTGCATAGATTAAATTCTTTTTTAGAAATTGGATTTGGACAATCTATTGTTATTATTGTCATGATCTTAATCCCCCCGCCCTAGAGGTTAGAGTGGTGACCGGCCCAGTAATATAGATTACCTACGACTCAAACACAAATTTTAAAATATTTAAAAGATATTAGGCCTGAAGTGGAAGAAAAATATAATAATTGTCCATTAATGTGCATACATGATCAGATTCAAAATATATAAAACTCATCACACATTTACGTGTAGATACAGGTATTTATTAATATATTACCCAAGATCACACATAGAACATAACAAAAGCTTTACAAATGACACTTAGCAAAGCTTAACCAAAACAAAGGGTAAAGCCTTGACACAGAGCATAACTCAGGTGGCTTTATAAAATAGTTGACTCCAAGCAACCTTTAATGCGGGTTTCTTGATGCTCACCTACATATATATATATATAATAATATAGTGAGTTGGAAGCCCAATAAGTAATCTCAATGTAAAGAGATTAAATGATGAGTTCCATATTTATTAAATATTCTTATCATGGACAAAAATATTTTTATGAAATATTTGATACATAAAATTGATTAAACCTTTCATAATTACACACAATACGTTGTTTAGAGATATCATTTAGAAACTTATAGACCTTTCATAGATTATCAGATGATGTAATATTCCCAATAACATTAAACATATTTAAACTTGACAGAACAACCTCTCGCCAATACACGCTGTACAAAGCGACCTCTGGTCCAACATATAGCGAAACCTCTGATCCATATATGATAGAACAACCTCAAGTCTAATATACAAAAACTATACAGAACGACCTTTGATCCAACATATAAAGGAACGACCTTTGGTCTAACATAACAAACAACCCTCAGGTCCAATATACAATAGCTGTACAGAATGATCTCTAGTCCAATACATGACAGAACGACCATAGATCTAATATACAACAGTTGTACAGAACTACATGTAGCTTGCTTTAAGTGCTCCTTTCAAATACGACTAGCCCTATAATTTGGACTCCAGTGCTTCTGAATCTGATTTCACAATGCAATGTGAAACAGTGAAAACACAAAAAGAGTCCAAAGCCGGCAATTCTTTTGGAAAATCGATTTGAATCAAATACCAAAAAGGACTGCTTTGTCAGATTACAGAGTCGCCACCTAAATATTTTTGAGAAATTTAGGAAACCCGAGACTCATGTCAAAGGCCACTTATCTGTCATCACCAAAGTGTCTCGCTCGGGAACTTAGGTACAAGAGGAAGGTCATGAATTGAGCACCCCACACACCCCGATCAAAGATCGCCTCTACTAATCATGATGTGATTCTTATTTACATTATATGCTCTTGTTCCGATTATTAGACTAATATTACTATGTGTTGCACACAAGTATAAACTAATTTGTAAAAGTTGAACACTTTGATTTCGTGTTTGTTTGAAAATTGTTTTTGATACTCATCACTTAGAAAGGGAGTTTGTATGCACACTAATCAACGCATCCCAATTTTCACAATTAACCTTCATCCACAGGCATTCAAAAGTTATATCATTTAAGCATTTAGCCTCATGGACATGCTCGATATGGCAACAATCACACGCGACGTGAGATGCTAAAGCGATAAACGCTCACTTAGTACTTTAAGGCAAGCCAAACAAGCAAAATAATTAGAAAATATGCATGTTCCTAAACAATGCAACATGACTAATGCAATGCATACATTTATGCAATTTTTATAGGCTCGGCTACGAGCATGGTATATGATCCAATTCCAAGACATGTGAAAATCACGTATTCAAATAATGAAAATGAAATTGACATTGGTTGGTATGATGAGCCAAACCCAAATGCATTCGAGAGAAGTGTATGCAAACATGAGAAATGCTAAGAAACATGATGCTCTACACTACCATTATAAGCGGGTAAATAAAAGGGAGAAAGAAATGGGGGTTGGAAGACATACATGCTTATTACAATTTTTGCCCTTGTGCAAGAGGTCCGAATGAATGTCCAAAGGCGTAATCCGGATTAACTAACTATTACAAAACCAAATGAATGAATAAAAACTAATTAGCTAAGCTATTACAACAAGCTAATAATAAGAAATAGCTAGCTACTAATATTTATTACAAACAAGGACACAATAAAACTATATCTAAGTTACTCAACAATAAACATTCATAATCATTACAATAATGCTAGTTATATTTAATTACAATGATAATGAGCAGCTAATCTACAACATTTGATAGAACTAAAAAGCATAATGGCATGCATGTGACGGTTTTCAGAAGCAACTCTGTCTATATTCCTTGGAATTTGCTCCGTTTCACCTTCAGCCATTGCCCTCTGTTTTCTGAAAACAGAAATGATACATCTCTCTAATTTGGGAGATCTAAAAGAGCACTAATGATGTCAAAAATCAAAAAAGAAAAAAGAAAAAAATAAACCAAGGCCAAAACATCACATCACATGGGACCCACACACCAATTAGAGCTATTAGAGCTCCCAATCTTTTTTCTTTCTGCAAACACACTTTGTTTACCAAACATTGGGGCCCGACCGACCCCCAATGAAGCCTGGGGCCCAAATAGGGCGGGCCGTGCCCTAATTTCATGCAAAACTCTGTTTTTGTGTTCTGAGTGAAAATAGTGCAGACAGAGTTTTCTGATCCCTCTTATACTTCTTGTCATGGAAGCCTCAAGAGAATGATGGAGTCATTTCCAAAACCATCAATGAGCAAGTTGCTTGTTTGATGATTTTGGGCACAATTTGGACAAAAATCAATGAATGCAATGAATCAACACACCAACCCATCCCCTTTATCATGGAGTGAGCTCAAAGGGAGAAGTAAAGACGCTTCAAGGGTCATCAAAACACCATGAATTGACGTGTGACGACTCTTGACACAATGGACTTGGCATAACGTCTGGCCAAACCCAAGCACTAAACTCATGTTCTTTATGTTGGTTGGTTCATTTTAAGCCAAATTCATTAGTCTTTGCCATTCTTTAATCCATTTGTCCAAGGTGATGATTACGCCCACTAAATGAGAAGCATGTCAAACGGTAAGTGATTCTCAACATGAAAGAGACCATCTTGACGATCAACCTCCGTAGAGATTAAGCCATTAAGCATAGATCTCTAGCTCATGGATGGCAAAAACCATCAACGGTTGAAACAACTCTTAAACAAAAGAAATGGATGGCAAGTTACTTATTTAAAATGAGGCTCTTAACATGGAAATCAATTAAAGAAAAGCTAAGAACAACATGCAACAAGTTATGTATGAGAACTTATGATACAACAAACGAACTAATCAAAGCTTGAACCAATTAAATAACCTAGGACAGCCCTAAAACAACCCCTAATAGTTGGAAACTAGTGGCTCAAAGTACATGAAAATAGCCCAAAAAGCTAGACAATAAGCAAAGAAAATAAGGCTAGTAAGCAAGAACAAGGATGGGTGGCTAACCCCTCCATCTTTGAAACCTCAAAGTATGATTTTTAGCCTCTTTTAAACTCTGAAAATGAATTTGGAAAGCAAAGAAAAGGGTGTAAAACAAAGGTTATGTGAAGGTGCAAGAAAGAGTGTCAACTCTCTTTACCCTTTGGTAGCTATCCAAACCCAAGTATAAACACTTAAAATGGATTCAAGACAACATAAAAACACAAGAAGTAGATAGCAAGAGATAGAACAAGAAGTAAAAGAGAAGGTGACAAGCTTATACCTCTCAAAGAAGTAAGCTTTTGTTTGTAATACAAACTTGGTTCAAGCTCACTCTCAAGCTTGAATTGTGATGCTCAAGCCTCAATCGTGGTCCCAAGGTTATGATCTAAGGTGATGTATGGTGTATGGATATTGATCAAGAGAGATAGGTTGGCTCAAAGATGACTTGTATAGAAAGAAAGAGCTCTCTCTTGTGTGTATAGGTTCTTTAGAAATTTTCCAGCCCTCAAAACAGAGATATAACCTCGTTTTTATAGAATTTGAGCAAAACAAGTCGAAAATATCTTCAAAAAAAGACAGTTGGTGGGCTCTCGCCCAGAACAATATGTATCACTATCGAGGCACAGCCATGCCCAAATAGCCACGGCCGGTTCCCAATGGGGCACAGCCAGGCCCTAATGTGCTGCTCCACTCCCCTGTTTCAAACTCAATATAAGGTGGCACAATGATAAAAAAAAATGAACCTTTGAGGTAAGAATGAGACAAGTAGAAGGTTTTGGGATTATTTCGGGGCTCGATTTTGGATTCCCTCGCCGAGAACTCGAATTGCACAATGCAGTTTTCATCATCGAGTGCGCTGGACCAAGCACCTAAGTCTTATGGGTGGTCAAAAATAGGGTGTCTACAGTTGCCCCTCTTTGACAGAGCTCGAAGTCATAAAATGACGTGAGTGAATGTCAAAGCCTAGAGACGACCCATTTGATGCGGCCGTAAGACTTGGGCAAGAAAAAAATAAACTAAAATACAAATACCAAACGTTGAACCCGAAGGTTGCCTACGTATCCCTTTGCAAGGAATCAAACTTGCGTAGTTCAAAGGCAAAATGCAAAATGATATGCAGAAATCATAACTTATGATCATGCAATGAGACAATGCAATGAAACATTCACACGTATGCTAATAAGCGATGAATCAATGCAACCAGCAATAACAGGAATACAACACTTAAACAAAAGCATAAATCCAAGAAAAACAAACTAAGTTGTGTCTCACACGGAAAGAAGCGAGTAAACAAACACGTCTCCCATGGGAAGGACAAAGAAAACACAAACCAAACTACGTCTCACGTAGAGATGATGTAAGAAAATGCAAACCTAACTATGCCTCATGTAAGAAGGGTGAAAAAGATACAAGCCAGACTACGTTGCACGTAGAGAGAGTGAAAAACTCTATGCCAAACTGCGTCTCACACAGAGAGGACGAAGGGTGGTGTGAACCCCAAGCGTCCTTGATGTTTTAACCGAGTATTTAAGATCTTAACGTGCACATGCAAAAAGAGGAAAAGCGGTGTAAACAAACAGGCACACATGCCATTCTTAACCAAGGTAAACAATCCTTACGCGTTGCACGCGAGAGGAGGAAATGTGGTGTGAACAAACAGGCGCACTTGTTATTTTTAACCGAGTTAAACAATCCTCACGCGTCGCACATGAGAGGAGGAAAGGTGGTGTAAACAAATAGACGCACCTATTGTTTTTAACCGAGGTAAACAATCCTTATGCGTTGCACGAGAGAGGAAAGTGATGTGAACAAACAGGGGCACTTATTGTTTTTAACTAGGTAAACAATCCTCATGCATCGCATACAAGGAGGAAATGAGTGTGAACAAATAGGCGCACCTGTTATTTTTAACCGATTTGAACATTCCTCACGTGTCTCATGCGAGAGGAGGAAATGTGGTGTGAACATTGGGACATGCCCAATGTTTTTAACCGAGGTAAACAATCCTCATGTGTCATACGCGAGAGGAAAAGGTGGTGTGAACAAACAGGTCCCTTGCTGTTTTTAACCGAGTTGAACAATCCTCACGCGATGCACGCAAGAGGAGGACAGGTGGTGAAAACACCAGGACAGGCTCAATGTTTTTAACCGAAGGAACAATCCTAACATGTCGCACGTGAGAGGAGGAAATGTGGTGTGAACAAAGGCGCACCTGTTGTTTTTAACCGTTGAACAATCCTCATGTCACATGCAAGAGGAGGAAAAGTGGTGTGAACACCGGGACACCCAATGTTTTTAACTGAGGGAACAATCCTAACATGTCGCACGCGATAGGATGAGAGGTTGTGTGAACACCGGGACACGCCCAATGTTTTTAACCGAGGGAACAATCCTAACGTG
Organism: Camellia japonica; assembly: GCA_030407325.1. Taxonomy (NCBI): domain Eukaryota; kingdom Viridiplantae; phylum Streptophyta; class Magnoliopsida; order Ericales; family Theaceae; genus Camellia; species Camellia japonica. The sequence goes on from JAPPVO010000032.1 coordinate 99,548,796, forward strand.
TCACACGTGATAGGATGAGAAGTGGGATCGATAAAAGGGAAAACAATTCAACACTTGACACAACGAGATTGGAAGGCCTCGAAAAATAAAGCCCGCCGAGATAGCCCAATTCAGGGTGCAAAATTAAAACGCGAACCAAGGTACAAAACGTACACACGAAGTTAGGTACAAAATGTAAACACAATTTTAACGAAGCTTTCGAATGTGAATTTTAACAAACTAATCAAAGATATAAAATCAAAATAATCAAAACGAGGCTTGAATTAACAAGTTTATGTGAACGAAACAACACAAAAGGAACAAATCTCTCTCCTTTTCTATTTTTCTCTTCTTAGTTTTGCTTTGTTTTTTTTTCCTTTCTTTCTACTATTTTTCTCCCTTTTCCTCTTTTCTTTTTGCTTTTGCTTTTTTTGTTTTTTTTTTCTTTTCATTGTCCAAATCTGGAACAAAACCCAATATTGAAACAAACAAAACAAAATAACCAGAAAAAAAAAAAAAAACTAGGTTGCATTTGGGGCCGGTCGGGCCCTAATGAAGCATGACCAGGGCCTAGTGGAGCCGGCCGGGTTGCAATGATGATAGGGAAGTTTCGAGAAAGCCATGACCCATGGCTGTTTTTAACACATCCAAACCTCACTTCACACACACCCAAGACCGAAATTCTCTCTCCCATCTCTCTAACCTCCCTCTCTCTCTCTAAATTTCCCCTTTCCTTGAGTTATCCAACAATCCTTGCAAAAATTTTTCCTTAATCTTCTCTCAAATCTCTACGTTTTGAACCGAACAAAATTTGATTTGGGTGGAGTTTGAGTTTTTCTCTTGGTTTCTCTCACATTTACCCACACTATTCCTCTACCTTTTGATTCTTCACTCTCTTTTCCATTTTTTTTCTAGGGTTTGAAATTTTGGAGGTTTTTTGAATTTCCACTCAATCTCACTTACCTCGTCACTTTTTTTTTTTGCTCATTTTCTCATTTTCCATAATACGTCCCTATGGCTAGTGATGAGGTTCCCATTCTCGACCCCGCTGTGGGTATTGGCGTTATCTTAGGTGCGAATATAGAGGCTGAGGACGCTCTTGCATTGTTTTCCCTTGCCGATAGGCCATTCGACTCGACCACCTACCAGCCACGTACACATGCTCTGACCCCGAGTGGTATCTTGAGATTCGAGGGCCTCATCCCAGGGATTGATGAGGATATCTAGCTGCAAGAGGTAGCGGAGCACTTGTCTACCGATGCCTCTACGGTAAGTAATATTTCCTTTGTTTTGCACATATGTTAAATCTCATAAGCAAACTACTCGTCAATGCTGTACATATATTGATAACATTCCCCATTTGCAGGTGATAGCCAGGAGGATTGGCAGTTACGGGTCCACATCCGGTCCTCGACACTGGTATGAGAGGCTTCTCGTGGAAGTCTGCACATAGGTCGATGCTAAAGGCTTCGAGCCTTTCTGTTCGAGGCTTATACAGATGAAGGTTGAGCCACTGCTCTACGGAGCCTTGGTAGAGAGATGGTAGGACACCACTGACTCATTTCATTTCTCGTTGATAGGGGAGCTGACCCTGACTTCATATGACTTCTCGATACGCATTGGCTTGCGGGTTGGGGTTGGCGGCCCGATCCCATTTGGTCGCGATATGATGTAGTGGAGAGCTGCACAGCGCCAGCTCCTCGGTGCAATTCCAGACACCACCAGCCACGGGATGGTGAGGTACAATTGGTTCTTTGATCACTTCTCCGACTTTCGACCTAGCTACTCCAAATGAGGTTGCCTAGTACACCTGCGGCTTCCTTATGTACCTCCTCGATACTACCCTATTTGCGAACAGGGAAAATACCCTAGGGTTGTATCTCCTATGAGCACTAGTACACCTACCATAGATGGCAGAGTATGATCGGGATGACGCCAGCTTACCCACTCTGTACTGCTACATGAGCTCCGTATCTCGCCGAAAAGTGGATACACTTGGCGGCTACTGGAGGGTTTGGGAGGTACACCTCATTTTCTTACTTTTTATTCGACTTTGCATTCTGTTCAACTTTGCATTTCATTTTTTGTTCATATGCTTATTACTTCATCCATGTCTTTCTGCTTGCAGCTGTGGGTTTACACGTATTTCACCTCCCTGGCTCTGGTCCCAGTTAGGCTGATTGAGTTGTCAGTACCCCGGTCCCGGTACTACAACTCTTGATTTGAGAGACGCCACCGCATAGACTGAGACTTCCCTTACTTTTGCCATTTCTTTGACACGATCACTGTTTCCATATTACACTGTCATTCTCATACTGTATTGTTTCTGCACTGCACTGTCATTCTCATAATGTTGCTTCTTATACTGTTATTTCCATACTGTGGTTCCATACTACTTAGAGATCTTTGACATATGACATCTGCTTCCACAGGTTGACTGGCACCCCTGGGTAGGTATTCCTCAGGCAGTGAGGATGACCTACGTTGCTGCATAGCACGCCTCCACCATGCGAATTCTATTTGGGGGCCCCTTCGACAGGACATATTACTTGGGAGAGCGGTTCATCTGTCAGACACGAGGCGTAGCTGATCCTAACATTCCTCATCCTCTTTCTCCCGGCAAGAGGGTAGTTTTTTTTTGGGTGAATAAGACATAGATAAAAGAAGACAGAGAATACACAACTGCAAGGGACATGCCCCAAGACCTAACAGAAACTATACATGAGCAGAAAGAGACCACGGAGGCAACTAACCCCACGCAGCAAATCCAAAACTAAAACTAAAACTAAAACTAGGCAAGAGGGTAGTTGATGATCTTCGTGATGGACCCCAGGTTGACTTCCTTATGTTAGGGGAGGATGGTGATCGGCACCATGAGCCCAACGACTTCATTACCTTCTTACATACTCGGGTGATGGTGCTCCTTACCCTGGGCGTGGCCTATGCCATTCCAGAGGTTGTTGTTGCTGCTGTTAGAGGCGCTTCTATCACCGCTCCACTCCCGGGCTTCCTGTGATTCTGACTAAGGTCATATACATGCGGCCAAATGGGGTGATCGAGCAGATCCCCCTTGAGCATATTGAGGAGAGGGATAGCAGATTGGTGCTTACCTTCACCATTGAGCAGGTACACACTTCTTTATAGGTTTGCCCACTGCACTCTCTGTTGTGCTTTATTACTTTCTGCCCATTATGCTTCATTACTTGCTGTCCACAGTGCTTACTTTCTACTCACTGCATACCATTATCTTGTCTCATATTCTCACATCTTTGGCAGGTGCCTGCGGGATATGTGGATGACCTCCTCCGGACAGTTGACAGACTGCTCCTGATGGTACGGAGGAGATAGATTGCTCTAGCTATCCATGGGATTGAGGTATACTTTGCCCCTGGTTTACAGTCATCATAATCTTGCTTACAACTATGTTGATCTCTTTTGATATTTGTAATCTCTCTATTTCCTTTCTTCTTTCAGCTTGAGCCAGCACTAGTTGCACCTGCAGGACCTCCTCCAGCTAGGAGATGTTGACGGGGCCCAGTGAGGGAGAGGAGAGGAGCTGACCGGAGAAGAGGTAGAGTGAGATAGCGCTCTCCTCCCGAGGAGTGTTTCAAGGAGTACACGACCTCTGAGGAGGAGGGGGAGGCAGTTGACATACAGTCTAGTAGTCCTAGTGATGATAGTGACGCACCTCCTCCTCAGCTGAAGAGGAAGAGAGCGAGGATGGGTTCTTGATTTTTTTTTTATTTTGCTTTGTAGTTAGGAACTATATAGCTTTAGATGAACCTATGTATTTTGGTTTTTGAAGACTTTTCTTTTGTTTTTGGTCTCTGTAAATAATGATTGGGGTTGGACACACCAGCTAAAAAGACAGATTTTTGCAGTGATTTTCTCGCATGATATGTGATGAATGAATGACACTTGCATAATACTTTTGTACAAGACTGTTAACAACTATGAATGCTTGCTCTTGAATTGGTTCTTGAATTGGATAATAACATACAACTGGTCAAAATATAAAATGCAACTTGATAACATGAAAACAAAATGAGAATAACTCGAAAAATACTAAAAAACACTGGGTATAAATAAAACAGGACTCAAAATACAGCTATAGTACACCGAAGCAAAGGCCAGCACCTTTCTGTAACTGCACTGACCTAGGTTAACATTTAGACTCGGCCAGGTCTAAATAGGCATGGCTGGGCTTCAATGAGGCACGATCGTGCCCAAAAATGAGGTCGGTCAGTACTGTCCAGCTGTTATGCACTACTACTTCTCAAAGTTTATAAAAGGTGCTCCCAAGCTGTTTTTGCGATGACCCTGACCTCCAAACTATTACATATATAATTTAAAATAAGTTTAATTCCATGATTATGCGCTTAATTGTGTGATTACATGTTTAATTCTATAATTATTTGTTGATATATGGAATATCTTTTTAAATTGACGACTTAGAGTTGAAAATTGAAAGCCTAAACGGCTTCAAAAACTAAATTGACTAGCCCAAGAGGCTAATTAGAATATTTGGAATTTTATGGTAACTTTAATTGAAATTTAATTTGGACCAAAATAATTAGAATAAACTGATTGAATTAGTTAGAATTAAGCCTAATTAATTAATCCTAACCATATTTGATTAGGCTAACTTAATCACATCCTATAGAAGACCCAAATTAAGCTTATGAGCTCATTTTATATACACGCTCAACTGAGAATTGAGAGAGAGGAGAGGAGAGTTCAACATTTAGAGAGAGAAAGAGGAGAATTGTAGAGAATTAGTGGGAGGTTCAAAGATTGGAGCCATAACACACTTGAATTCAACACTAGGTATAGCATTCATCACTAGCTCATGTAGTTATGGCATATAGTAGTTGAATTCCTCTCAGTTTTGAACTTATTGGCATGTAATTGAAGAAAAGAAGCTATGAATATCATAAAAATGGAAGAATGGAGTTGAATTGCTTACATGCATGCATATTTTGAGTTAAGCTCCATGAAATTCCTACATGCATGGCACAATTATACCTCATTTTGCAGAATCTTTCATGTTTTCATGCTTCTCATGTCACTTGATCATATTTTGAACATGTTTTGGAGAAATGTACACTCAAATAGAGTTAAACTTATTTTATAAATTGAGGTTGGAGCCATTGGTTGGGAAATTACCATGATTTTGCATAAATGGGTTCAAATTTGAAGTGTTTTCATGTTATATAGTGACTCTCCATGTTTTATACCAAAAAAACACAAGATTTGAAGTTTTGAGTACCATGTTTGAACTTCAAACACAGTTCTTGAAATTCCAAAATTCGTGCTGTCTGCTCGAGTGAGGGATTCCACGCTCGAGCGTGGAATTCGGGCTCCCAAAAGTTTTTAAAATTTTATAGTCCGCTCGAGCGACCAAAGTGGCACTCGAGCGAGGACCCTTTTTCTCTGTCTTCCGCTTGAGCTACCATCGAGCGGAAATTTCATGTATCCAATACTTTTGTAGACCGCTCAAGCGACAAAAATTACGCTTGAGCGACCACCTTTGTTTTTGAACCCCCGCTCGAGCGTAGGAAGTTGCACTCGAGCGAAGTCCCTATTTTCAACAAAATTTTACAAACTCTTTTAAGTGCATATTTGCATCCTTATGCCACTCCAAGCATTCTTAGGCATCTTTTGGACTCTGATAATCATACAATAAGTTAGAGATGCACAAAAAGAATTGAATTAAAATAAAATGGAGTTTCATTTGTACTTTGTTATGTGCTTCATTTAGGTGGACGTCCGAGGCTTAGTGTCATCGCAAACCACTGTGAGTAATAACCTTATAAAGATATGTGCTTGATTGAATGAATTCTTAAAATGATTTGATAATTGATAGCATGGCTTGTTGAAATGTTATGCCTTTCAATGAATGAAGTTCTGTTTTGAAACGATATTGTGGCATCCATTGAATATAGGCCCTTGCTTGGGGGTAATAGTACCATGGCTAGGCCCTTGCCTGAGGGTAATAGTACCGTGGCTAGGCCCTTGCTTGGGGGTAATAGTACCATGGGTAGGCCCTTGCCTAGGGGTAACAATACCATGTCTAGGCCCTTGCCTGGGGGTAACAATACCATGGCTAGGGCTTTGCCTGGGGGTAACAATACCATGGCTAGTATGATACGTTATCATTGAAACAATATTTGTCACTTCATGGATGTACCACAGATAATATTACGAATGGCTTTTGTTACTGCAAAGAGATGCTATTATTGCTAATCAAAATGTTTTGTTGTGAATTTGATCTAATATGGCGAATGCCTCCCTTGAAATTGTAAGACAGGTTTTTGTACTAATGTCGAACTTCATTCACTTAACCTCTTTATTTTGTTATTACTCATTGGGCTCTAGCTCACTATTTGTTTATATATGTAATTGTAGGTAGGCAAACTGAACATCAGAGTTAGATAGCCTCGAGTTTACCCGGGTCAGCCTTTTGTGAAGCTTCCAAGTGAAGTAATCAGGCTTGGGTGGAGCCATGCTTGTTGAACCCATTTTGTGTGGTTTAATGGTTTTGTATTTGTACATAGTTGGGGTTGTATTTTGTAAGATATGAATTTGTACTTATGTTGGATGTAATTTTGAAACAAAACCTTGCTTATCATAGTTGCTCCCCTTATATATGCACGGCTCAATAGATGAATTCTATAACATTTTTTTTGACTTCCGCTAAGCCCCGTACTTTACATTAAAGGCTTATTTGTATGGAGGCCGTAGGTAATCTATGATTACTGGCCGGTCATGACGCTAAACCTATAGGGGTGGGTTTGGGTCGTGACAGAGTAGTATCAGAGCACGAGTTATATCTCACTCACTTGTCCATTGAGCTATAGAAGGTCTAGAAGAGACTTCAGGAATGCATTCATGTGCATTTGATATGTTGAGTGAGATAACCTTGTGATTATATATGCAACTGTGTATATGACTATAGGTATATATATATTATGTTTGTTATAATACAAAGTTTCATATAGAAAATGATGAGAACCAAAGGTGATGAAATAGAGGAGGCAACCTCCTCAAGACTGGATAGAATGGAACGAATGATGCAAGACATGGCTGAAGCCATAAGACAACAACAATGGCAACAACAACAATAACAACAACCACCTCCCCTACCTCCAATGTCTGTACTACCTCTAGCTCCAAGGTGTTAGCCGGAGACCTGTACTATTGCCTTGACCAGGGAATTTAAGAAGATGAAGCCACCAGTATTTCATGGTAGAATTGAACCGTTGAAGGCCGAAGCTTGGGTCTTGGGCATTGAAAAGTTTTTAAAGTATTCCCATGTACCGAAACTAGAAAGTGCAACTAGCAACATTCACCCTAGAAGATGATGCCAGACGTTGGTGGATGTTAGTGTGAGATGATAATAAGGATGTTACTTGGGCTCGTTTTCTGGAAATTTTCTATGAGAAATATTTTCCCCAATGTGTGCAGGAAAAAAGCCAGTTGAATTCATGGAACTCAAGCAGGGAAATAAATCAATTGCGAATATGAGGTTCAGTTTACAGAATTAGCTTGCTTTGCACCCAACATGGTAGACACAGATTACAAGAATAGGGCACTAATAGCAGAGAGAAATGTGGCAACCGTAAACAAAACTTCGAATGGAAAGGCAGAAAACATAATTTTAGTAAGGGAACTACGTCAATGAACAAGAAGTTCAAGTCAGGGAGTTCTAATAATACCGGTTCAAGCCAAAGTGTAATTCAATACCAGCTTGTACTACATGTGGAAGAAACTGGAGGTGTATTGCTATCGTGCGACAGGGGCTTGTTATCACTGTGGGAAGTTTGGGCAATTGCCAAGGATTGTACACAACCACATCAGAGTGGCAACCGAGGTGCCACAAGCTCGATTGGGTCAGCTTCCACAACAAAACCAGCTGCAGCATCAACTGCCACAAGAAATGATCAAAGGCAAGGAAGGGTTTTTGCATTGATTCCGGGGGATACTCAGAATACTGAGGCCGTGGTGTCAGGTACAATCTCCATTTGTGGTAAACATGCTTATGCTTTAATTGATTCTGGGTCTACACACTCATTTATTTCTATGGTCTTTGTTGAAACTTTGAATAGACCTATGGAAACATTGAATTATATACTGTGTTGCATCACCTACGGGGGGATCCATGCTATGTTCAATTGTATTTATTGCATGTGAATTATTTCTTGGGAATGCTACCTTGTATGCTGATTTAATACCTTTAGATATGGGACATTTTGATGTTATTTTGGGTATGGATTGGCTAGCTAAATACCATACAACTATTGATTGTGCCTTGAAACAAGTAATATCCCGACCTCCCGGGCAAGAGGAATTTTATTTTGAAGGAAAAAGGGGTAGTCTCACCACCATACCTTATATTTGCGATGAAAGCCCGAAAACTAATGAATAAGGGTTGTCAAGGGTATTTGTGTAGTGTGATAACCGAACCAACGGTAGACATTACTTTAGACAATATACCAGTGGTGAGAGATTTTCCTGATGTGTTTCTGGATGAATTACCTGGCCAACTTGTTGATAGAGAAATCGAATTCACAATTGATGTAATACCAGGAACTCAACCAATTTCTAAACTCCCTACCGTATGTCTACCATTGAAATAAAAGAATTGAAAATTCAGTTGCAGGAATTGTTGGATAAAGGGTTTATCAGATCAAGTACATCCCCATGGGGCGCACCGGTACTTTTTGTTAAAAAGAAAGACGACACTCTCCGATTATGCATTGATTACCGAGAGCTCAACAAGGTAACAGTGAAAAATAAATACCCTTTGCCGCGTATTGATGACATGTTTGACCAGTTGCAGGGGGCACAGATATTTTCGAAGATTGACTTGAGATCAGGATATCATCAATTGAAGGTTAAGGCTGAGGATATTGAAAAGACTGCCTTCCGAACCAGGTATGGACATTATGAGTTTTTAGTCATGCCATTTGGGGTTACAAATGCGCGTGCAGCATTTATGGATTTAATGAACAGAATTTTCAAACCTTTCCTAGATGACTTTGTTGTTGTATTCATTGATAACATCTTGATCTATTCGAAAAGTAAAGATGAGCATGAACGACATTTGAAACGGACTCTTCAAACACTTAGAGAAAAACAGTTGTATGGGAAATTCAAAAAGTGTGAATTTTGGCTTGATGAAATTGCATTTTTGGGGCACATCATTAATAAGGATGGTATATCTATGCATCCTCATAAAATTGAAGCCATAATTAACTGGCCTACCCTAACAAAAGTATCAAAAGTTCATAGTTTTATGGGATTGACAGGGTATTACCCAAGATTCGTTAAAGACTTTTCAAAAATTGTTGTGCCATTGACTCATTTGACTCGAAAAGGGGAACTATTTAAGTGGACAAAACAAAGAGAAACAGCCTTTCAAGAGTTGAAGACAAGACTGACTACAGCCCCAATCCTTACTATTCCCTCAGGTACCGAAAATTTTGTGATTTTTTATGATGCATCCTATAAGGGCTTAGGTTGTGTTTTAATGCAAAATGGCAAGGTTATTGCATATGCCTCTCGACAGTTAAGACCACACGAGAAGAATTACCCCACACATGACTTGGAACTTGCTGCAGTTGCGTTTGCATTAAAGATATGGTGACACTATTTGTATGGGACCAAATGTGAAGTGTACACAGATCATAAGAGCTTGAAATACTTCTTCACACAGAAAGAGTTGAACATGCATCAAAGGCGATGGCTTGAATTAATCAAAGATTATGACTTACAAATTCACTATCATCCAGGCAAAGCTAATACTGTAGCAGATGCACTTAGTAGAAAGAATGTGGGGAATCTTGCCTGTTTACTCACGGATCAAAAAGAGTTGCTGCTGGAGTTTGAAAAACTTGAAATTGAAGTAGTGCCTTTTGAACAAAGTAGCTTGATGGCTACAATGTCTTCCCAATCTGCTATTATCGAGGAAATTAAACAGAAACAGATGAATGATGAGTTTTTGAAAAAAATTCGTGATGAACTTGACACCAAGCCTAAACCGGGGTTTCATAATTGAAGACTTCATGTTGAAATATCAGGGGAGATTGTGTGTCCCGAATGATGCGGATTTGAAAAGGAAAATTTTGGAGGAAGCTCACAACTCAATGTTTACTATGCATGCAGGAAACACAAAAATGTACCAAGACTTGAAGTTAGTGTATTGGTGGCCCAACATGAAAAGGGAGATTGCTGACTCCAACTCTAAATGCTTACAATGCCAGCAGGTAAAAGTAGAATATCAGAAACCAGCAGGTCTACTTCAGTCTCTTCCTATTCCGGAATGGAAATGGGAACATATCACCATGGACTTTGTTGTTGGCCTATCCCGGACACCTAGAGGTATGGACTCTATTTGGGTTATAGTTGATAGATTGACTAAATCTGCTCACTTTCTTGCTATAAAGACTTCATTTACTACTTATAGACTTGCTACTATCTACATTGATGAGATTATTCGACTACATGGGGTTCCACTGTCTATTGTATCAGATAGGGATCCTAAATCTGTTTCTAGATTTTGGCATAGTTTGCAGGAGTTAATGGGAACAGAATTGAGATTTAGTACAACATTTCATCCACAAACCGATCGGCAAACCGAGAGAACTATTCAGACCTTAGAAGACATGCTTCGTATGTGTGTATTGGATTTTCAGGGAAGTTGGGAAACTTATTTGCCATTGGCTGAATTTGCTTATAATAACAGTTTTCACGTGAGTATCGGTATGGCACCATATGAGGCACTATATGGCAGAAAGTGTAGATCGCCAGTTTGTTGGATAGAGGTTGGTGACAGAGCTATTTATGGGACTGAACTTGTGCAGGAAATGGCTAAGAAGATCAAAATCATCCAGCAAAGGCTCAAAACTGCACAGAGTTGATAGAAAAGCTATGCAGGTCAGTGAAGAAGGGACTTAGAGTACAAAGTGGGAGATCATGTATTCATCAAGGTGACCCCAATGAAGGGGCATATGAGATTTGGTAAAAAGGAAAATTGCCTCCTTGCTACATTGGACCGTTTTAGATTCTTGAGAGGTTGGGTCCCATTGCTTATTGCATTGCCTTGCCACCGGGAATGGAACAAATGCATAACGTTTTCCATGTATCCATGCTTCGTGGGTATCTTAGAGATCCGTTCCATGTGATTGATTACCACCGGATTGCTCTAGACAAGGATATGATGTATGAAGAATGGCCCATGCAAATCATTGATCGGCAAGTGAAGCAATTGAGAAACAAAACTATCCCTATGGTGAAGGTCGAGTGGAGAGACCATTATGGGAAAGAGGCCACTTGGGAGAAAGAGGAAGAGATGCGGCAACAATATCCACATTTGTTTCCATCTAAAGGTAACTTAAGTTTGGAGGACCAAACTTTCTAAGGGGGAGAGACTGTGACGACCCTGACCTCCAAACTAGTACATTATATAATTTAAATAAGTTTAATTGCATGATTATGTGCTTAATTGTGTGATTACATGTTTAATTCTATAATTATCTATTGATATATGGAATATTTGTTTAAATTGATGACTTAGAGTCGAAAATTGGGAGCCTAAACGACTTCAGAAACTGAAATTGACTAAGCCAAGAGGCTAATTAGAATATTTGGAATTTTATGGCAACTTTAATTGAAATTTGATTTGGACCAAAATAATTAGAATAAACTGATTGAATTAGTTAGAATTAAGCCTAATTAATTAATCCTAACCATATTTGATTAGGCTAACTAAATCACATCCTATATAAGACCCAAATTAAGCTTATGAGCTCATTTTATATACACGCTCAGCTGAGAATTGAGAGAGAGGAGAGGAGAGTTCAACATTTAGAGAGAGAAAGAGGAGAATTGTAGAGAATTAGTGGGAGGTTCAAAGATTGGAGCCATAACACACTTGAATTCAACACTAGGTATGGCATTCATCACTAACTCATGTAGTTATGGCATATAGTAGTTGAATTCCTCTCATTTTTGAACTTATTGGCATGTTATTAAGAAAAGAAGCTATGAATATCATAAAAATGGAAGAATGGAGTTGAATTGCTTACATGCATTCCTACATACATGGCACAATTATACCTCATTTTGCAAAATCTTTCATGTTTTCATGCTTCTCATGTCACTTGATCATATTTTGAACATGTTTTGGAGAAATGTACACTCAAATAGAGTTAAACTTATTTTATAAATTGAGGTTGGAGTCATTGGTTGGGAAATTACCATGATTTTGAATAAATGGGTTCAAATTTGAAGTGTTTTCATGTTATATAGTGACTCTCCATGTTTTAATCCATGTTTTATATCGAAAAACACAAGATTTAAAGCTTTTGAGTATCATGTTTGAACTTCAAACATAGTTCTGGAAATTCTAGAATTCGTGTTGTCCGCTCGAGCGAGGAAGTCCACGCTCGAGTGTGGAATTCGGGATCCCAAAAGTTTCTGAAATTTTACAGTCTGCTCGAGCGACCAAAGTGGAGCTCGAGCGAGGACCATTTTTCTCAGTCTTCCGCTCGAGCGACCATCGAGCAGAAATTTCATGTATCCAGTACTTTTGTAGACCGCTCGAGCGACAGAAATTACGCTCGAGCGACCACCTTTGTTTTTGAACCCCTGCTCGAGCGTAGGAAGTTGCGCTCGAGCGGAGAACCTATTTTCAGCAAAATTTTACCAACTCTTTTAAGTGCATATTTGCATCCTCATGCCACTCCAAGCATTCTTAGGCACCTTTTGGACTCCGATAATCATACAATAAGTTAGAGACGCATAAAGAGAATTGAAATAAAATGAAATGGAGTTTCATTTGTACTTTGTTATGTGCTTCATTTAGGTGGACATTCGAGGCTTAGTGTCACCGCAAACCACTATGAGTAATAACCTTATAAAGATATGTGATTGATTGATTGAATTCTTAAAATGATTTGATAATTAATAGCATGGCTTGTTGAAATGTTATGTCTTTTAATGAATGAAGTTCTGTTTTGAAACGATATTGTGGCATCCATTGAATATAGGCCATTGCCTGGGGGTAATAGTACCATGGCTAGGCCCTTGCCTGGGGCTAACTCTACTATGGCTAGGCCCTTGCTTGGGGGTAACAATACCATGGCTAGTATGATACGTTATCATTGGAATAATATTTGTCACTTCATGGATGTACCACATATAATATTACGAATGGCTTTTGTTACTACAAAGAGATGCTATTATTGCTAATCAAAATGTTTTGTTGCGAATTTGATCTAATATGGCGAATGCCTCCCTTGAAATTATAAGACAGGTTTTTGTACTACTAAAATATTTTTGGTCCAACAATGGGGTGTGAGGTTTGGATTTGACGCTCACCTTGCCAAAGAAACCGACCCTTTGCATAGCATAGCCTGCACAACTTTCATCACCAAGGAAGCCATCAGTAGCGCCTGTAGACGTCCCCGAACGCCCCGGGAGGGTTAAGTCCCGTTCCGTTCATATTGGGGTCACTACAGTTCAAGGACTCAAATGTCACGGTTCTTAATCTTGAACCAAAGAGTCCAAATCCGGCAAATCGTTTTTTTTTTTTAAAACAGATTTTTTTGAAAGAAGTGCCAAACATGGACTGCTTTGCCAGATACAGAGTCGCCACCTAAATATTTTATTTTTGGGAAATTTAGGAAACCCTGACTCGGTGCCAAAGGCCACGTGCCCGTCATCACCACAGTTGCCTCGGCTCGGGAACTTGGGTACGATTGGGGAAGGTCACTTCGTGAGCACCCCCGCTCGCCCGATCAAAGACCGGCCTCTACTAACCATGATATCTATTTTTGAAAACATTGTGTGTTCTTATTCCGGTTATTAGCCTAGGTTACTATGTGATGCGCACAGCATACAAGTATAGACTGAGTCGTCTGAATTGGAACAAAACACTTTGTGTTTGTTTGTGAAAGATGGTTTGCTACCCGCAGGTAGGCTTAAAATGCATATTTTGCCACCCTCGGGTGGGCTTAAAACACTTGATGAATTGTTCTAATCCAAATAACCCAACCTCCACCCACAGGCATTCAAGGCAGTTATATCACATAAGCACATAGCCTCATGGTAAGCATGCTATTCATGGCAGTCACTCACACGCATGCAAGGATGCTAAAGCATAAAACTCACCGAGTACTCCAAGCCAAAACAGAAGCTCATTAGAAATCCATGCATGATCCTAATTATACAGAGATGCCTAATGCAACACATGCAAAAATGCAATTATAGCAGGCTCGGCTATTCTAAACATGGCATATGGAATGCTACAACTAACACGTATTCAATTTGGAATTGAAATACAAATGCAGTTTGTATGATGCGCCGAGCCCGGTGCGTGCAAAACAGATGAATGATGCAAACATGCTGTCATACTGTATGCTAATTGAAATATGCCCTATATCTAACCATCATAAGCAGGTAAATAAAAGGGAAGAAAGATGTGGGGTTGGAAGACATACATCACACTCACCCACACTTATTACAATTATGCCCTCGCGCAGAGGGTCCAAATAAATAATACAGTCCCAAATGAAAGAATAGTACAGTCCAAATATTACAGTCCAAATAATGTACAAATTCCTAATTAATTAACAAATTAACTAAGAAAGCTGTAAAACTGGCATGCAAGCCAGGGACTGCCTTGATTCTGATGAATGCTGCAAGTTTGGGCTGCCTTGCGCGAAAATCCACTGGGATGCCCCAATTAGCCTCTGTTTTGCAATGTTTCTCGAAAGGCGTGCCAGACTCTGAAAAGTTGCTGATTCTCTATATGCTGCAACAGAGAGCAGGAAAGGGGCATAGCAATGTATTTCACAAATATATGCATACCTCGATCCTCGTGCCACCAATTACGCATCTCGATGCATGATGGCCGAGGAGTCGGATTGCACAACTCAATATAGGATGAATGCAGATGAATGCTACAACAAAACCTAACTCCATCATGGATAATCCGGAGTGTCGGTGGCTTGGGAATTGAGACCCGTTTCGTTACTCGGAGTACGGAACGTGCCTCGTTTCCCGTGCTTGGGCTAACTCCTATCCCGAACACGATGCAATATGCATGATATGCATGGAATGTAGCTAATATGCAACCCTAACATACACAATGTCATGGAATGGCATACACGCTATACGAGGTAATATACAACCGGGCATACACAATGCTATGGGTGAAATGGCATACGCAATGCAATAATGGGCTTACACCAACATGAGAGAGCCTCAGCCACACTCACATAGGAGGCCGTCGGATAAAAGTGAAATGCCTCGAAATGCGTGCACACGGGCACGCAAACCGAGGCAGTGGCATACGAAATGCAATGAGACTAAAATGGCATACAGAATGCAAAATGGACTTACACTAACATGAGTGAGCCTCAGCCACACTCACATAAGAGGCCGATGGATGAAAATGAAGTGCCTCGAAATGCGTGCACACGGGCACGCAAACCGAGGAGATGGCATACGCAATGCAATGAGACTAAAATGGCATACAGAATGCAAAATGGACTTACACTAACATGAGTGAGCCTCAGCCACACTCACATAAGAGGCCGATGGATGAAAATGAAGTGCCTCAAAATGCGTGCACACGGGCACACAAACCGAGGCAATGGCATTAAGGCATGAAATGACATAGAAAATGATATGCAAACATGCCAATGGAATTTCAGCACTGAAATATGGGGGAAAACAGTCCCGAAAGATGGCAAAATGACACCAAATGCAAGGAATGGTCCCGAAATGCGAATTTAGGCACCCGAAATGGCCTATAGCCATGCAATGCATGCACAATATGGACATGGAATGAAAATACAGTAGCAAGGCAGCCCCAAGAAAAGCATTTTCCAGTCTAAAACATGGCCAAACAGCAAGCATAGATAGGGCAACAATGGCATGCAAAAATAGGGGCCAAGGGAGGGGTATTGAAGTAGATGGTAAATGCAAAGCCCAAACAACAAAACACCCTTCTACAACACTGAAGAGGGACCAAAAATATGGACATTTACAGTAGATGAAATCCCACAAATCAGTATGCAAACATGCCAAAAATGTCATGCAAGATGAGGCTCAAAAGAGGCTATATCATGAGGTATACAAAATAAATACCAAACAGCCAAAGACCCTTAATAAATCATGTCAAGAAGGTCAAAAAATGACCACTTTCAGTTCTGATCATGGCCGAAAACAGAAGCTAGATAAGCCAAAAAAAGCATGCAAAAATGGGGGCCAAAGAGGGGTATAATGGTAAGTACAACATGGAGGCCCCCAATAGTGGTGATCCCTTCTAAAATGTTGTAGAGGGACCCAAAATAAGCTTACTCACAGTTCATGACATGCTCCAAAACAATTTAAATATAGGCCAAACAAATCATGCAAATTTACGGTAAATAGGAGAGATTATGAAGCAAGTGCAAGATAGGGGGTCCAAACAGGGTTGAGCCCTTCTTCAATGTTGAAGAGGGACTCAAAATAGGCCCTCTTATAGTTTACATCATGCTCGAAAACAGATCACACATAGGCTAGAAAAATCGTGCAAGATAATGGCATACAAGAGGGCATTGAAGCAAGTGCAACATGGGGGGCTCAAAAAGTATTGAGCCCTTAATGAAACAAGGAAATGAGCTCAAAAAAATGACCTTTTCAGTTTTGGTCGGAGCTCAAAACAGCAAGCAAAGAGGCTAGAAAATGTTGCAAAATGAGACCAAAAGAGGGGAAATGAACATACCCTTGTAGACCAACCCTTTTGCTGCCTCTTGGACCCAAAATGTTGCCTCCTAGCTGCTGGAAAGCTCCCCAAGTTGCTGGAAATGGAGTAGTGGTGGTGGTGCTATGACTTGTAGTGTAAAATGGTATAGAATTTAAAGGGTTTTGGTGTTTGGAATATAGAGAGAGAGATATATAGTGTAGGAGGCTCAAACCAATATGTCTAACCCTTAAACACAGACCTGGGGTGCTGTATATATAGGCAAAAGAGGCTGGAAAAGAGGGGGAAAAAAAGGGGGGGGAAATATTTCAAGTTTCCCTCCAAAAATTGGCCTAAAGAGGGATATAAAGGCAAGTGGTAGCTTCTGGTTCCAAACGGCCGAGAGCCCTTCAACAAAGTTGAAGAGGGGCTCAAAATAAGATACTTTTTAGTTTACGACCAAGTCCAACACAGCCCACAAGTATGCCTAAAATACCGTGCAAAAAAAGGCCTAAAAAGAGGTAAAGAGGCAAGTGACAGAAGGAGGTCTCAACAAAGAAAAACCCTTAATAAAACATGAAAGGGACTCAAAATATGACTATTCTAGTTTGGGTCGGAGCCCAACAATGCTTGCAAGTAAGGCTCGGGGGCCAAAACGCGCAGTCCGGGGGCCCGAAAACTGACTGCTGGCACCGGGAGTGGTGTTCGACCACGAAGTTGGTCTCTCGGACCACAGTGTCCCTCAAAAGGGAGGAAATAAGGTATGTGCCAAAATCGGAGCAAACGGAGGTGGTTAGGCGCTCCCGAACCGAGGCACACGGCCTGACGGCTCCGAAAACCGGGAACCGGGCTCCGAAATGGGAAAAATGGCCTGCGACCACGAAACGTAGCTTATGGCCACTGAGAGATGATCTACGAGACCTCTCCCTCCCTCAGGAAGGGAAAACAGAGAAAACCGCTTGGTTCGCAACCGAGGCAAGGCACAGAAAAGTCCGGAAGTTCGGAGGCAAGGCTCACGGCCGAGACTCCGCAACCTCAGAACGAGCACAGTATACAACATCACCAAGCGCTCAATCGGTGACGTCTGAGTCTTAAGGTCGGTCAAAAATGGGGTGTCTACAGCGCCCAAGTCTTAAGGTCGATCAAAAATGGGGTGTCCACAGTTGCCCATCTTTGACGGAACTCGGAAGTCCTGAAGTGACGTGAGTGAATGTCAAAGCCCAGAGACGACCTATTTTTGACAAGGCCGAAGACTTGGACAAACAAACAAAATACAAATAAATAAATAGTTGCGCCCACAGGCTGTCTACATATCCCATTGCAAGGAATCAAACCAGCGTAGTTCAGGGGCAGGATGCAACATGATACACAATATTACAAAACAATGTAATAATATACAATGTATTTGAATAATCAAACCACAAGCAGTGCAAAACCACAAAAATATCATAAAGGGATAGAGATGCAAAATCAAACTATGTGTAACATACAAAAGGTGCCGGAGCGCTCTATCCACAATTCTCTTAGTGGAATAGGTGCATGCACAGACAGAACTATGTGTTTCACTGCAAGAATACAAGTAATTGGGTGGCATGATATAAGTGAGGAATGATCTGCTGTGGAAAGATCATGGTCCTACATGCTAATACAACAAAAACTACGATATAATGGATGAAGTGAATGAGGCGCGCGGCCAAACCATATCTTGCCTAGAAAAGGCATGAACACAAAACAAACCGTGTTTAACACAGAAAAGGTGCCGACACCCTCAGACCACAATTCTCTTAGTGGAATAGGCTTGTACACATAATCACAGAACTATGCTTTAACGCGAAAAGTATTGGGCACATGCCGGACTAAGCTTAACATGGAAAGGATGCAGGTGATAAAATTGTATAATGCAATAAATCTAACAGATAGTACAATAGATACAAAAGGGGACATACTCCAACCACGCTGGAATCGTGAGAGGAGGAAAAACAAATCCCAAACACGCCGAAAATTGTGTGAGGAAAGGAACACTCAAACCACGCTGAAATCGAGAAGAGGCCCGAAAACAATCGCTTAGGGACGCGCTCGACGCAACCTGAGATGAATTCCGAACACGCTGAAATCGTGTGAGGAAAAGAACACTCTAACCACGCTGAAATCGTGAGAAGAGGTCCGAAAACAAACCGCCCAAGTGCGCGCACAACGCAACCTGAGATAAATTCCAAACACGCTGAAATCATGTGAGGAAAAGAACACTCTAACCACGCTGAAATCGTGAGAAGAGGCCCGAAAACAACCGCTCAGGGTAAACTAAGAATCAAAAACGTACGAGATTACATTTCACGCGTCTCGAGATACTCTAATCACGCTGAAATCGTGAGAAGAGGAAAACAAATTCCAAACACACTGAAATCGTGTGAGGAAGGGCACACTCTAACCACGCTGAAATCGTGAGAAGAGGTCAGAAACTGCTCGGGCTCGCGCTTCACGCATCCCGATATAAAACACGCCCAGGCTCGCGCATCACGCGTCCTGAGATAAATTCCAAACACGCTGAAACCGTGTGAGGAAAGGAACACTCTAACCACGCTGAACTCGCGAGAAGAGGAAAGGCAAATTCCAAACACGCTGAAATCGTGTGAGGAAGGACAGACTCTAACCACGCTGAACTCGCGAGAAGAGGAAAGGCAAATTCCAAACACGCTGAAATTGTGTGAGGAAGGGAGCACTCTAACCACACTGAACTCGTGAGAAAAGGAAAGGCAAATTCCAAACACGTTGAAATCGTGTGTGGAAGGACAGACTCTAACCACGCTGAAATCGTGAGAAGAGGAAAGGAAACAACTCGGGAGCGTGCTCCATGCATCCTAAGCTAAGTCCCGGGAGATAACGATCCTAAACGCTGCTCAGCGTAAAAGGATAAACGATACAAGATAACACAAGATGCAAATAAATGCAAAGTGCAATGATGTGATACATGTTACAAGCAATGTAAAGCATGATGTTTAGGGAATGCAATAAACAAACAAAGCGGCGCTTTAGAAAGCACCTCATGGGATGAGTGGCGATGAACTGCTCTACTCTGACGGGGATCTCCCCTTCTTGTGTTCTTCAAACACTTACCTTCAACTTACAGTTCAAAGGTTCTGAATTGCTGACAAGGGGTAACCTCTGCATGTAGAAACCACGGATGCCACTTTCTTCCCAATCATATTCACAACTTTCCCTATTCTCCAACGGGGTGGCAGACTAGGTTGGCTCAGTATCCAGAATTGAGGTGCGCACACGCTACCTCAACCTATGGGGCTTCCATACAGATTTCAAGCCGGGGATACACCCCTGGGTATTTAAACCAAGCTTTAGTCTCGGAAATCCCAAACCTTTGCGTTCTAGGCATCAGCCATTCGAACTCTATTTTCCACCGTCGTAGTTGGTCTCCTAGGAACTCATCGCGAACACAGCCAAGATGCCTCTGGCAGGGAATGGTACTCAGGAAAAGCACTTCTGATCGCCATTCTGGCTTTGAAGCAGGCTTGAGCTTGAGGTAGAGGCACACTCATACTTCGGAGCATTGACAAGGCCTGAGGAGGTACATTCGAAGTACAATCACGGAAATTTCTGATGTTGAAACAAACTCAGATACTTCAATTTTCCCTCTCTTCTTTTGCTTTGCAGTCTGGAACCCATATAGCTTCAGATAGGTCCTGGTTCTACTGTTCTCACATGACCTGGGTTGAACACTATGGTTTGTGAAAGAAAGAAATCCTGTTTTGCACATATGTTGAGAATGGCACAGCACTCCGAGCACAAAACAATTCATTTTTTAAATTAAGAAATGAGTTCTTAACCGGGTATTGAGCCTACGACTGAACACAGCACACCATGACTCAACAAAGGAAAACAAAGGTAAAACAACCTAAACACATCTATTGACACACGAAACGACTCAAAACAAGAATCGAGACAAACAAAACAACACACACGACACTCAGACATATTCCAATGGCAAGAGACCTCTCAGTTCGCGAGGAGCCAGTTTCTTCGAGTATTGTTTCCCACCCTTTTCTCATTTGTGATTCTCACATCACTCTGGCACTCAATCTCTTTTTCTTTAAAAAGCCCTTTCCTCACTTTTCTCTCAGCGCACATCTCTCTATTCTTCAATCTCTCATTTTTTAATCCCTCCCCTGGGTGGTTGATGGACAAACAGAAAGTTGCAGGCTCTTGCCCCCAGCATTCCGCTAGATTCTTCTTCTTCTGCTCACAACAGTGAACTTTCCCACAGAAGGGTTGCGCTACAACTGCGTTTGTAGCAAATCTGCAGCTGACATCGGTTGATGACACCTTTGGCCAGTTCGGATGTGACCAAACCTTTTCGAACAACAGAGTGGAATATCCCGCTCCTTTTCCAGTTCGTGCTTCGCATTTGACTTGATACCTGCTGCTCGAAGGATGAGAGAGCTTTCGGCCCTTTGCTGTTTGCTTCAGTTGTGCCTTTTTCTGGCAGGTAGAGTGCCTTTTCTGGCAAGTTTGTTGACAATGGGGAAAAGACAGAACACCTGACTCAACTGTGCCCCTAGTTCATCATTTTAACCATTTTTTGTTTTTTGGCTTCTGCTAAAACAATTTTGACAACATGAAAGTTAAATTAACATGCTTGTTCGATTTTTTGATTTGAAATCATGCAAGTCAGGTTATGAACACTGAAAATTTTCCTTTTTGGGTCCAAGATATGGTCCATTTTGGAAAATGGAATAATTTTCAAGAAAATTAGTCAACCTCATTAAAAATTCTCAAAAACCGTTTTTGCCAAATGGCCACTGCTCGACCAACACAGAATCTACTCTTGAGATGCACAACCTCAATCCAAAACAATGCAAAATTGCCCCTTGTCTAAATGGCACTGCATGGTGTAGACACCTCATTTTTGAGCGTCCTCAAGACTTGGACGTCACCGTTTGAACACTCGGTGATCATCCATGATCGTGTTCGTTTTGAGTTCTCGGAGGTCTCGGCTACGCGCCTTGCCTTAGGATCTCTCGACTTGCTTTTTGTGTTTGGTTTTGCACCAAACACTTGTTGTTTTGCTTCTGAGGGTAAGGAATGGCTTGTTGGCCATCCCACACCTCACCGGCCATGGCTTGAGGCCACCGGCCCTGTTTTGTTGCTACCGGCCATTGGTGATAGCCGGTCGGCTCTTTATGGTCGGCCGACCATTGTTTTGGTCAATTTGTCATTTTTGGCTGGCGACCACTATTCATCAGCTTTTGGCAGATATTTTTTGCCAGCTGTGATAGTTGGCATCCGCAATGCACCCCCTCCAGACACGTGTATGAAGGGATTTCACTCTTGCTTAGCTTGTTTTGTAAGCTTTGCAAGATTGGAATTCCTATAAAGGGAGGGCTTCTCCTCCCTCCTCAAGGGTTCCAAGAAGTTTCAGAGGTCTGGTTTTAGGGTTAGAGTCTTGTATCTATCCTATCTCTATATCTCTCTCCTTTTGATTTGTGTGTGTATAAGGTGTGTTTGTTCTTAGTTTTGCACTAAGGCACCTAGTGTTACACCATACCTTGGTTGCTGAGTGCCAAAGGGTTGTTCTTGGAGTTCTTGGGCTGTTTTGACCTAAGGAAGGTGCTGGAGCTCTCTTCTTGAAGAAGGTCTTCAAGGGTAAGAACCTTACCCTTTATTCCATTTTCGCACAAGTTTTACCTATCTTGCATCTGTTTTTAAGCTTAGTGTATAACTAGTAAAAGTTCTATTTTACTTGATTTTGAACTTTGCTTAGGTTGTTTTGAGGTTTGGGGTTGTTTGCCCCCTCTTAGGCCTTGTTTGGCCTCCTTTTTTGCTATTTTTGGTGAGCTCCGGGACCACCTTGTATTGGCCTCCTCACACACAAATCCAGAGGGATTTCAGTGGTGGGATGGTGTTTTGAGGTCCTAAGAAGGAGAGGGCCATCCCCTCTCCTTGTTGTCTTCAAAACTTGTCATTTTAGCCTCATGTGTGAGCACCTTGATTAAGTCCATGTTGGCCATGTCTTAGTTGGTATTTGTGGTTATTTTTCCATGTTATAGCACTGTTTTAAGTTGGTTTAGACACATCATGCATGCTTTGCATACTTGTCTTGTAATGCCATGAAATTGCCTTAACATGCATCATGATGTACCATGACTTTCTAGCATGATTTTGGCTTAGCTTTGTGAAGCTTTTATGCATGTTTTGGTGTGCTTAAGGTCTGATTTTGGTTATTTGGGTCACCCATGACTTGCTTTGTATAGCTACCATGCAATCTCCCTTGTAAGCTTTGAGTATTGGATTCTCTAGCATGCTCTATTTGCATCATTTCAGTAGTTTGGCACCATTAGTTATGTCATTTCAGTCCATATGGCATGCTTATGTGCTTGCATTTGATGCTCCTTTAGTGCTTTAAAAGGTTGATGTCTTATGCTCCATGTTTGGACCCTTGTGTATGCCATCATGTGTAGGACATTTAGATGCCATCTAAGTGTGTCTTTGACCTTGTTTTGATCTGCCTTGGGACTATTTTGAGTCCCTTTGGCCCTTTGAGGCTTGGTTTGTATGGTCATGGCTTGAGCCCCTTGGCTAGCCTTGAGTTTTGGGCTTGGTTGCATGCTTTGCTTGATTTGTTTAATTGGTTTGGCACCTTTTCTAACATGATTTCAGAGCTTACAATGCTTGCCATTTGTCCATGTTTGCCTCCTTTTAAGTGTGCTTAAAAGTTGCCCCTTTATGCTTAAGTATTAGACCAATCACCATACATGTTTGTATGTGACTTTGTCCCTTATCCTTTAGCACTTTGGCCACTGTTTTGGGCCTATTTGAGAGCTGCCCAAATTGGTTTAAGACCATCCTTCGCATGTTGTTGCATGCTCACCTTGCATGTTGTCACATACTTGGCCTATTAACATGTTGTTGCATGTTTAAATTGCATTTGGCATGCTTTTGTTAAGTGGCTTTGCATATTTGCATGCATTGTCCCTCACATGTTATTACATGTCTTGCATGCTTGCATGCTTAAGTTGCATTTTGCATGCTTGTTAGCTTGCATCTTGTCATATGCTTGATATGTTGTCACATATTATCGCATGCTTGTTACATGTTTGAATTAGTTGCATGCTTGTTCACATGTTCATATTGCATGCTTAGCTTGCATGTTTAGGTTGCATATCATTGCATGCATCTCTTGCCTCTTGAATCCATTATGATAGGGGTTGGAGGTCTTTTATTTGTTTTGTGTGCATTTCATTTGATATCAAATGCATACTTGGCCCCTTGGGCCATCACGCATTGAAATGCGCGATTGGTGGCCCGAGGGTCGAGTACCATACTCCCTTGAGTTTTGAACATGATAGGGAGGGTGGTTGTGTAAACATTTGCTTCAAAATGCATTGCCATGCTTTGTCTGCCCTCTGCTACTGTCGAAACAGGGTTCTGCAGGAAGAGATGGTCGACCGACCATTCTCAGTGCCGATCGACCAACAATGTATGGCCGAGAGCATCATAGATGGTCGATGACCACTTTTCCATGGCCGGTGGTCTCCCACAACCCTCAGGGAGTATTTCAGAAGCGACTTTGGGACATGTGCAGTCTTCAGAGGCATAAAACAGTGCAAACAGAGGCAGCTTGTGCATGGTGGTGGATTTCCGAGCAGAGCCGGACACGCATGCATTGGACCCTCTTCCCGAGGCTGTTTTACCGCTTTATTAGCTTAGTTAATTTGCTTAACTAGTTAAGTGGTTTGTAACTATTTAATTGGCTTGTTAGTTAGTTAAATTTGTATTATTCTTTTGTCCCTCCAAGAGAGGGCGAATTGTGTAATAATCGTGCGTGTGTGTGATGCATGTCTTCCAACCCCCACTTCTTTCTCCCTTTTACTTACCTGCTTTTGATGGTTAGTATTAGGACATGTTTTGATTAGCATACTTATGATAGCATGTTTGCATCCATTCATTTGTATTGCGTACACCGGGCTCGGCGTATCATACTAATTGCATAGTATTTCAAATCTAACTTGAATACATGTCATCTGCTGCATTTCACATGCCATCCATAGATTAGCCGAGCCTGTTCTAGCTGCATTTTGCCTGCGATGCATTAGCCACCTTAACATGGACTTGGATCATACATTTGATTACTAACATGTTCCTTGTTTTGGCTTGGAGTACTAGGTGAGTGTTTATGCTTTAGCATCTCGCATGAGTGTGAATGTTAACATGAAAGTATGCTTGCCATGAGGGTAACTGCTTAGTTGATTTACTGCCTGAATGCCTGTGGGTGGATTTGGATTGCTCGAGTTGGAACAACTCGTTGAAATCCGTGTTTTAGCCTACTTGCAAGTAGCAAATTTTAAACTGTCTTTCAAACGAGCGAATATGCAATGCTTTGTTCCAAATTAGGCAATCTAGTCTATACTTTGTGTTGTGCGCATCACATAGTAAGATTAGCTAATTAACCGGAATAAGAATGCATAATGTTTTCAAAATTAGATATCATGGTTAGTAGAGGCCGATCTTTGATCGGGTGAGCGGGGGTGCTCATAGCTGACCTTCCCCAATCGTACCCAAGTTCCCGAGCCGAGGCAACTTTGGTGATGACGGACACGTGGCCTTAGGCAATGAGTCAGGGTTTCCTAAATTACCCATAAAAAATATTTAGGCGGCGACTCTGTATCTCGCAAAGCAGTCCATGTTTGGCACTTCTTTCAAAAATCGTTTTCAAAACAATTTGCCGGATTTGGACTCTTTGTGATTTATCGGTCTTGCATTGCACTTGCAGAGATTAGATACAGACCTGACATTGAGTCCTGAACTGTAGTACATAGCCCAAGGGCGCGTCTACATTGCCGACCGGCCAAGAGTGACCCAAACTCAGTTTTTTTGAAGATATTCATCTCCAGCTGTTCCACACAACCTCCAGCTGTCCCATGCTTAGATATTTCGACCAAACACTTGCCTTTTGCTATATATGGAGCCAAATATCTCATTTCTAAAGGGTTATAACATATGGAAGGCTTAGAGCAATTTTGAGAGCTTCTCACTCTAAAAAGTCCTCTCTCTCTAGAAATTCCAGAGCTGAATCTCTGCCCCTCTCTCTATAGTCCACTCTCTTTTGCTCGTTTGTGCATAGAAGTGCATAGAAGTAGAGAAATACTTCTTGTTTCCATACACTTCCTTTATCAAAGTTGCATATCCATGGGCTGAGGTCTCTTGGAACTGGTTTTTGGGCTGTTGGAGGTCATTTAAGCCAAGAAGAGGCCATTTGCAGCTGTGCATCAAGGGTAAGATCTCCCTCCCTTTAAGCTTGTTTTACACACTTGCTTGGCCATCTTTTCACACTACTTTGGGTTGTTTTTTGGGGTGGTGTTGAACTACAAAAACCTCTGTTTTTCAGTCTAAAAGTCTTGGTTTGTGCCTTGGTTGGCTAGGGGTTGTCCTCCCTTTTGCTCCTGGCTTGTAAGGCCTTGTGAGCTAACTTTCAAACTTTTCAAACAACATCTTTTTGGCCTTAAAACCACTGAATTCCAAAGGAATTTCAGTGGTAGAAAACTTGTTTTGAGGCTCAAAATAGGAGGGGGTTGTCCCCCCTCCTCTTCTCTTGTGTTGCTTGTATTGATGGCCCTCCAAAGAGCATGTGTTTCTACTTCTTGAAGGCTTTGTTAAGGCTCATTTTTGTGACTTTCCAGACCTGCCATAACTCTGTTTTGGCTATCTTGCTCACCTCATGCATGCTTTTTACACTTATAGTGTAATCCTTCCAAACTAGCCTGTATACTTAAGCTTTTGGCTCATCTTTCTAGCATGTGTTGGTTCCATTCCAGCATGTTTTTGGTCATTATTTAACATGCCTTGACTCTGATTTTAGTTGGGTGAAGTCATCTCATGCTTGGCTTTGGTAGGTGTAGTGTAAACCAAGCTCATTGGCCTAGCTTACTTGATGTTTTGGCCCTTCATGCTAGCTTGTCTTGGCTATACTCCATACATGTTTAGCATTATTTTGGCATGCCTTAGGACTATTTTGATTGTTCTGGCCTTTTGAGGCTCGCTTTGTATAGCTATAGTATGTTTGGCTTTGCTAGCCTTGCACTTTGGCCCCCTAGCATGTCATATTTGAGCTATTTGCATGATATGGCATCATTGGTAGGTAATTTCAGACCATAAACTTCTGACATGCTCTCATGTTTATCACTCTTTAATTGTGTTTAAGAGTTGTGCCATTATGCATTGTTTGTGAGCTAATTCGGGAGCCTATCTTTCTTGCCATCTTTGTGGCGAATCCAGCATGTTTTTTGTCACGACCCGAACCCGCCCCCGTGGTTAAGGACATGACCGGCCAGTAATTGTGAGATTACCTACGGCCTCAAACCAAACCAAACGTATTTTAACAGAGTTCATGGGGGCCAAACGGAAGCAATTTGAAACTTTGTCCATAGAGCCATGCTTATATGCACATCATTACATACATATGTTAATAACTCACGACAGAAAGTACAATGACAAAAATTCTGTACAGACAGGATCATTCAAATCTAAGTTAGCCAAACAAAACTATACACAGACGTACTCAAAACTTCGCCAACATAACAGAACAGAAACAAACGACAAAAGGCGAAGGCGGGTCTCGTGCGTGAGACACAAGGGCTGACTTCCCCAAAGATCTTTGTTGTTCCACACTGACTTCACTGAGGTTGGGTTTGGACTTCTTTGGGCTCACCTACAAACACATGAATGAGCGTGAGCGAAAGCCTAGTGAATAATACCAAATAAAGAATATACATTGGAACAATATACATCAAACGGCTTTGGGCCCAATTTGCATTTCTAATTAATACATACATACATACATACATACATAGACATAGGTAAGTTAAGTAACTGAGGTTCCAAACACAACGTACGACCTCGGCCCAATTCATTCATGTCAGACTATCATTCATTTTAGACTTATCATTCATCCCAGACTATTATTCAGATCAGGCTGGCCTTTGACCCCTTTCAAACTTTCGTATCAACCCTGGCCTTTAGGCCTTTCAACTTTCATGTCAAAACGGCCTTCGGCCACATTTTATCAAACGGCCTTCGGCCCAAATATACTTTCGTATCAAACTGGCATTTAAGCCTTTCAAGCTTGTCACATCAAACTGGCATTTATTGCAAACATTTGGACATGTAAGCCTTTCAAAACTGGCATTTAAGCCCTTCAAGCTTGTCATATCAAACTGGCATTTAAGCCCTTTCAGCTTGTCATTTGTATCATAACAATAGCTGCATTTAAGCCTTTCATGCTTGTCATATTCAAACTGGCATTTCAGCCTTTATTCATCATCAACTGGCTCTTAGGCCTTCCTTTATCAAACTGGCTCTTAGGCCTTTATATCAAATTGGCTCTTAGGCCTTTATATCAAACTGGCACATAGGCCTTATATCAAACTTGTCCACCATTCAAATAATGAACTTTACAAAACTTACATAAGAGTAAGCAAATGGGACAATACATAATTTAGATTTACTCACAGTGATCGGTTGGTTGAATTGCCCTGGAGCTTGACCCTACATATCACATAGCACATATGGGTCACAAATAATTCAATCCGTTCTTTAATTTACATATTCCTCTTTAGGCTTCATTCTTATCCGTTTAATTCAATTACAATGCTCAATGTATGCCTAAGAGTGTTTAGAAGTGAAAGGGAACGGAAAACAGAACACAGAATGCATTTTCAGAATTTCAGAAAACAGGGTCCCCGCTCGAGCGGACCCCTAAGGCCTGCAAAAGTGCTGGTTGCATCAAAATACGCTCGAGCGTTAAATAGAGCGCTCGAGCAGAAGGCCTGTCAAAATAGCTCCCCCGCTCGAGCGTGAATTACCCCGCTCGAGCGGACATCATGTCTGCAAAAAGTACTGGGAGCATGCATTTCCCGCTTGAGCGGACCTCAAAATTCTGGGTTTCCCAGATTGTGTTCTTGAGCTTCATCTTGATGTTCAAAGGTTCCAAATGCATGACTTTGGCTCAATTTTCACATATACACACTCTAACATGGTATAAACACCAAATTATAACATAATGAAGCTCAATTTCACAATTAAATCACATGCATGGCTCAATTTTAACTCAAACCCATCTCCAACACACTAGATTCAAACATGCAAGACTCAAACTCCCATGATTTACACTTGCATGTGGAATATACATAACATCTTCAACTCAATTAGTGAGGAGGTGGTCAAATACATGGTCAATAATCAAAACTCAACATGGATTACATACTTTATGCTCAAACATGGAGATTCATGGCAATTTCTTACATGCATGTGTTCTAAGACTTCAAATTCAACATAATCAATTTAACTCATGCTCTTGACCATTAATCAAATTTGAATTCACAAGATGGTAACTTAAAATTATGAATTCATTTACCTAGGAGCTCAATCTTCACAATTATGGCCAAGTCTTGCACCTAGCCTTCCCAATTCACACTTTACAAGCCAAAATACACCAAGATGCCTCCTTTCCCTCTTAAGGTCGGCTCTCTCTCTATTCCAAGACACAAAATCTGGTTTTTGAGCTCAAATGTACAAATTGAGTGTATATGGCCTCTCACATAAAGTCCCACTAACCATTATTTAATATTATTAAATAATGGGCACTAAATTCATCAATTTAATCGATTTAATCTGACCCGAATCAATTTTCAATTAAATTCCACCGAAGGCTCTAAAAATTATGCCAATCACAATGGCAATCAATTTCGGGTTCTGTGGCCGATAAGGCCTCCAATTTAATTTCCGAAGCAGAAAAATCAAACAGATATTCCTACGGTGAACAGATAGAAATTCAAAACCACATATTTTCACATAATGGTGCACAAAATCATATCAAAACACATAATCACATTCATATTAAGACCAATTAACATATTACAAAACAGGGGTATCACAGTCTTCCCCCCTTTAGGAAGTTTGGTCCTCCAAACTTAATTTGCCTTTAGTCGAAACAATTCAAACACTTTTCATTCAACGGTTCCAATCCTTTTGATAGTTACCTGCTTAGTCTCAAAATCAAGCAACACTCTATTCTCAATCAGTCAAAGACTCAACTTTTTCCTCCATACAAGACTTGTATGGTGTCCACACCAAATCTAAGTGTAGGCTGTGGTTGTAAGCAAAGTCTGCCAACAATGGATAAATCTCCTAAACTCCCCGAAAATCTCACTGCACATATTTGGAGCATTTCTCCCAAATTCTTTATAATTATACATCGTTTTCAGATGGGAAGTAGCGCTGAATCACAATTCAGTTCCCATTGCCTCTTGAAGGCTTGTCAGGATTCAAACACATTTCCGAATTTCTGTCTAAACAATAGACACTGGGACCCCATACAAACAAGCAACCTTATTGATGGAAACAGTGGCTAGTCTACAGCATCATACGAAAATGTCACAGGGAGGAAACGAGCAAATTAAGTAATTCCTCATACAACAACCCAGACGGGATTTACACCTTGAGTGCTCAAGATAGCCCCACAATGAAATTCGTAGTCACATATCCCTATATTTCCATTCCGAAATAGAGAGAGATTGTAGTAGTTCTGCCAATATCCGTTATTAACCTTGACTTGTTGGCACTGAAAACATTTAGGCACAAATTCAACAATTTCTTTCTTCACAATAGGTCGCCAACATTTTTATTTCAAATGCCAACTAACCTTACCATAGGAGTTTGGTCCATTCCTTATCACAAAAGTTCAATTCATTCTT
This sequence comes from Camellia japonica, assembly GCA_030407325.1. Classification (NCBI taxonomy): domain Eukaryota; kingdom Viridiplantae; phylum Streptophyta; class Magnoliopsida; order Ericales; family Theaceae; genus Camellia; species Camellia japonica. The sequence goes on from JAPPVO010000032.1 coordinate 99,579,270, forward strand.
CAATAGTTTCGCAATTCATAATCCGATTTGGTATTTAATTCAGTTTCTCATCACAGTTATTCAAGGTTAATCAAAAGTCTTCAGGAATTTAAAGTGAATCCGAGCACAAATCCCCGAGTCAACAAGGATAACAACGAAACAATCCACCACGACATACGTAACTCATGTATCCCCATAGTACCAATTGTAAAGTACAATAACACTGAAGCAGTCCATTTCTAACATAATACACGTGTTCTCAATTCATTCAACCGTTTACAGTTTACGGTTTCCAATTCAGTTCAGTATTCAATTCTCTGTTCCATCGAGTCTCCCCACATTATCTGTTAGTCGTCAAAAGCATAAGGCAATTCATATACTAATCCCTATGCGTCAAAGGTAACACTAAAACAATCAATCACGTTAAACACAATATTACACTTACACTCCTCAAAGCCCCAATCACAGAATATGATGACACTGAGCAGTTATTTACACAAGGCGTACTGAATTCACACACTTTCGGATAATCATGGTTTTTCAAAGCTTCTTGGATGTTTAAACATCTACAAATTACAAAAGGATGACATTCGGACAAAACAAAAGAATAATCGTCTCGGAATCGAAGCACACCGTTCACGACCGTCGGTGGCCGACTCGAGATCGATTAGTCAAACCCACCCGTACAAGACCGTCGGTGGCAAAAGATATCCCAACAAAGGTGCTACATAGGCTTAACGTCCCCTAGCACGAAAGGACCCCAAGAATGTCATCAAAACAAACATAATACCACTCACTACAACCTGATTCCCCAAAATCTGATAACATTGAAGCAACTACTCTCCCTTACAAAACATATTATAATCAGTCAAAGACAAATGTTTAGTACTGCTTACAATCAAATCAATCTACCATCATCAGTCCCCATGGCGTCAAACCAACCAGGATGGGACAATACACAAGCATCGTTCCTTAAGACACCCAATCACGGGATTTGTACAATTCGGCTCATTTTCAACACATATGTCCTCGATAGTTGGGGGTTGGTTCTCAACGGTGTTCATGGTTAGAGCAATCTGTCATAGCACACAAAGGTGTTCAAATAGGTTAAGTACTCTAAACAGATTCAAGTTTTGGGTCTATCAGTTTTTCTGCCAAGAATAATCTGGCTATTTATTTACAGGCAATCCTCAATCCCTTTTTACAAAATTAAATCAGACAGAGGATCTTATCAAACCAATCCCGACACAGGTTTTGCCAAATTAAATCAAACAAAGGTTCCATCAAATCATATCAAATGAGGGTTCCATCGGAACAATAACAGGCAAAGGTTCTATCGGATCGAATCAGATAAAAATTTTCTCAAATAGGACACATTCGGTTCTGTAGGGCGTACTTCGTTTGCTTAGGTACATGGTTGATAATTTCTCAACTGCCCTAAGTTCATCAGTTCTCAAAGTCATATCAGAATCATTCATCACAATAGTTCATATCAAGGTGTTTCAAATCAGGTACAATATGGTGTTGTCTACATAAATTCGGGGGTAGTTGCATATACATGCAGTTATTCGTATCAGGAGGTACGTATCATAATCAGTATAGCAGTTCCCAAATAAGTCTTATATGCAAGAACATGGTGCACAGTAACACATTAAACAGAATTCTTCAGGTACACATAGTATAGGATTGTTACGCAAAAGTTCCAAATTAGTCACATAATCCAGTCAACTTTCTACCAATCAAAATACGCAGCCTCACAGTCATAGGATTCATCATTTGGGGTGCTCAACTCGGTCACACAATCACATAGTCATAATTCCAGTGGTTTAGTCATTGAAGACGGTAACATAATAAATCACCATGAGCATAGGTGTAGATATACATGTGCATGTGCAGAGTCAATCAATATCCCAAAACGTATTTCATAAATTTCCCAAATGGGGCATATACCTCCAATGAATATAGTCTCGATCATGTGGGTCTAACCGATCTAGATACACATGCAGCAGATATGGAAAAATATGTCGATCCGAATCAAATAATATCCCAAGCGAAGATGTACAATGTACTAATTCAGAATCAATCAACACATAGGCATTCGTTTATAAATAATATAGATACCTGGGATAACAATCACAGTATTCTGAGTGTTTCCTGGGATGAGTGCAATTACTCCATCCTGAGTAGCAATTCCTACCACTGGTACAGATTCAGCCGAGGCAGAGGATTCATTCACATTTCGTTCAATCCGGGGACAGTTCCTTACCGTATGGTCCATTTTACCACCTCTATAACGAGCCCCAGAAATCTGATAACAAACTCCTCGGTGTTTCTTACATTAGTGGTGGCAAAGGTTCTTGCCGTAGCGGCAACTGACGTTACTGTCTTAAGATCTCTCATTTCCTGTACCATTCTTTCCAGTCTATCAAGTCGGGCTGTGGAAGAGCCTTCCAGCTCGTATGCCCTTACTCAATCTCACTCTACACAATCTCTCATTAAGCTTTGCCAAATACGGGGGTGTCCAAGACAAAAATAAACACATAATCACATTCGTACATAAGCACGTCTTTATATTCTCATTTCACATATCGTATGCAATTAATCACATACGTAACAAATAATTGCATACTTATCAGATATCGCATGCTGAACATTTACTAAATAATTATATACTCAAATCATGTTCATATTTGACATAGACACCCGTAGGCAGAATTGAATACACATAAACAACTTTTCATGGTTCATATATTCATGTATGTGCATTATAACAAAACAACTTGTTGTACATAGTAGTGTAACAATTTATATCCCATATTCAAATCATGTGTGGTATTTCCTTTAGCGTAACATATCATGTTGGTCAAGCATAACGGGTAACATATCTCCCCCGGGCGAGGGCCTGTGCCACGGTATTATTTCCCCTGGGTTAGGGCCTCATGACCATCAGCCACAGTATTATGTCCCCTAGGCGAGGGCTTCTGCTAAGGATACCACAATTACATTCGAAGAAAATTTAGACAGTCATTCACTCATGCAAAACATAGCATTTCAGGGAATTTTTCGTTTCATATCATCAGAAAATAATTAAAGTTCACTATTTGATTAAACTTGCATTATACTTATACAAAAGATTCACAAGTATGCATATACTAGAGAGAGCATACATATTCCAATGGTTTACAATGCAAGCAATTCACGAATTTATAACACATAACTGTTCATGTCGAAACAATTAAGCATATTCTTGATGCTTCGAAGTTCACATTTATCACATGAATGCATCCTAGATCCTTTCTAGACGCTTATTGCTCTTTTGGACAAGTGTGTGAGTTATTAACTCGTGCTTTGATACCACTCTGTCACGACCCGAACCCGCCCCCGTGGGTTAAGGACATGATCGGCCAGTAATCGTGAGATTACCTATGGCCTCAAACCAAACCAAACGTATTTTAACAGAGTTCATGGGGGCCAAACGGAAGCAATTTGAAACTTTGTCCATAGAGCCATGCTTATATGCACATCATTACATACATATGTTAATAACTCATGACAGAAAGTACAATGACATAAAATTCTGTACAGACAGGATCATTCAAATCTAAGTCAGCCAAACAAAACTATACACAGACGTACTCAAAACTTCGCCAACATAACAGAACATAAACAAACGACAAAAGGCGAATGCGGGTCTCGTGCGTGAGACACAAGGGCTGACTTCCCCAAAGATCTTTGTTGTTCCACACTGACTTCACTGAGGCTGGGTTTGGACTTCTTTGGGCTCACCTACAAACACATGAATGAGCGTGAGCGAAAGCCTAGTGAATAATACCAAATAAAGAATATACATTGGAACAATATACATCAAACGGCCTTGGGCCCAATTTGCATTTCTAATTAATACATACATACATACATACATACATAGACATAGGTAAGTTAAGTAACTGAGGTTCCAAACACAACGTACGGCCTCGGGCCCAATTCATTCATGTCAGACTATCATTCATTTTAGACTTATCATTCATCCCAGACTATTATTCAGATCAGGCTGGCCTTTGACCCCTTTCAAACTTTCGTATCAACATGGCCTTTAGGCCTTTCAACTTTCATGTCAAAACGGCCTTCGGCCCACATTTTATCAAACGGCCTTCGGCCCAAATATACTTTCGTATCAAACTGGCATTTAAGCCTTTCAAGCTTGTCACATCAAACTGGCATTTAAGCCTTGAAAACTGGCATTTAAGCCTTTCAAACTGGCATTTAAGCCCTTCAAGCTTGTCATATCAAACTGGCATTTAAGCATTTCATACTTGTCATATCAAACTGGCATTTAAGCCTTTCATGCTTGTCATATCAAACTGGCATTTAAGCCTTTCAAACTGGCATTTCAGCCCTTATATCAGACTGGCTCTTAGGCCTTTATATCAAACTGGCTCTTAGGCCTTTATATCAAATTGGCTCTTAGGCCTTTATATCAAACTGGCACATAGGCCTTTATATCAAACTTGTCCACCATTCAGATTAATGAACTTTACAAAACTTACATAAGAGTAAGCAAATGGGACAATAACATAATTTAGATATTACTCACAGTGATCGGTTGGTTGAATTGCCCTGGAGCTTGACCCTACATATCACATAGCACATATGGGTCACAACTAATTCAATCCGTTCTTTCATTTACATATTCCTCTTTAGGCTTCATTCTTATCCGTTTAATTCAATTACAATGCTCAATGTATGCCTAAGAGTGTTTAGAAGTGAAAGGGAACGGAAAACAGAACACAGAATGCATTTTCAGAATTTCAGAAAATAGGGTCCCCGCTCGAGCGTGAAATACCCCGCTCGAGCGGACCCCTAAGGCCTGCAAAAGTGCTGGTTGCATCAAAAATACGCTCGAGCGTTAAATAGAGCGCTCGAGCGGAAGGCCTGTCAAAATAGCTCCCTCGCTCGAGTGTGAATTACCCCACTCGAGCGGACATCATGTCTGCAAAAAGTAGTGGGAGCACGCATTTCCCGCTCGAGCGGCAGGTTCCCCGCTCGAGCGGACCTCAACATTCTGGGTTTCCTAGATTGTGTTCTTGAGCTTCATCTTGATGTTCAAAGGTTCCAAATGCATGACTTTGGCTCAATTTTCACATATACACACTCTAACATGGTATAAACACCAAATTATAACATAATGAAGCTCAATTTCACAATTAAATCACATGCATAGCTCAATTTAACTCAAACCCATCTCCAACACACTAGATTCAAACATGCAAGACTCAAACTCCCATGATTTACACTTGCATGTGGAATATACATAACATCTTCAACTCAATTAGTGAGGAGGTGGTCAAATACATGGTCAATAATCAAAACTCAACATGGATTACATACTTTATGCTCAAACATGGAGATTCATGGCAATTTCTTACATGCATGTGTTCTAAGACTTCAAATTCAACATAATCAATCTAACTCATGCTCTTGACCATTAATCAAATTTGAATTCACAAGATGGTAACTTAAAATTTATGAATTCATTTACCTAGGAGCTCAATCTTCACAATTATGGCCAAGTCTTGCACCTAGCCTTCCCAATTCACAATTTACAAGCCAAAATACACCAAGATGCCTCCTTTCCCTCTTAAGGTCGGCTCTCTCTCTATTCCAAGACACAAAATCTGGTTTTTGAGCTCAAATGTACAAATTGAGTGTATATGGCCTCTCACATAAAGTCCCACTAACCATTATTTAATATTATTAAATAATTGGGCACTAAATTCATCAATTTAATCAATTTAATCTAACCCGAATCAATTTTCAATTAAATTCCACCGAAGGCTCTAAAAATTATGCCAATCACAATGGCGTAATCAATTTCGGTTCTGTGGCCGATAAGGCCTCCAATTTAATTTTCGAAGCGGAAAAATCAAACAGATATTCCTACGGTGAACAGATAGAAATTCAAAACCACATATTTTCACATAATGGTGCACAAAATCATATCAAAACACATAATCACATTCATATTAAGGACCAATTAACATATTACGGAACAGGGGTATCACATTTTTGCTACCATTTTGACCTGCCTTAGATCTGTTTTGAGTGTTTTAGGCCATTTGAGCTTTGCTTGGTATGGTTGTAGTGTAAAGCCCTTGACTAGTTTTGTATTTCAAGCCCTTTTGATGCTTTATTTGAGCTATTTGCATGATATGGCATCATTTGGTAGGTGATTTCAGAGCATATTGCATTGCCACACTCTCACATTTTCCACTCCTTCAATGTGTTTGAGAGTTGTGTCTTCATGCCTTGTTGGTGAGCCAATTTGTGCGCATGTTTGTCTAGCCTTTTGATTTTCAATTCCAGCATGTTTAGGCCATTATTTTGATGTGATTAAGCTCTGTCCAGAGCTGGTTTAGTTCATTGAGCCTCGTATTGCATGGTTCTAGTGTTGTGTTCTTCACTAGTTTCAATGTTTAAGCCTACTAGCATGTTGTACTTGAAGTGTTTGCATGTTAAAGTCTTGTTTATCATGCCACTTTAGCACTGAAAAATCTTCCATCCTCCTCATTTCTTCACTTTTGATTTGTTTTGAGGATTGGTTAGTCTTGAGTTTGAGTTTAATGCAAGGGATTGAGACTTGTGCTTAAATGGCTTTAACTCTCTCTTTTGAGGGTTCCTCCTAGTCAAAGGCATGGTTTCTCCTATGCCTTAAACCATTCTTTTGATAGACCTCTCTCTCATTAGAGGACTCTCATATTTGGAAAACTTGATTAATGAATGGATTGGTAATGTTAAAATGTGTAAACAAAATCAATCAAGTAAAATGTGCCAAGATAAGCATGTTGCATGTGTGCATTGCATTGTGTTCAACCGGACGTTATGTTGAACACAAAGTGAATTGGTCCATTTCATACTTGGAGTGATGAAAATGGGCCAATCCCCTTTGTCTCCATTGCCTTTGATTATCCATGATAAGTTGATGGTCTAATTGTCTCATTTGTCATGCATTTATTGACCTTGTGCAATTTGGCTTCTTTGGCCATCATGCATTGAGATGCATGATTGATGGCTCGAGAGTCGAGCACTACACTCCTTTGAGTTCCAAACATGATAAGGGGTGTAGTTGCACAACATTTTTCTTGCAAATGTATTGCCATGCCCTTGCTTGTCCTTTGTTGCAGCAAAAGGAGCAGTCTGCAAGAAAGGATGGCCGATCGGCTAACAATCTTTGGCCGAAGGACTCACAAGTGGTCGATGACCCATTTCCCTTGGCCGATGGCCTTATATTTTGGCCGATGGCCTCTCAGCATGTCCATAAAGTGTTTCAGAAGCATCACAGGAATTTTCACAATCTTCAGAGGTGCAGAACAGTGTAAACAGAGGCAACATGAGGCATGGAAACGGGTTTTCGAGCGAGGCGATCAAGCATGCATCATTCAATCATTCCGACGCGGAGCTGTGGCAGCCTCTTTAGTTTCATACTTGGTCTGTTTTGTAACTTAATTAATTTGCTTAATTAGTTAAGGTTTTGTAATAATTAATTAGCTAGGATAGTTAGTTAATTAATTGGCCTGTATTATTTATTCGGACCCTCCGTCGAGAGGGCGAATTTTGTAATAAGTGTGCGTGAGTGTATGAATGTCTTCCAACCCCACGTCTTTCTCCCTTTTACTTACCTGCTTTCAGTGGTTAGTTTTAGGTCATGTTTCAATTAGCATTCCTATGCTCGCATGTTTGCATCCATTCATCTGTATTGCATGCACCGGGCTCGGCACATCATACTAACTGCATTGTATTTCAATTCCTATTTGAATACATGTATCGAGTGTTGCATCCATATGCCATTTTAGAATAGCCGAGCCTATTTCTAGTTGCATTTTGCATGTGTTGCATTAGCCATCTTAACATGAACTAGGATCATGCATGATTTCTAACTAGTTCTATGTTTTGGCTCGGAGTACACTGTAAGTGTTTATGCTTTAGCATCTTGCATATGTGTAAGTGTTGCCATGAGGCTATTTGCTTATGTGATATAACTGCCTGAATGCCTGTGGGTGAAGGTTGGGTTGCTTGAATTGGAACAATTCATAGAAATGCAAGTTTTAAGCCCACTTGAGGTGGCAAAATCATGTTTTTTTTCTAAGCCCACTTGAGGGTGGCAAATCCACCTCTTAGCCTACTTGCGAGTAGCACCTTCAAACCATTTTCAAACAAACATGAAATGTTTTGTTCCAACTTAGGCGATCTAGTCTATACTTGTGTGTTGTGCGCATCACATAGTAATTCTAGGCTAATACACCGAAATAAGAACACACGTGTTTTCAAAAACAAGATATCATGTTAGTAAAGGCCGATCTTTGATCGGGCGAGCGGGGGTGCTCATTGCATGACCTTCCCCTCTCGTACCCAAGTTCCCGAGCCGAGGCAACTTTGGTGATGACGGACACGTGGCCTTAGGCACGAGTCAGGGTTTCCTAAATTTCCCAAAAACAAAAACATTTAGGTGGCGACTCTGTATCTGGCAAAGCAGTCCATGTTTGGCACTTCTTTATTAAAATCAGTTTTCCAAAACGATTTGCCAGATTTGGACTCTTTGGTGATTTATCGGTCTTGCATTGCACTTTGCGAGATTAGATTCAGAACCGCGACATGGAGTCCGAACTGTAGTAGTCCAATGAACAACACGGATTTCGCGCCGTTCGCGCGCGGAGCATGGGACGTTCGGGCACGTCTACAGTTTCTGGCGACTCTGCTTGGGATTTAGAGAACTTGACTCGAACTCATGATATCTTGTTTTGATTACACTTATGTGTTTCTTTGCATTGCATGTGCATTGGTGCGCCTAGGACATCGTGTTTGCCGTATGCTATTCCTGAACGGTTTGCCGGAGGCCCGCTTTGAGAAGCATGCCATAAGGCTGACTGGTTGCGGGCTCTGCCACGACGGCAACACAAACCCCGGTTTTTACTGGGGCACCCTTTTTTACCATCCGACCTAGTGCATATCGGAATCCATAGTGACCATTCTAAGCTAGGACAGGTTGCTTACCCGATTGTAGGTTATTTGAAACCGCTGCGTGCGAAGTGAAACCCTAGCTCCTGACAAGATAGGACAGGTAAACCCTACCCCACCATAGGGGTGTTTTGGCTCTCACTTGCTTGCTATGTGCTTGTGCTTGAGTGAGATTGTGAGTTTGCGTAAATTTGTGAGTTAGTATCTACTACAGGAAGGGTAGTGCATGTTTTGTCCATAGTGCTTGGAAATTTGTAACCCTTCGTAAGTATTCTATGTATTGTAACTTTTATTATTATATAAGTGTGGTTATATTTTGCTTTTAATATCTGAAATTTAAATTCAAATTAATGATAGTATACAACATATCTCTGACCTCAAAAATGACTTGCATAGATTAAATTCTTTTTTAGAAATTGGATTTGGACAATCTATTGTTAATTATTGTCATGATCTTAACCCGCCCCTAGAGGTTAGAGTGGTGACCGGCCAGTAATCATAGATTACCTACGACTCAAAGACAAAATTTTAAAATATTTAAAAGATATTAAGGCCTGAAGTGGAAGAAAAATATAATTAATATTGTCCATTAAGATGTGCATACATGATCAGATTCAAAATATATAAAACATCTCATCACACATTTACGGTGTAGATACAGGTATTTATTAATATATTACCCAAGATCACACATAGAACATAACAAAAGCTTTACAAATGACACTTAGCAAAGCTTAACCAAAACAAAGGGTAAAGCCTTGACACAGAGGCATAACTCAGGTGGCTTTATAAAAATAGTTGACTCCAAGCAACCTTTAATGCGGGTTCTCTTGATGCTCACCTACATATATATATATATATATATATAAGAGTGAGTTGGAAGCCCAATAAGTAATCTCAATGTAAAGAGATTAAATGAATGAGTTCCATATTTATTAAAATATTCTTATCATGGACAAAAATATTTTTATGAAATATTTGATACATAAAATTGATTAAACCTTTCATAATTACACACAATACGTTGTTTAGAGATATATCATTTAGAAACTTATTAGACCTTTCATAGATTATCAGATGATGTAATAATTCCCAATAACATTAAACATATTTAAACTTGACAGAACAACCTCTCGTCCAATACACGACAGCTGTACAAAGCGACCTCTGGTCCAACATATAGCGAAACGACCTCTGATCCAATATATGACAGAACAACCTCAAGTCTAATATACAAAAACTGTACAGAACGACCTTTGATCCAACATATAAAGGAACGACCTTTGGTCTAATACATAACAAAACAACCTCAGGTCCAATATACAATAGTTGTACAGAATGATCTCTAGTCCAATACATGACAGAACGACCATAGATCTAATATACAACAGTTGTACAGAACTACCTGTAGCTTGCTTTAAGTGCTCCTTTCAAATACGACTAGCCCTATAATTTGGACTCCAGTGCTTCTGAATCTAATTTCACAAATGCAATGTGAAACAGTGAAAACACAAAAAGAGTCCAAAGCTGGCAATTCTTTTGGAAAATCGATTTGAATCAAATACCAAAAATGGACTGCTTTGTCAGATTACAGAGTCGCCACCTAAATATTTTTGAGAAATTTAGGAAACCCGAGACTCGTGTCAAAGGCCACTTATCTGTCATCACCAAAGTGTCTCGGCTCGGGAACTTAGGTATAAGAAGAGAAGGTCATGAATTGAGCACCCCACTCACCCGATCAAAGATCGACCTCTACTAATCATGATGTGATTCTTATTTACATTATATGCTCTTGTTCCGATTATTAGACTAACATTACTATGTGTTGCACACAAGTATAAACTAATTTGTAAAAGTTGGAACACTTTGATTTCGTGTTTGTTTGAAAATTGTTTTTGATACTCATCACTTAGAAAAGGTGAGTTTGTATGCACACTAATCAACGCATCCCAATTTTCACAATTAACCTTCATCCACAGGCATTCAAAGAGTTATATCATTTAAGCATTTAGCCTCATGGAAAGCATGCTCGATATGGCAACAATCACACGCGACGTGAGATGCTAAAGCGATAAACGCTCACTTAGTACTTTAAGGCAAGCCAAACAAAGCAAAATAATTAGAAAATATGCATGTTCCTAAACAATGCAACGTGACTAATGCAATGCATACATTTATGCAATTTTTATAGGCTCGGCTATGAGCATGGTATATGATCCAATTCCAAGACATGTGAAAATCACGTATTCAAATAATGAAAATGAAATTGACATTGGTTGGTATGATGAGCCAAACCCAAATGCATTCGAGAGAAGTGTATGCAAACATGAGAAATGCTAAGAAACATGATGCTCTACACTACCATTATAAGCGGGTAAATAAAAGGGAGAAAGAAATGGGGGTTGGAAGACATACATGCTTATTACAATTTTTGCCCTTGTGCAAGAGGGTCCGAATGAATGTCCAAGTGTCCGGATTAAACTAACTATTACAAAACCAAATGAATGAATAAAAAACTAATTAGCTAAGCTATTACAACAAGACTAATAATAAGAAATAAGCTAGCTACTTAATTTATTACAACAAAGGTACACAATAAAACTAATTATCTAAGTTACTCAACAATAAACATTCATAATCATTACAATAATGCTAGTTATATTTAATTACAATGATAATGAGAGCACTAATCTACAACATTTGATAGAACTAAAAAGCATAAGGATGGCATGCATATGACGGTTTTCAGAAGCAACTCTGTCTGCATTCCTTGGAATTTGCTCCGTTTCACCTTCAGCCATTGCCCTCTGTTTTCTGCAAACAAAAATGATACATCTCTCTAATTTGGGAGCTCTAAAAGAGCACTAATGATGTCAAAAATCAAAAAAGAAAAAAGAAAAAAGAAAAAAATAAACCAAGGCCAAAACATCACATCACATGGGACCCACACACCAATTAGAGCTATTAGAGCTCCCAATCTTTTTTCTTTCTGCAAAACACTTTGTTTACCAAACATTGGGGCTCGACCGACCCCCAATGAAGCTTGGTTGGGCCCAAATAGGGCCGGCCGTGCCCTAATTTCATGCAAAACTCTGTTTTTGTGTTCTGAGGTGAAAACAGTGCAGACAGAGTTTTCTGATCCCTCTTATACTTCTCTGTCATGGAAAGCCTCAAGAGAATGATGGAGTCATTTCCAAAACCATCAATGAGCAAGTTGCTTGTTTGATGATTTTGGGCACAATTTGGACAAAAATCAATGAATGCAATGAATCAACACCAACCCATCCCCTTTATCATGGAGTGAGCTCAAAGGGGGAAGTAAAGACGCTTCAAGGGTCATCAAAACACCATGAATTGACGTGTGACGACTCTTGACACAATGGACTTGGCATAACGTCTGGCCAAACCCAAGCACTATAACTCATGTTCTTTATGTTGGTTGGTTCATTTTAAGCCAAATTCATTAGTCTTTGCCATTCTTTAATCCATTTGTCCAAGGTGATGATTACGCCCACTAAATGAGAAGCATGTCAAATGGTAAGTGATTCTCAACATGAAAGAGAGACCATACCGTTGACGATCAACCTCCGTAGAGATTAAGCCATTAAGCATAGATCTCTAGCTCATGGATGGCAAAAACCATCAACCGGTTGAAACAACTCTTAAACAAAAGAAATGGATGTCAAGTTACTTATTTAAAATGAGGCTCTTAACATGGAAATCAATTAAAGAAAAGCTAAGAACAACATGCAACAAGTTATGTGTGAGAACTTATGATACAACAAACGAACTAATCAAAGCTTGAACCAATTAAATAACCTAGGACAGCCCTAAAACAAGCCCTAATAGGTGGAAACCAGTGGCTCAAAGTAAATGAAAATAGCCCAAAAAGCTAGACAATAAGCAAAGAAAATAAGGCTAGTAAGCAAGAACAAGGATGGGTGGCTAACCCCTTCATCTTTGAAACCTCAAAGCATGATTTTTAGCCTCTTTTAAACTCTGAAAATGAATTTGGAAAGCAAAGAAAAGGGTGTAAAACAAAGGTTATGTGAAGGTGCAAGAAAGAGTGTCAACTCTCTTTACCCTTTGGTAGCTATCCAAACCCAAGTTTAAACACTTAAAATGGATTCAAGACAACATAAAAACACAAGAAGTAGATAGCAAGAGATAGAACAAGAAGTAAAAGAGAAGGTGACAAGCTTATACCTCTCAAAGAAGTAAGCTTTTGTTTGTAATACAAACTTGGTTCAAGCTCACTCTCAAGCTTGAATTGTGATGCTCAAGCCTCAATCGTGGTCCTAAGGTTATGATCTAAGGTGATGTATGGTGTATGGATATTGATCAAGAGAGATAGGTTGGCTCAAAGATGACTTGTATAGAAAGAAAGAGCTCTCTCTTGTGTGTATAGGTTCTTTAGAAATTTTCCAGCCCTCAAAACAGAGGTATAACCTCGTTTTTATAGAATTTGAGCAAAACAAGTCGAAAATATCTTCAAAAAAAGACAGCTGGCAGGCTCTCGCCCAGAACAGTGTGTATCACTATCGAGGCACAACCGTGCCCAAATAGCCACGGCTGGCTCCCAATGGGGCACAGCCAGGCCCTAATGTGCTGCTCCACTCCCCTGTTTCAAAATCAATATAAGGTGGCACAATGATAAAAAATGAACCTTTGAGGTAAGAATGAGACAAGTAGGAAGGTTTTGGGATTATTTCGGGGCTCGACTTTGGATTCCCTCACTGAGAACTCGAATTGCACAATGCAGTTTTCATCATCGAGTGCGCTGGACCAAGCACCTAAGTCTTATGGGTGGTCAAAAATGGGGTGTCTACAGTTGCCCCTCTTTGACAGAGCTCGAAGTCATAAAATGACGTGAGTGAATGTCAAAGCCTAGAGATGACCCATTTGATGCGGCTGTAAGACTTGGGCAAGAAAAAAATAAACTAGAATACAAATACCAATGGTTGAACCTGAAGGTTGCCTACGTATCCCTTTGCAAGGAATCAAACCTGCGTAGTTCAAAGGCAAAATGCAAAATGATATGCAGAAATCATAACTTATGATCATGCAATGAAACATTCACACGTATGCTAATAAGCGATGAATCAATACAACCAGCAATAACAGGAATACAACACTTAAACAAAAGCATAAATCTAAGCAAAACAAACTAAGCTGTGTCTCACACGGAAAGAAGCGAGTAAACAAACACGTCTCCCATGGGAAGGACAAAGAAAACACAAACCAAACTACGTCTTACGTAGAGATGATGTAAGAAAATGCAAACCTAACTATGCCTCATGTAAGAAGGGTGAAAAAGATACAAGCCAGACTACGTTGCACGTAGAGAGAGTGAAAAACTCCATGCCAAACTGCGTCTCACACAGAGAGGATGGAGGGTGGTGTGAACCCCAAGCGTCCTTGATGTTTTAACCGAGTAATTAAGATCTTAACGCGTCACATGCAAAAAGAGGAAAAGCGGTGCAAACAAACAGGCGCACATGCCATTCTTAACCAAGGTAAACAATCCTTACGCGTTGCACGCGAGAGGAGGAAAGGTGGTGTGAACAAATAGGCGCACTTGTTATTTTTAACCGAGTTAAACAATCCTCACGCGTCGCACATGAGAGGAGGAAAGGTGGTGTGAACAAATAGACGCACCTGTTGTTTTTAACCGAGGTAAACAATCCTTATGCGTTGCACGCGAGAGGACGAAAGTGATGTGAACAAACAGGGGCACTTGTTGTTTTTAACTGAGGTAAACAATCCTCATGCATCGCATACGAGAGGAGGAAATGAGTGTGAACAAATAGGCGCACCTGTTATTTTTAACCGATTTGAACAATCCTCACGTGTCTCATGCGAGAGGAGGAAATGTGGTGTGAACATTGGGACATGCCCAATGTTTTTAACCGAGGTAAACAATCCTCATGTGTCATACGCGAGAGGAGGAAAGGTGGTGTGAACAAACAGGCCCACTTGCTGTTTTTAACCGAGTTGAACAATCCTCACGCGGTGCACGCAAGAAGAGGACAGGTGGTGAAAACACCAGGATAGGCCCAATGTTTTTAACCGAAGGAACAATCCTAACATGTCGCACGTGAGAGGAGGAAAGGTGGTGTGAACAAACAGGCGCACCTGTTGTTTTTAACCGAGTTGAACAATCCTCATGTGTCGCATGCAAGAGGAGGAAAAGTGGTGTGAACACCGGGACACACCCAATGTTTTTAACTGAGGGAACAATCCTAACGTGTCGCGCGCGATAGGATAAGAGGTGGTGTGAACACCGGGACACGGCCAATGTTTTTAACCGAGGGAACAATCCTAACGTGTCGCACGCGATAGGATGAGAAGTGGGATCGATAAAAGGGAAAACAATTCAACACTTGACATAGCGAGATTGGAAGGCCTCGAAAAATAAAGCCCGCTGAGATAGCCCAATTCAGGCTGCAAAATTAAAACGCGAACCAAGGTACAAAACGTACACGCGAAGTTAGGTACAAAATGTAAACACGAATTTTAACGAAGCTTTTGAATGTGAATTTTAACAAACTAATCAAAGATATAAAATCAAAATAATCAAAACGAGGCTTGAATTAACAAGTTTATGTGAACGAAACAACACAAAAGGAACAAATCTCTCTCCTTTTCTATTTTTCTCTTCTTAGTTTTGCTTTGTTTTTTTTTCCTTTCTTTCTACTGTTTTTCTCCTTTTCCTCTTTTCTTTTTGCTTTTGCTTTTTTGTTTTTTTTTTCTTTTCATTGTCCAAATCCGGAACAAAACCCAATATTGAAACAAACAAAACAAAATAACCAGAAAAAAAAAAACTAGGTTGCATTTGGGGCCGACCGGGCCCTAATGAAGCATGACCAGGGCCTAGTGGAGCCGGCCGGGTTGCAATAACGATACGGGAAGTTTTGAGAAAGCCATGACCCATGGCTGTTTTTAACACATCCAAACCTCACTTCACACACACCCAAGACCGAAATTCTCTCTCCCCTCTCTCTAACCTCCCTCTCTCTCTAAATTTCCCCTTTCCTTGAGTTATCCAACAATCCTTGCGAAAATTTTCCTTAATCTTCTCTCAAATCTCTACGTTTTGAACCGAACAAAATTTGATTTGGGTGGAGTTTGAGTTTTTCTCTTGGTTTCTCTCACATTTACCCACACTATTCCTCTACCCCCTTGATTCTTCACTCTCTTTTCCATTTTTTTTTTCTAGGGTTTGAAATTTTGGAGGTTTTTTGAATTTTCACTCAATCTCACTTACCCCCTCACTTTTTTTTTGCTCATTTTCTCATTTTCCATAATATGTCCCTATGGCTAGTGATGAGGTTCCCATTCTCGACCCCGCTATGGGTATTGGCGTCATCTTAGGTGCGAATATAGAGGCTGAGGACGCTCTTGCATTGTTTTCCCTTGCCGATAGGCCATTCGACTCGACCACCTACCGCCACGTACACATGCTCTGACCCCGAGTGGTATCTTGAGATTCGAGGGCCTCATCCCAGGGATAGATGAGGATATCTAGCTGCGAGAGGTAGCAGAGCACTTGTCTACCGATGCCTCTATGGTAAGTAATATTTCCTTTGTTTTGCATATATGTTGAATCTCATAAGCAAACTACTCGTCAATGCTCTACATGTATTGATAACATTCCCTATTTGCAGGTGATGGCCAGGAGGATTGGCAGTTACGGGTCCACATCCGGTCCTCGACACTGGTATGAGAGGCTTCTCGTGGAGGTCTGCACACAGGTCGATGCTGCAGGCTTCGAGCCTTTCTGTTCGAGGCTTATACAGATGAAGGCTGAGCCACTGCTCTATAGAGCCTTGGTAGAGAGATGGTAGGACACCACTGACTCATTTCATTTCTCGTTGATAGGGGAGCTGACCCTGACTTCATATGACTTCTCGATACGCATTGGCTTGCGGGTTGGGGTTGGCGGCCCGATCCCATTTGATCCCGATATGATGTAGTGGAGAGCTGCACAGCGCCAGCTCCTCGGGGCAATTCCAGACACCACCAGCCACGGGATGGTGAGGTACAGTTGGTTCTTTGATCACTTCTCCGACTTTTGGCTAGCTACTCCAAATGAGGTTGCCTAGTACACCTGCGGCTTCCTTGTGTACCTCCTCGATACTACCCTATTTGCGAACAGGGAAAATACCGTAGGGTTGTATCTCCTATGAGCACTGGTACACCTACCACAGATGGCAGAGTATGATCAGGATGACGCCAGCTTAGCCACTCTGTACTGCTACATGAGCTCCGTATCTCGCCGAAAAGTGGATACACTTGGCGGCTACGTGGGAGGGTTTGGGAGGTACACCTCATTTTCTTACTTTTTTATTCGACTTTGCATTCTGTTCAACTTTGCATTTCATTTTTTTTCTTATGCTTATTACTTCATCCATGTCTTTCTGCTTGCAGCTGTGGGTTTACACGTATTTCACCTCCCTGGCTCTGGTCCCAGTTAGGCCGATTGAGTTGTCAGTACCCCGGTTCCGGTACTATAACTCTTAATTTGAGAGACGCCACCGCATAGACTAAGACTTCCCTTACTTTTGCCGTTTCTTTGACACGATCACTGTTTCCATATTGCACTGTCATTCTCATACTGTATTGTTTCTGCACTGCACTGTCATTCTCATAATGTTGCTTCTTATACTGTTGTTTCCATACTGTGGTTCCGTACTACTTAGATCTTTGACATATGACATCTGCTTCCACAGGTTGACTGGCACCCCTGGGTAGGTATTCCTCAGGCAGTGAGGATGACCTACGTTGCTGCATAGCATGCCTCCACCATGCAAATTCTATTTGGGGGCCCCTTCGACAGGACATATTACTTGGGAGAGCGGTTCATCTGTCAGACACGAGGCGTAGCTGATCCTAACATTCCTCATCCTCTTTCTCCCGGCAAGAGGGTAGTTGATGATCTTCGTGATGGACCCCAGGTTGACTTCCTTATGTTAGGGGAGGATGGTGATCGGCACCATAAGCCCAACGACTTCATTGCCTTCTTACATACTCGAGTGATGGTGCTCCTTACCTTGGGCGTGGCCTATGCCATTCCAAAGGTTGTTGTTGCTGCTGTTAGAGGCGCTTCTGTCACCGCTCCACTCTTGGGCTTCCTGTGATTCTGACTGAGGTCATATACATGCGGCCAAATGGGGTGATCGAGCAGATCCCCCTTGAGCATATTGAGGAGAGGGATCGCAGATTGGTGCTTGCCTTCACCATTGAGCAGGTACACACTTCTTTATACGTTTGCCCACTGCACTCTCTGCTGTGCTTTATTACTTTCTGCCCATTATGCTTCATTACTTGCTGTCCACAGTGCTTACTTTCTACTCACTGCATACCATTATCTTGTCTCATATTCTCACATCTTTTGCAGGTGCCTGCGGGATATGTGGATGACCTCCTCCGGACAGTTGACAGACTGCTCCTGATGGTACGGAGGAGATAGATTGCTCTAGCTATCCATGGGATTGAGGTATACTTTGCCCCTGGTTTACAGTCATCACAATCTTGCTTACAACTATGTTGATCTCTTTTGATATTTGTAATCTCTCTATTTCCTTTCTTTTTTCAGCTTGAGCCAGCACTAGTTGCACCTGCAGGACCTCCTCCAGCTAGGAGATGTTGACGGGGCCCAGTGAGGGATAGGAGAGGAGCTGACCGGAGAAGAGGTAGAGTGAGATAGCGCTCTCCTCCCGAGGAGTGTTTCAAGGAGTACACGACCTCTGAGGAGGAGGGGGAGGCGGTTGACATACGGTCTAGCAGTCCTAGTGATGATAGTGACGCACCTCCTCCGCAGCTGAGAAGGAAGAGAGCGAGGATGGGTTCTTGATTTTTTTTATTTTGCTTTGTAGTTAGGAACTATATAGCTTTAGATGAACCTATGTATTTTAGTTTTTGAAGACTTTTCTTTTGTTTTTGGTCTCTGTAAATAATGATTGGGGTTGGACACACCAGTTAAAAAGACAGATTTTTGCAGTGATTTTCTCGCATGATATGTGATGAATGAATGACACTTGCATAATACTTTTGTACAAGACTGTTAACAACTGTGAATGCTTGCTCTTGAATTGGTTCTTGAATCGGATAATAACATACAACTGGTCAAAATATAAAATGCAACTTGATAACACGAAAACAAAATGAGAATAACTCGAAAAATACTAAAAAACACTTGGTATAAATAAAACAGGACTCAAAATACAGCTATAGTACACCGAAGCAAAGGCCAGCACCTTTCTGTAACTGCACTGACCGAGGTTAACATTTAGACTCGGCCAGGTCTAAATAGGCATGGCTGGGCTTCAATGAGGCACGATCGTGCCCAAAAATGAGGTCGGTCAGTACTGTCCAGCTGTTATGCACTACTGCTTCTCAAAGTTTATAAAAGGTGCTCCCAAGCTGTTTTGTGATGACCCTGACCTCCAAACTAGTACATTATATAATTTAAATAAGTTTAATTCCATGATTATCTGCTTAATTGTGTGATTACATGTTTAATTCTATAATTATTTTTTGATATATGGAAAATCTGTTTAAATTGACGACTTAGAGTTGAAAATTGGGAGACTAAACAACTTCAAAAACTAAATTGACTAGCCCAAGAGGCTAATTAGAATATTTGGAATTTTATGGTAACTTTAATTGAAATTTGATTTGGACCAAAATAATTAGAATAAACTGATTGAATTAGTTAGAATTAAGCCTAATTAATTAATCCTAACCATATTTGATTAGGCTAACTTAATCACATCCTATATAAGACCCAAATTAAGCTTATGAGCTCATTTTATATACACGCTCAGTTGAGAATTGAGAGAGAGGAGAGGAGAGTTCAACATTTAGAGAGAGAAAGAGGAGAATTGTAGAGAATTAGTGGGAGGTTCAAAGATTGGAGCCATAACACTTGAATTCAACACTAGGTATAGCATTCATCACTAGCTCATGTAGTTATGGCATATAGTAGTTGAATTCCTCTCATTTTTGAACTTATTGGCATGTTATTGAAGAAAAAAGCTATGAATATCATAAAAATGGAAGAATGGAGTTGAATTGCTTACATGCATGCATATTTTGAGTTAAGCTCCATGAAATTCCTACATGCATGGCACAATTATACCTCATTTTGCAGAATCTTTCATGCTTTCATGCTTCTCATGTCACTTGATCATATTTTGAACATGTTTTGGAGCAAAGTGTTTTCATGTTATATAGTGACTCTCCATGTTTTATACCAAAAAACACAAGATTTGAAGCTTTGAGTACCATGTTTGAACTTCAAACACAGTTCTTGAAATTCCAGAATTCGTGCTGTCTGCTCGAGCGAGGGATTCCACGCTCGAGCGTGGAATTCAGGCTCCCAGAAGTTTTTGAAATTTTACAGTCCGCTCGAGCGACCAAAGTGGCACTCGAGCGAGGACCCTTTTTCTCAGTCTTCCGCTTGAGCTACCATCGAGCGGAAATTTCATGTATCCAATACTTTTGTAGACCGCTCGAGCGACAGAAATTACGCTTAAGCGACCACTTTTGTTTTTGAACCCCCGCTCGAGCGTAGGAAGTTGCACTCGAGCGAAGTCCCTATTTTCAACAAAATTTTACCAACTCTTTTAAGTGCATATTTGCATCCTCATGCCACTCCAAGCATTCTTAGGCATCTTTTGGACTCTGATAATCCTACAATAAGTTAGAGACGCATAAAAAGAATTGAATTAAAATAAAATAGAGTTTCATTTGTACTTTGTTATGTGCTTCATTTAGGTGGACGTCCGAGGCTTAGTGTCACCGCAAACCACTGTGAGTAATAACCTTATAAAAATATGTGCTTGATTGAATGAATTCTTAAAATGATTTGATAATTGATAGCATGGCTTGTTGAAATGTTATGTCTTTCAATGAATGAAGTTCTGTTTTGAAACGATATTGTGGCATCCATTGAATATAGGCCCTTGCCTGGGGGTAATAGTACCATGGCTAGGCCCTTGCCTGAGGGTAATAGTACCGTGGCTAGGCCCTTGCTTGGGGGTAACTGTACCATGGGTAGGCCCTTGCCTAGGGGTAACAATACCATGGCTAGGCCCTTGCCTGGGGGTAACAATACCATGGCTAGGGCTTTGCCTGGGGGTAACAATACCATGGCTAGTATGATACGTTATCATTGGAACAATATTTGTCACTTCATGGATGTACCACAGATAATATTACGAATGGCTTTTGTTACTGCAAAGAGATGCTATTATTGCTAATCAAAATGTTTTGTTGTGAATTTGATCTAACATGGCGAATGCCTTCCTTGAAATTGTAAGACAGGTTTTTGTACTAATGTCGAACTTCATTCACTTAACCTCTTTGTTCTGTTATTACTCATTGGGCTCTAGCTCACTATTTGTTTATATATGTAATTGTAGGTGGGCAAACTGAACATCAGAGTTAGATAGCCTCGAGTTTACCCGGGTCAGCCTTTTGTGAAGCTTCCAAGTGAAGTAATCAGGCTTGGGTGGAGCCATGCTTGTTGAACACCTTTTGTGTGGTTTAATGGTTTTGTATTTGTACATAGTTGGGGTTGTATTTTGTAAGATATGAATTTGTACTTATGTTGGATGTAATTTTGAAACAAAACCTTGCTTATCATATTTGCTCCCCTTATATATGCACGGCTCAATAGATGAATTCTATAACATTTTTTTTGACTTCCGCTAAGCCCCGTACTTTATATTAAAGGCTTATTTGTATGGAGGCCGTAGGTAATCTATGATTACTGGCCGGTCATGACGCTAAACCTATAGGGGCGGGTTTGGGTCGTGACAGAGTGGTATCAGAGCACGAGTTATATCTCACTCACTTGTCCATTGAGCTATAGAAGGTCTAGAAGAGACTTCAGGAATGCATTCATGTGCATTTGATATGTTGAGTGAGATAACCTTGTGATTATATATGCAACTGTGTATATGACTATAGGTATATATATATTGTGTTTGTTATAATACAAAGTTTCATATAGAAAATGATGAGAACCAGAGATGATGAAATAGAGGAGGCAACCTCCTCAAGACTGGATAGAATGAAACGAATGATGCAAGACATGGCTGAAGCCATAAGACAACAATGGCAACAATGGCAACAACAACAACAACAACCACCTCCCCCACCTCCAATGTCTGTACGTACCTCTAGCTCCAAGGTGTCAGCTGGAGACCTGTACTATTGCCTTGACCAGGAAATTTAAGAAGATGAAGCCACCAGTATTTCATGGCAGAATTGAACCGTTGAAGGCCGAAGCTTAGGTCTTGGGCATTGAAAAGTTGTTTAAAGTATTCCCATGTACCGAAACTCAGAAAGTGCAACTAGCAACATTCACCCTAGAAGATGATGCCAGACGTTGGTGGATGTTAGTGTGAGATGATAATAAGGATGTTACTTGGGCTCGTTTTCTGGAAATTTTCTATGAGAAATATTTTCCCCAATGTGTGCAGGATAAAAAGCCAGTTGAATTCATGGAACTCAAGCAGGGAAATAAATCAATTGCTGAATATGAGGTTCAGTTTACAGAATTAGCTTGCTTTGCACCCAACATGGTAGACACAGATTACAAGAATAGGGCACTAATAGCAGAGAGAAATGTGGCCAACCGTAAACAAAACTTCGAATGGAAAGGCAGAAAACATAATTTTAGTAAGGGAACTACGTCAATGAACAAGAAGTTCAAGTCAGGGAGTTCTAATAATACCGGTTCAAGCCAAAGTGTTAATTCAATACCAGCTTGTACTACATGTGGAAAGAAACATGGAGGTGTATGCTATCGTGCGACAGGGGCTTGTTATCACTGTGGGAAGTTTGGGCACATTGCCAAGGATTGTACACAACCACGTTAGAGTGGCAACCGAGGTGCCACAAGCTCGATTGGGTCAGCTTCCACAACAAAACCAGCTGCAGCATCAACTGCCACAAGAAATGATCAAAGGCAAGGAAGGGTTTTTGCATTGATTCCGGGGGATACTCAGAATACTGAGGCCGTGGTGTCAGGTACAATCTTCATTTGTGGTAAACCTGCTTATGCTTTAATTGATTCTGGGTCTACACACTCATTTATTTCTATGGTTTTGTTGAAACTTTGAATAGACCTATGGAAACATTGAATTATATACTATGTGTTGCATCACCTACGGGGGGATCCATGCTATGTTCAACTGTATTTATTGCATGTGAATTATTTCTTGGGAATGCTACCTTGTATGCTGATTTAATACATTTCGATGTTATTTTGGGTATGGATTGGCTAGCTAAATACCATACAACTATTGATTGTGCCTTGAAACGAGTAATATTCCGACCTCCCGGGCAAGAGGAATTTTATTTTGAAGTAAAAAGGGGTAGTCTCACCACCATACCTTATATTTGCCATGAAAGCCCGAAAACTAATGAATAAGGGTTGTCAAGGGTATTTGTATATTGTGATAACCGAACCAACGATAGACATTACTTTAGACAATATACCAGTGGTGAGAGATTTTCTTGATGTGTTTCCGAATGAATTACCTGGCCAACTTGTTGATAGAGAAATCGAATTCACAATTGATGTAATACCAGGAACTCAACCAATTTCTAAACTCCCTACCGTATGTCTACCATTGAAATAAAAGAATTGAAAATTCAGTTGCAGGAATTGTTGGATAAAGGGTTTATCAGATCAAGTACATCCCCATGGGGCACACCGGTACTTTTTGTTAAAAAGAAAGACGACACTCTCCGATTATGCATTGATTACCGAGAGCTCAACAAGGTAGCAGTGAAAAATAAATACCCTTTGTCGCGTATTGATGACATGTTTGACCAGTTGCAGGGGGCACAAATATTTTTGAAGATTGACTTGAGATCAGGATATCATCAATTGAAGGTTAAGGCTGAGGATGTTGAAAAGACTGCCTTCCGAACCAGGTATGGACATTATGAGTTTTTAGTCATGCCATTTGGGGTTACAAATGCGCCTGCAGCATTTATGGATTTAATGAACAGAATTTTCAAACCTTTCCTAGATGACTTTGTTGTTGTATTCATTGATAACATCTTGATCTATTCGAAAAGTAAAGATGAGCATGAACGACATTTGAAACTGACTCTTTAAACACTTAGAGAAAAATAGTTGTATAGGAAATTCAAAAAGTGTGAATTTTGGCTTGATGAAATTGCATTTTTGGGGCACATCATTAATAAGGATGGTATATCTATGGATCCTCATAAAATTGAAGCCATTATTAACTGGCCTACCCCAACTAATGTATTAAAAGTTCATAGTTTTATGGGATTGACAGGGTATTACCCAAGATTCGTTAAAGACTTTTCAAAAATTATTGTGCCATTGACTCATTTGACTCGAAAAGGGGAACTATTTAAGTGGACAAATCAAAGAGAAACAGCCTTTCAAGAGTTGAAGACAAGACTGACTACAGCCCCAATCCTTACTATTCCCTCAGGTACAGAAAATTTTGTGATTTTTAATGATGCATCCTATAAGGGCTTAGGTTGTGTTTTAATGCAAAATGACAAGGTTATTGCATATGCCTCTCGACAGTTAAGACCACACGAGAAGAATTACCCTACACATGACTTGGAACTTGCTGCAGTTGCGTTTGCATTAAAGATATGGCGACACTATTTGTATGGGACCAAATGTGAAGTGTACACAGATCATAAGAGCTTGAAATACTTCTTCACACAGAAAGAGTTGAACATGCGTCAAAGGCGATGGCTTGAATTAATCAAAGATTATGACTTACAAATTCACTATCATCCACGCAAAGCTAATACTGTAGCAGATGCACTTAGTAGAAAGAATGTGGGGAATCTTGCCTGTTTACTCACGGATCAAAAAGAGTTGCTACTGGAGTTTGAAAAACTTGAAATTGAAGTAGTGCCTTTTGAACAAAGTAGCTTGATGGCTGCAATGTCTGCCCAGTCTGCTATTATCGAGGAAATTAAACAAAAATAGATGAATGATGAGTTTTTGAAAAAGATTCGTGATGAACTTGACACCAAGCCTAAACCGGGGTTCATAATTGAAGACTTCGTGTTGAAATATCAGGGGAGATTGTGTGTCCCGAATGATGTGGATTTGAAAAGGAAAATTTTGGAGGAAGCTCACAAGTCAATGTTTACTATGCATGCAGGAAACACAAAAATGTACCAAGACTTGAAGTTAGTGTATTGGTGGCCCAACATGAAAAGGGAGATTGCCGACTCCAACTCTAAATGCTTACAATGCCAGCAGGTAAAAGTAGAATATCAGAAACCAGCAAGTCTACTTCAGTCTCTTCCTATTCTGGAATGGAAATGGGAACATATCACCATGGACTTTGTTGTTGGCCTATCCCGGAGACCTAGAGGTATGGACTCTATTTGGGTTATAGTTGATAGATTGACTAAATCTGCTCACTTTCTTGCTATAAAAACTTCATTTACTACTTATAGACTTGCTACTATCTACATTGATGAGATTATTCGACTACATGGGGTTCCACTGTCTATTGTATCAGATAGGGATCCTAAATCTGTTTCTAGATTTTGGCATAGTTTGCAGGAGGTAATGGGAACAGAATTGAGATTTAGTACAACATTTCATCCACAAACCGATCGACAAACCGAGAGAACTATTCAGACCTTAGAAGACATGCTTCGTATGTGTGTATTGGATTTTCAGGGAAGTTGGGAAACTTATTTGCCATTGGCCGAATTTGCTTATAATAACAGTTTTCACGTGAGTATCGGTATGGCACCATATGAGGCACTATATGGCAGAAAGTGTAGATCGCCAGTTTGTTGGATAGAGGTTGGCGATAGAGCTATTTATGGGACTGAACTTGTGCAGGAAATGGCTAAGAAGATCAAAATCATCCAGCAAAGGCTCAAAACTGCACAGAGTCGATAGAAAAGCTAGGCAGATCAGTGAAGAAGGGACTTAGAGTACAAAGTGGGAGATCATGTATTCATCAAGGTGACCCCAATGAAGGGGCATATGAGATTTGGTAAAAAGGGAAAATTGCCTCCTTGCTACATTGGACCGTTTCAGATCCTTGAGAGGTTGGGTCCCATTGCTTATTGCATTGCCTTGCCACCGGGAATGGAACAAATGCATAACATTTTCCATGTATCCATG
Source organism: Camellia japonica (assembly GCA_030407325.1). Taxonomy (NCBI): domain Eukaryota; kingdom Viridiplantae; phylum Streptophyta; class Magnoliopsida; order Ericales; family Theaceae; genus Camellia; species Camellia japonica. The sequence goes on from JAPPVO010000032.1 coordinate 99,605,431, forward strand.
CTTCGTGGGTATCTTAGAGATCCGTTCCATGTGATTGATTACCACCGGATTGCTCTAGACAAGGATATGATGTATGAAGAATGGCCCGTGCAAATCATTGATTGGCAAGTGAAGCAATTGAGAAACAAAACTATCCCTATGGTGAAGGTCAAGTGGAGAGACCATTATGGGAAAGAGGCCACTTGGGAGAAAAAGGAAGAGATGCGGCAACAATATCCGCATTTGTTTCCATCTAAAGGTAACTTAAGTTTGGAGGACCAAACTTTCTAACGGGGAGAGACTGTGACGACCCTGACCTCCAAACTAGTACATTATATAATTTAAATAAGTTTAATTGCATGATTATGTGCTTAATTGTGTGATTACATGTTTAATTCTATAATTATCTATTGATATATGGAATATTTGTTTAAATTGATGACTTAGATTCGAAAATTGGGAGCCTAAACGACTTCAGAAACTGAAATTGACTAAGCCAAGAGGCTAATTAGAATATTTAGAATTTTATGGCAACTTTAATTGAAATTTGATTTGGACCAAAATAATTAGAATAAACTGATTGAATTAGTTAGAACTAAGCCTAATTAATTAATCCTAACCATATTTGATTAGGCTAACTAAATCACATCCTATATAAGACCCAAATTAAGCTTATGAGCTCATTTTATATACACGCTAAGCTGAGAATTGAGAGAGAGGAGAGGAGAGTTCAACATTTAGAGAGAGAAAGAGGAGAATTGTAGAGAATTAGTGGGAGGTTCAAAGATTGGAGCCATAACACTTGAATTCAACACTAGGTATAGCATTCATCACTAGCTCATGTAGTTATGGCATATAGTAGTTGAATTCCTCTCATTTTTGAACTTATTGGCATGTTATTGAAGAAAAGAAGCTATGAATATCATAAAAATGGAAGAATGGAGTTGAATTGCTTACATGCATGCATATTTTGAATTAAGCTCCATGAAATTCCTACATGCATGGCACAATTATACCTCATTTTGCAGAATCTTTCATGCTTTCATGCTTCTCATGTCACTTGATCATATTTTGAACATGTTTTGGAGAAATGTACACTCAAATAGAGTTAAACTTATTTTATAAATTGAGGTTGGAGCCATTGGTTGGGAAATTACCATGATTTTAAATAAATGGGTTCAAATTTGAGGTGTTTTCATGTTATATAGTGACTCTCCATGTTTTAATCCATGTTTTATATCGAAAAACACAAGATTTGAAGCTTTGAGTACCATGTTTGAACTTCAAACACAGTTCTGGAAATTCTAGAATTCGTGCTGTCCGCTCGAGCGAGGGAGTCCACGCTCGAGTGTGGAATTCAGGCTCCCAGAAGTTTTTCAAATTTTACAGTCTGCTCGAGCGACCAAAGTGGCGCTCGAGCGAGGACTATTTTTCTCAGTCTTCCGCTCAAGCGACCATCGAGCAGAAATTTCTTCCGCTCAAGCGACCATCGAGTAGAAATTTCATATATCCAGTACTTTTGCAGACCGCTCGAGCGACAGAAATTACGCTCGAGCGACCACCTTTGTTTTTGAACCCCTGCTCGAGCATAGGAAGTTGCGCTCGAGCGGAGAACCTATTTTCAGCAAAATTTTACCAACTCTTTTAAGTGCATATTTGCATCCTCATGCCACTCCAAGCATTCTTAGGCACCTTTTGGACTCCGATAATCATACAATAAGTTAGAGACGCATAAAGAGAATTGAAATAAAATGAAATGGAGTTTCATTTGTACTTTGTTATGTGCTTCATTTACGTGGACATTCGAGGCTTAGTGTCACCGCAAACCACTATGAGTATTAACCTTATAAAGATATGTGATTGATTGATTGAATTCTTAAAATGATTTGATAATTAATAGCATGGCTTGTTGAAATGTTATGTCTTTTAATGAATGAAGTTCTATTTTGAAACGATATTGTGGCATCCATTGAATATAGGCCCTTGCCTGGGGGTAATAGTACCATGGCTAGGCCCTTGCCTGGGGTAATAATACCATGGCTAGGCCCTTGCCTGGGGGTAACTCTACTATGGCTAGGCCCTTGCTTGGGGGTAACAATACCATGGCTAGTATGATACGTTATCATTGGAATAATATTTGTCACTTCATGGATGTACCACATATAATATTATGAATTGCTTTTGTTACTACAAAGAGATGCTATTATTGCTAATCAAAATGTTTTGTTGTGAATTTGATCTAATATGGCGAATGCCTCCCTTGAAATTATAAGACAGGTTTTTGTACTAATGTCGAACTTCATTCACTTAACCTATTTATTATGTTATTACTCATTGGGCTCTAGCTCACTATTTATTTAATATGTAATTGTAGGTGGGCAAACTGAACATCAGAGTTAGATAGCTTCAAGTTTACTCGGGTCAGCCTTTTGTGGAGCTTCCAAGTGAAGTAATCAGGCTTGGGTGGAGCCATGCTTGTCGAACCCCTTTTGTGTGGTTTAATGGTTTTGTATTTGTACATAGTTGGGGTTGCATTTTGTAAGATATGAATTTGTACTTATGTTGGATGTAATTTTGAAACAAAACCTTGCTTATCATATTTGCTCCCCTCATACATGCACGGCTCAATGGATGAATTCTATAACATTTTTTTTGACTTCCGCTAAGCCCCATACTTTACATTAAAGGTTTGTTTGTATGGAGGCCGTAGGTAATCTATGATTACTGGCCGGTCATGACGCTAAACCTATAGGGGGCAGGTTTGGGTCGTGACAGTTTTCCTGGCAGAATCGCCAGTTCTTGGTATTTTGCTCTCAAGATGGAGACTCTTCTCGACAATAGGCTTCGAGACTGGATAGCTACTTTGGATGGCTCGGAAAATGTGAACCTTTCCAGTTTTGGCCTAAACGCTTCTTTTCCTCTAAGCCGTACCTTGCTTTGTTTTCCATTCCTCCACACCGCTGCTCGATGCTGGAACCTGATCACACATGTGTTTCGCTTTGGATCATCGGAGATATGTCCGACAATCGAAGAATTTCAAGCATTGATGGAATCCCGATGCAACGAAGAAATCATGCCTCAGCTCCGTTTTGTCCATGCCTAGGCTTTGGGATGAATGTGTGGGTTTTCAACACATGAGGCTTGGTCCTTGGCCCATGATGGGGAGCTAGACATCCTTGGCTTAGTTCATTCATTTTCTGCTATTGGAAACAGGGATGACCTTCTCGAGTGAGGTTATCGGCAACATACTCTCTGTTTATGTTTACTTGCGCAATTCCTTCTTGCCCTTAGTTCCAGTGGAGCCAGCATCTGGTTGATCGAAGTGGCCCAATGCCTAAAAGAGGGTAAAAGTTGCATGGGCCAGGCCTTGGCCGAAACCTTGATGTGTTTGGATGCCTTTCATCGACGAAAGACTACTCGCTTTGTAGGGAGTCCGTTACTTCTTCAGGTATTGCCTTCCACCCTGCTAATTTATAATTCTCACATCACTCGGCACTCAATCTCTGTTTTTCTCTCAAATTCCTTACTTTTCCCTCATCGTACACCTCTCTATTCTTTAATCTCTCTTATTTTTCATCCCTCCCTAAGTATGGCTTATGGATAAACTGCAAGTAGTGGGCTCTTGCCCCAAGTACTAAGCTAGAGCTTACTTCTTTCGCTAATGGCTAGTGCATTTCCCTTCAGAAGGGTTGTGGTGTGATTGGATGTGCAGGAGATCTACAGCTAACATAACTTGGAGTTGCCCCTGGCTTACCTTGACTTAGATGAGCTACAACATGTCCCGTCAGCCGGGTATGTAGTTGATTGACCTGAGACACTGTGTGTTTTATTTCCCTTTTCGGTTCAAACACTAGTTTGGACATGAGCAGACATGTCTAGATGAGGAGGTGGAATACCTGGCTTCATTTCCCCTTTGCGGTTCACACTTGCCTCGATACCTCACTGCTTGGAGGACGAGGGAGCTTTTGGCCCCTGCCTCTAGCTTCAGTTACACCTTTCTGGCAAGTGTTTAGCTTGGCTTGAAGAGAAAGAACACGTTGGGCCATCTTTAGCTGCGGAAACTTCCACGAGTGCAAGCAAAAGACATAGAGTTACCTGACTTGGTTGTGCCCCTAATTTTATTGCTTTGATATTTCTTTTCAAGTTTTATGATGTAAAAGCAACTTTGATCTAGATCAGAGAGTTGGAGAATGTACTTGTGTTGAAATCAATAAAATTAAAGTTGCGAGTACTAAAAATTTTCCTTTCGGTCCAAGTTGTAAAAGGGTAAAATTTTGAGAAAAATCATCTTTTATTAAAACTTTTCAAAATTGTTTTCGGAAATAGTCACTACCTGACACACTCAAAACCCATCCTCAAGATGTACAGCCTCGAATCAACAAATCACGACTGCCCATAACCGCATCCATTATACCAGCCCCCCAACTAAGTTAACTGATAATGGAGGAAGATAACGTGAACAAATATGAATGAATAGGATAGTTGAATTGGAGATGGGAGCAGCCGAAATTCGGGATGAAGTTGTCTACGTATCCCAAAGATGGGAATCAAGCCTTACGTAGTTTGGTTCAGGTTCACTCGAGTATGAACTTTCTCCTTTTCCGCTCTAACTTTTGCCAAAGTCGCCCTTTAGGGTTTTCAACTTTGCGAGCTCAGTTTTTCTTTAATTCTAATTTTTCATGCTCTAACTTTTGCCTAGGTCGCCCTTTCGAGTTTTCGGCCTAGCAAGCCCCTCAGGGGTAATATTTCTTTAACTTGTCTATATTGATCGGTTGTGAGAACCCCAAGCCATCTAGGTCCATGAGAATAATCGCCCCTCTTGACCATATTGACTTGATGATATAAGGACCAGTCCAATTGGGTCTGAACTTGCCCTTAGGGTCATGGATGGGAGCCGGTTGTCTTTCAGTACCATGTCTCCCTCCTTGAGATTCCTGGACTTAAATTTCTTGTTAAAAGCCCTAGCAATTCGGCGTTAGTAGCCCTGGACATGATATAATGCCCTCTCAGTCTTCTCTCATCCAACAACATTAATTCCTCGAACGTACTCTGCTGCCAATCACCTCTACTATCTGACACTCGACCATAACTCATAGCGACGACACTTCAATTTCAATTTGCAAAACAACCTCCATCCCATAAACGAGAGAATAGGGGGTTGCCCTTGTAGATGTTCAAATTGAGGTTCTGTAACCCCAGAGTGCAAATGGTAGTTTATCCGGCCAGTCCCTGTAGGTCTCGATCATTTTCCACTGGATTTCTTGATATTTTTGTTTGCGGCCTCAACAACTCCATTGGTCTGCAGTCTGTATGTTGATGACTTATGGAAAGCACGTTATATTTCTCAAGCAGATCCAGCACCTCTTTCTTGAAATGCGAGCCATTATCGGAAATAATCTCGTTCGGAACCCCATATCGGCAGATGATGTTGTTCTTAATGAACTTAGCCACATGCGATGCCTTCAATACAACGTAAGACTGGGCCTCCACCCATTTTGTGAAGTAGTAGATTGCTACCAAAATGAACTCATGCCTATTTGATCCCTTTGGCGTGACTGCATCGATAACATTGATTTCCCAGACTGAGAAAGGCCATGGTGAAGTCATATTGCAGAGCTTAGACAGTGGAATGTTCATACGATTGGCATGAATTTGACATTTATGGCATCGCTATACAAAACCAATACAATCATCTTCCATGGTTGACCAGTAGTAACCTTGTCTAAGGATTTTCCAGGCAAACATCACACCGTTCATGTAGGCTCCGCACTCTCCCCCGTAAATGGCCTCCATAAGACGTTTTGCTTCTTCTTCTTCAACATATAGCTTATGCATTCCCAGATGGCCTCTTTTGTATAATTTGCCCCACAGATGATAAATTGGATGACCAGACATCGTATTCCCTATTTGTCTTTGGCATTTACCCCTAGTGGATACGTCTCTTTTTCCAGAAAGTTCCAAATATTGTAATACTAGGGTTTTTGTCTTGTGTTTCATCTATTGCGGCGATGATTTGGTAAGCAGGCATATACTTCTACTCAATAATGATTGGACGCATCTTTACTCCCAGCAAGATGTCTACCATAGAAAATAGAGTTGCTAATGCATTAGCGAACCGGTTGCTCTCTCTCAACAAATGTGTAAACGTCAGTTTTTGAAATCTAGGAATCAGAATATCCAAGGCTTGATGATACATCTTCATGTTCTCTTCTTTGACCTTCCAATCCCCGTTAGCTTGAGAGACAACCAAATTCGAGTCTCCAATGACGTCCAACCTTTTTGCCCCTAGTTCTAGTGCAGCTTCCAAACCAACTGCACGCCTCATATTCTGCTTCATTGTTGGACACTCTGAACCAGAGTTTGAACGCTAAGGGTATATGGGAATCATGGGGTGTTATGAGCAATACACCTATCCTATAACCGTATTGATTAGCCGCCCCGTTAAAGTACATTGTCCAAGTTTCTTCCTCTACGTGCAGAATGTCTTCATCTAGGAACAGGTATTCGACTGCTTCATCTCCTTCTACTAGATGATCCGCCAGGAATTCCGCTACGGCTTTCCATTTCACAGAATTATGTGTAACGTATTTGAGATCAAATTCGGAGAGAAGAAGCAACCAATGAGCTAGCCTACCCCATAAGCGCTGGTTTCTCGAAGAGATATTTAATGGGATCTAATCTTGAAACCAAGATTACAGAATGAGCTAACAAGTAGTGCCTCAACTTTCTGGTAGCCCACACCAAGGCTAGGCAAGCTTTCTCCAGGAGAGTGTAGCGGGTCTCATAGTCTAGCATCTTTTTGCTCAAGTAGTAGATGGCTTTCTCTACTTTGGCTTCAAATTCTTGAGCTAGCATGCACCCCACAGTTGAGTTTGTCACTGATAAATACAGGATCAATGGTTTTGCAAATACTGCTTGACCTGTTCAAAGGCAAACTGACAACGATCATCCCATTGAAATTTTTTTCCTTTCTTTAGGAGACCAAATAATGGTTCACAAGTTATGGTTAATTTAGAAATAAACCCTCTTATGAATTGCACTTTACCCAGAAAGCCGCACACTTCCTTGTCAGACCTCGGTGGTGGCATTTCTAAGATGGCCTTGATTTTGGAAGAATCTACTTCAATTCCCCTCTACGTGATTAGAAAACCTAGCATCTTCCCTGTCATCACCCCAAAGGTGCATTTTTGGGGGTCTAGCCTCAATCTATACTCTCTGATCCGTTGAAAGAATTTCTTAAGTGCGGTGTAATGACATTCTTACTCTTTGGACTTGACAATCATGTCATCTACATACACCTCAACCTTTTTGTGGATCATGTCATGCAGAATGGTGGTTGCAGCCCTTTGGTAGGCAGCCTTAGCATTCTTTAACCCAAATGGCATGACTCAGTTGTAGTAAGTGCTCCACAGAGTAGTGAAAGCGGTTTTCTCCCTATCCTCGGGTGCCATCAGAATCTGGTTGTACCTAGAAAACCCATCCATGAATGAAAGTAGTTCGTGGCCGGCGGTGAAGTCGTCTATGTGTGGCAAATGGAAGTCATCCTTTGGATTAGCCTTATTCAGATCCCTGAAGTCGACACAAACTCTAATTCTACCATCTTTCTTCGGAACTGGAACAATATTAGCTAACCACGTCGGATACTCAAATACAACTAAGAATCCCGCCTCAATCTGTTTGGTAACTTCTTCCTTGATA